>OU015493.1:97427971-97457971 GCA_907164885.2 Dolomedes plantarius
CACTGTCTTACAGAGATGCAACTTCTGCTCTAGATGTTCTCCGACGCTATATTACATCGAATATGGAAGATGACACATTTAACATTTGAGAAAATCTGGAAAAGAGAATAACGAAAGCAAGGCGAAAAATGAAGCAATCGACACTTTTTGACTTTTTAAAAACCTTATTTATTGTATTGTTTGTACTCCTTTTTCAATATAATTTAAAATAACTTTGTGAATAAAATAATAATGATAATAAAAATAACATTTTAAACATGGCAATACATTAAGAAATATACTGACAGTCCTAAGCCTGTAAAGTGGGAAGGGAAATGTTGTTTTTTCACAAATTCTGTTTAAGGACGATCTCTACTTAAGGACGATTTTTCAGTAGATTAATTGTGCTCAGTAGATTAATTTACTGCTATCAAACAATGATAAAACTAATAGCACATTTTCATCCACGGATAAATGAAATAAACATCAGGCCACACTTATTTCATAAAAATGCGGTGAAAGCCTGAAAGAATTTAATCGCCAAAGTTTCACACGCCTTTCACGACGTTCATTACCTACCAAGATGAAATCTTTCAGTATAGCACCGCCATATTCACGAGCTCGTCATGTGTGGGAATCACGAGGCTTATCTTTTTACACGTGTTTTCGGTGAAAATATATCTTGCTCCTTCGGTCAAAGAAGCGTAAAAAACGACTTATAAGGCAGCCACATTCCGGTAGTAAGTCTGTCTAATGATACAAAGAAATGGAAAGTATGCAGACTTCAGTATTCATTCAAACACTTTATCACCTGAATTCATTAAAAGGCGTACATTGTTGAATACGTTAGAACTTACAACCAGTTCCAAGAAAATGTAAAACAAGATCTCTGACACGCAATATAAAAAAACAAGATTTAAAAAACAGCTTATCAGCTGGCATCTATGTATGCCTTAGTGCCTGAACAGCGCCATTAAAGATAAACCAGAAGGAAAGGGAAATCGCCAAGTTACGATGACTTCAAGATTCACATTATTGAAATAAATAAATATTTATTATTCAATTCGGAAGACTTACAGGCAGCAGAGGAAGTTACCAGTGCATATCTTGCTCCCACTGTTACCACAGCATTTGACGTCATCATGCATAGCCATTAAAGAAATTAACATGACAGGCAACCCCCTTCAACGTATAAATCTTTTCAGACTGAGGTATGCGTTAAAAGCTGATTGTTTCATACGCCAACAACATAAACCGCTCCAAGGGGATGTCATTCTTTTTCACATCTTCTCGGTATATTGTTTACAGCTTAAAATTTTCATCTGCACTCTCAAAGATATATATATATATATTTTTAAATACGATTTTGGTAATCATTTACTTTCTAGCATCTTAAAATAAAAACACACGGACGACATAATATATTGTACCCTTTTCAGAACTTCTGAGGAGATTCAACGAGGTTATTTAGAAAATGTTAAACGTTCGGAAAATTCCAAAGAGTAAAAAAAAAATAAAAATAATAAATAAAATTTAAAAAATAAAATAATAAAATAATAATAAATAATAATAATAATAATAATCTTAATCTTAATCTTAATGCCCGACGATAGCCATAATGTTTGGCAGGAGGAATAAAATAATGCCGAACAGCTTGAAGACTATTCTTTTACGCTGATTCGAAACCCAAACAAACCATAGTCTGGGTTTTCATTTCCAAGAAGCGCAGATTAAGAAATTTTATCGTCACATCGGCGTTACGACACTTATTATACTATAAGCTAGTTAGACATTGTATGGTAACAATACTATATCAGTTTCGATATTTAGAGCAATTTTTACTACAATTTTCAGTTATGAATAGATCATACAACGTTACAGAAAAACCCTTATTCATTTACACAAAATGAATTACGGTTTCTCAGTCAAGTTGCCGTTAGAGTAGGCAGAACTTTAATATCAGTACTCTGGAGAGTTAGACTCGCATATTTCACTTCATCACCTCGGTAATTACTTTCTTTGCTATAATAGTTTTATTTCGTTATTCTACTGTCTCAAAACGCTATAAAAAACCAGGGAAGCAAATTCTCACATCATACTTTCAGTAAGTTTAACATTCATAAATGGTACTTAAACAAAATTACACACACCACCAAACGAAACATCTGCGAAATCTAACACCGTCGATGGTATTACATACACTAGACGAACACTTTGATACTGTTTATCAGTAATTCAGTACAGTAAAATATTGTACAAGTCATAGTTGTAAGAATAAAGAATCTCATGGGTTTGGTTTGGAGAGCTAAGGTCAATTTTTGCTATATGCGAGCTAATTAGACCGAAACCAATCAGTAATTTATCAATAATTTATTAAAAAATGATAAAATCTTTTAAAAACGATCATTAATAAATTAAATCGACTAAAATCGATTACACAATACTAATTAAATTACGTACAATAGGAAGACGGCGGGACCAAAAATTTCGTTTCGTCCAAAAATTTCGTTCGTACCGGGTTTGCTATAATGGAGTTCGACTGTATTTGTCGTGAAAGGTTCCTTAGTAAGAACCAAACAGGAAGTATTTGGGTGAGCTCATATTACGCTACTAAATAAAAACTTAAATTATAAATAAATTTAACTCTTTTTTTACTTTACGATGAAGGATCTCAAATTAATAACTTAGTTTAAAGACAAAATATCGCGTAATAGCTCATTATCTTCTCATACATAGGGGCAATTCCCTCATCTAAAAGAGAGGAGAGCGGGCAGAAAATACACAAAAATAAACGAACGCCATCCCTGAGGGAGCACAGGGAGAATCAACCAAATTAATTATTCATCCGGCACCGAATATCTTGGATGCCAATCGCCATCATCAGCAGATGTGCAAACACTTTCAACTTTCTCCCCGGAAGAGGCGAGTTTGCGTGAGTTACTGACCTTCGTCTCTTGGCGAGCACGCAAGATCTGCAGGCAAGTGAACTCTCAAGGAGCGTTACCGCTCTCACTGCGGAGAAAACACAGAAAGGAAAGTGGTATGTTAAGGAGTGTATGTGTGTGACCATTGTACTCCAAATGATGCCGCTCTCAATTCAAGCTTCGTTAAAGATTCAATTTCAAGAGAACCCAAATACCTTTCAAGAACATCTCAGCCTCGGAAAAATGATAACCGTGAAATAGTTAGATTGTATCAAAACTGCGTATGAATTCTCCATCCTTGTATAATCAAATCGAATAGTAGATTCCCTTGGCATAGAGAAGTGACTCACGTATACTAAGACTACTACGAACATATACCTTTACAAAACTCATTCATAGCGCATTAACTTCGGGAAATCATGATACAATCTGACGAAATTAAAAATCATTTTTCAATAACGAAAATAAAAGTTTCAGGGATATATTTTTAAAAAAACGGAAGGTCTAAAAAACTAGTGATAACTAATTATCAATTTGTCTGACAGTCAAGAAACAGGAACAATCGAATTCAATACATGAAATAATTTTCGCATTTTCATTTGATTGGTCAAATAGTTACTAATTTAGGTAACTCTCTAAAACCTACAGTACATTCCCCGTTCATCAGTACATTCTTAAAGTTAGATTTATAACACGATCACAAGCCAAGGTTTGTTCATTAAGACATAAATTAAATGCCCAGCAAGCAGAAACTTTAAAAGCGAAAGAACACTATTATAAAAGTGATATTTTGTCGAAAGCTTTTTTTTTTTTTTAAGTTTTTAATCAGCATATAAACGACTATCTCAAACTGTTACGTTTAAAGAGCTGTTTTTTATATTTAAAACTATCAGGGTATTAAACTATATTAATATAGCAATTGAGCAAAACAAATGCATGGTAGCCAAAAAAAAATTGCTAACGTAAAGAATAGTTTTCCTTTCATAACAGTAAAACTGATCATGATGTACTTCAGTCACGAAGTTTTGCAGTGTCGTGCTTCGAACTTGACATGTTAATTTTGGAGTCGTGTTCCTCAATCAAATTGTTTCGTGTGCCATTTTTTATATGATTGCTGTCCGCCAGTTCATAGAAACAACTTACATAAATATATTACAACTACCACAAATTAAGACACTAAGAAATTCCAAATCCTTGGGGCAATCATTTTTTTCGGACCCTCCCAAACCCCATTTTATTAGATTTATTTAAAAGGGAAAAACAAAACTATCGCGCTTTTTTCCGCATCATTATCATTTTTATACATACAAAAATAAATAGTTTTTTAATGGGTCTCAATTTTTTTTTCGTTATGATAATCCTGCATAATGTGCAATCAATTGAAGATTTTAATCAAAAAGTAGTTTCCAAAACTTTAAATACAGACTATTTCACATGATGCATTCACTTTTTTGTAGCAAAACTACAGTAGAATCTCTTTACGATGCAATTTCAATAGCCAAATAAAAAGTTCAGTGTCCTGAGCTGTTGTTCAATGAGAATGCGCAAGGGTGGTTCAGACACGCACGGTGGATTATGAAATATTTTATAAAATTGAATTATTAAATAAGAACATTTACCAAAAATACCTCCCGTTTTTAAAGATTAACTAACAAAGGCAGTTTTAAACAAAGGAGTTTTGTTTACCGAAAATACCTTAATGGCATCTTATGTCGCACTCAACAAGTAATACAATAAAAAAATAAGCGTAAGTTTTAATACGATTTCAGGATACATTTATATGATGAATCTCAGGACTGAAATCCAGGGACCTAGGCCTTGAGTGTCTTGGCGAAAATCGAATCCATTGGGTTTCATTACCAATGGTCTAGCAGAATTTGGTTCATATTTCTCCCCCATAAAGTAAATAAAAGAGACTGTATTGTTTGAAGCCATTTGTTAAGGAGTTAACACATGCTAATTCTATGAGTTAATCCTGTTGAGTGTTATGTTTCTTTTTTTTTTTCTTCTTGGAAGCGAGAGTTAGTTTTCTCATTCAAAATACATGACATTAGATTAACTTAACTATGACATCGAGTATAAGAACATTTTTATTTGCCGATTTTGCTATAATTTCTGGGAAAAGCACTTCACCTGCTCGTATCATAGACGAACATAAAATTCAAGAATCTTATAAGAGAAAAATCTGCTACATAGATATCACATATCAATAAGTACATTGTAAAACTTAATTGTAGTATGATTTTAATATTTCAAACTATTTCGGAACATTTTCAACACGATGTTTTCAAAAATAGAAAGTTTAATGAAAACCAAAATTTTGGGAAATTTTTTTCCCTGTCATCAAACGGAAAGAAAAAACCTCCGCAAAATTATCTCGTGGTCTAACAAGGCTATCATGACCTGATCAATTTAGTAACATATTTTTATTTACTGCTATATGGAACTAAAGGTCACAAATTTTATACCATATAAAGCGTTTTAATACAGCCTGTTTTACAATATTTAAGAATAAAACAATATGACAGTATCAGCTATTATAAGTCCCTGAAAAGCCATAAGCATTTCAGAGTCAATCCATAACGTAAACATAGCTTTTTCTGCATGTTGGGCTCCCATCTACATACCTAAAATTCATGAATATATCTATTACAACAAGTAATAGAAAGATCTAGAATTCCACAGGCAATTATCACTTATGAATCCAAACATGAATATCTAGAAACACAACTGAGAAAGTTGATAGTGATTGCCAGGGGGAAAAAATTACTGTTTACTCAAAAAAATATAATTCATAAATATTACATCGGTGGAGGTTAGACTTTTCTGTAGGAAGAATTTTCTATACAACTCACACCATTTTGGGGAAAACATTTTTTTTCAAGTCCCAATAGTCTTCTTGCCCATGAAATTCCGACTACAGAACATCTTTTCAATATAAAACTGTTATTTTTTAAATTCAGACTATCGTTAACACACACACACACATATATATATATATATATATATTAATTAATTATTTATGTTTCTTGAAAAATAAAGAAAGAAAAGAGCCCAGGAATCCTAATTAGATATGTGTGAGTTTGAAACATGGAGGACTGGACCTGTTCATAGATAAAGACAATTTGATCAAAATTCAACAGATTCGCCTTTCATCACGCAAGTACAATTTACTTATCATATTTATTTTGCGAACAGATAAAAACTAATCTAATACCGTAATAAAAAGAGAAAAGTAGAAAAGAACAACTCAAACCAGACGTATACTCTTTTGGAGGAAGAAAAAAAAAAAAAAATATATATATATATATATATAGATAGATAGATAGATAGATAGATAGAGAGAGAGAGAGAGAGAGAGAGAGAGAGAGGGGGGGGGGGGGGGGGGGGGAGAGAGGGGGAGAGGGGGAGGGAGAGGGGGAGAGGGGGAGGGAGAGGGGGACAGGGGGGGAGAGAGAGAGAGAGAGAGAGAGAGAGAGAGAGAGAGAGAGAGAGAGAGAGAAGTAAGCGGATGTGGTTATTATAAATAAGTTCATTGGGTTTAATACTCAATTAGCAGTTTAAAAAATACATATAAAACAAAATAAAGCATTTTCCTATTTTGCTGATGATCCAATTTAGTTTCTAAAATTAAGATACCAAAAGGAAACCTTCATACATCAATGTCTATATCAATAGCAATTATCTCCGAGGATAAATTGGAATAAACCACAAACTTTTCCAGCGGGTTAGCATGAAAACTCTGTACCTCCATTTTTGAATCTCTGATATACCCTTAAGGAAGTGATGTCTTCGAAGAAGTGTTTTTACAGTGCATGGAAATCATTGGAAAGTTATCGAAAATTCAACACACGCGCGCCGAAGCATCTGCAGTTAGAAGTCATTATTCCCCACTCATCGATATGATAACTACTTGGATACATCGGGACTTAGACTACGGTTTAGGGAATCCATTAAAAAGAAAGTAAAAGATAAATTCAAGGTTAGTGGGAAGATTTAAGTCACAATGACCTTTAAATATAACGTTGACCCAAACTCGGCGACTTACTGAAGCCTAAAGAACAGAAGATGTTAAGTCAATAAACTATAATAAAAATTGCGAACCACAGTCAAATTAAATCCACAGCTATTCACATAATCCACCCTATTTTACCCTACCACAGACACCTCGTCAAAGGATTAACAAACTACAATAACAGACGTTATCAAAAACTTCTATTTTCGTAATATTTCACTCTCGTTGAATAAATTCATAATAGATTTATTTCCATTTCTGCATAAACCGCTTTGGGGCCAGAAAAATGGTTGAATCGGACAGAAAAAAAAAATGGAAAAAACAAAGTGAAATCGAACGCTCTTATGCGGGATTGGGAACGCACTTCCCAGCAGCGAAAAGAAAGAAAGCTCTTCGCATCCCGAGAATGAATGAGTGAATCAGTAAGTGAAGTGAAATGAAGCATGTCATTCGGTGAAAATGTCAGAGTAATGAGCATTGTAAAAGTGTTTACAAAAATATCTGGCCCATGAGGCATGACCAGTAAATAAAGCTGAGATATGTTTAGACAGCTCCATTACTGGATAATCAGTTCTGCTTCATCATACCACACAGCATAATCAAATGATGAAGAGTTAAAAATGTGAGAATGAAGATGAACGGAATCATATTGCAGTACAATGAGGTGCTACTATTAGAGATTAGTATTTTTTGGTAGATATAGAAAAATTAAAATTTCCTTTTCATAAAGAGGTTTAATAAAATTTTAATTCATCGAAAAAATTAAAAATAAAACTAAAAAAATAACAATATTTAAGACTATTTATGCAATATGAATTTTAATTGCTTTTGTTATAATTAAAAGTAAGACACTACTTCGAAGAAATATCCAATGATATAAAAAAAATTTTACAAAAGAATTTGTTATACTTAATGTTTGATAGCTCAGAAGGATTTTAAAAGGAGGTCATTTGTGTATGCGTGTGCGTGTGTCATCAAAAATAGACACAGCAGAAATGAAGAGCTCTTCTCTACTAGCCGTATTATTTGAGTTAAATAATGGAAAGCAAGGAAAATGGTTATAATTTAAAATAACCACCACAAAAAAAGATAAACGGGAAAAAAAATTCAGTTGACCGTTACAACATTAATACTTTCCAATGAACTGAACACTTATCGCGGGTATTTATAAAGGAAACAATCATGCCTAAATAAAAATTGTGAAACACGTGAAAAATGAGAGAAAAATTGGGGATATTTGTAAGTCTCCAACTAAATTACCGTCAATAAAGAGATTTTGAACGAAAACAGAGAGACAGACCTAAACTATAATTTTTCTGGTATGAAAAGAGTTCGACAAGGAAAACAAGACAAGAAAGATAAGGAAAACAAAAGGAGATGTAAGATAAGAGATGTAAGGAGATGTAAGATAAGGAAAACAAAATATGCAGGGCACGAAAGTAAAACACTTGGCCAAAGTTGAAACCCAAGAACAACAGAATTTGAAATTAATTTGAACAGTCAGATAACATAAAGAGGGATCATGATTATATTAAAAGAAATTAAATACAGCTCCTTCCAAAAATTATACACCCCCTAGCATTATTTAAAATTCATATTTTATTTATTATACATACATACATATATATATATATATGTGTGTGTGTGTGTGTGTGTACAGCACACAGCATAATCAAATGATGAAGAGATAGAGATACATATATACGCACACACACTTCACATTTACAGATGTTGTATGACTTATGATGACGTTGTACGACGATATGCGATAACGTTCCATTCGTATGATTACGTCGCGTAATTTCTTGAAGAAGGCATGTGAGTGAAATGTATGTCCAGGAAAGCTCAGAGTGATTTTGTTTAGAAACTAAGAACGTCAATAAATTTCGGCAGAAAATTCACACGATTAGAACTCTTTGTTCCTAAAACGTGATAGAACTCTTAAAAAATGCGAGAGTGGTGTCGTATGCTGCATACAAATAATCGTCAGAGGGTTACAACTAATTAACCAGCGACCCAGGCGATATGCTGATTCCGGGGAAAGTTGACATCGGTGGAGCATCCCTCGGTCGAAGGTACGTCTCAGACCAAAACAGCCAAAGGGTACCAGAAGTATCTCATTACCCAACATCTAAAGTTACACAACATAGAAGGAATTCGATAAGACGAGATGCGAGTGAAACCCCAGAAGCATCTGCGGAAGAGGTCATGATACCGCACTTGGTAAATTATGCAGGAAATAGCGAGTTGTGATTAAAAGGTGCGGCAACAGTTAATTATATTTTTTATATTTGCAGATAATATCGCAAAAACATAAACATCCGCATTTAGTGCACCAACAAGTGGAGAGCTGAGAATAAATCTGTATCTAAATGTGATAAATAACAGTGACAGAGTAGAGTTGTGAAAAATTAAAGATACGAAAATTCAGTACTGTGGATAACCCAACCTTATTTAAATGCTAATGAACTTTTTTCGATTAAATAGTTTTTGAAATTGAGATCATTAATTTTCCCCTTCCAAAACTGCTTTTTAAGGACAAGCGTTCATTGAGCGTACAAATAAATCTCAAAAGTAACAATATTAATTATCCCATAATTAATTATACAAATGTGGATGCTATAAACACGGATAAATTTAACAAATTTTATAATAAAAAATTTTTGAGTTTAAACTTTCTGGAAAAATTTTCAGCTAGCAAAGTTAACTTATAGAACTAAGTTGGAATTCAGCGAGTTATATTGTCTTAAAAATGAAAATTAGGAAAAGGCTGTCTTTAGTTCTAAAGAGTGGTATCAATTCATATACTTATTTCGAATACGCCTGGGCTAAATAATTTGTACGAACATCTCATTTCTAAATAATTTTATAGGGATCCAACGTTTAAAAAAGTCCCTACCCATTAATGCACATACTTTTTAAGACTAATAAATTTCTCGGGAGGTTTCAGATACACATTAAAAAGTTAAAGAAAGAAACGGAATAATTATTTTACTAAGTAATTATCGCCAGGAACATGAAATAAATCAAACAAAACGGTGTAGACATTACCGCAACCGAGTCTACAGTGAATCCAAGAAAATGTGTAACAAGTTGCCTGTATAATTTAATGCAGTGCTCCCCAACCTTTCTATCGCCGCGGACCGGTCAACGTTTGATAATTTTACCACGACCCGCTGAGGGAGGACGTTGATTGTTTATATTTTTGATTGTTTTGATTTAATAATTGATGTTATTATAATTTTGATGTATAAATGACGTTACGTTTATTTAATGTTCAATGAAAAAACGTTTTATTTATTTATTTGTTTCGTTTTTTTCTTTCTTTCAGGAAAGCGCATTTATTTTCAATTTTATGACTGCAATTTTAATTCATAATCTGGAAATGTTTAATACACAATAAACTAATTTAAAATAGTTACAAGAATTCTTCTGTTACAAAGGTATAAATTAGCCCAAACCAAACAAAGTCGCACTAACCCTTGAAAAATACACCACAGTAAATAAAATGGAAATAATTTAATGTCCCTTGGGCGGCCCGGTACCATTTGATCCACGGACCGGTACCGGTCCGCGGCCCGGGGGTTGGGGACCACTGACTTAATGCATATCATCGCACGTTACTCCCAACAATAACACAGGCCTGCAAAATTTGAGTCATAGAAAAGTGTTTGCAATGTAATGACTGAATTTTATATTATTTGGTGTGTTGATTTCTAATATGACTTCCATTTTTCTCAATCACGTAAGGCTTTTTCACAAAATGGGCTTGAATATATGGACAAGAAAGCCTACTGTACATATTCTGGGGAGAAGATCTTTTCAAAATATTTTTAAGGGTTTTAAATACGAATGAATTAATATATCAAACAACTGAAAATGATTTGCTAAATATATATTAATTAGAAATTACATTAATTAGAACATTTAATGGTTACAATTGTTTAATACATCCTGGATTCATTATACTTAATGCTCTCTTTTCCTTTTTCCTGGAAGCTCGTTTTGGCACTTAGACTGTTGTAGTCAGTACGCGGGACTTCTCCGTGAAGCGCCCAACAGTAGCCCCCATTATATTGACTTTCCATCTACCTTGGTATCTACGCTCCACTTCCTTGATATCTTGGTGATATCTTTAACCCTGTTCTTCACTAATTGCACCAAGATCACTAACTGCACCAAGAAAGGCAAGTAGTCCGAATGAGAATTTAAAAACTTTACGAATTTAGAAATCCCAAGAACTGGGAGGAGGAAGGGGGGGGGGGGGAACCTCCAAGCATCGTTTCTTGTGCAGCTTAAGAGTTTTTTCGAATTCAACCGAGTGACCAGAAGAATAATTAGAACAAAAAATTAGCCATCATTTAGGATTTAAGAAGTTGATTTCATCTTAATAGTTAAAATCTTGAAAGAACAAAATATGCAAAAGAAATAAAATAATATACACTAAAGAGAAAACCGTGTAAGAATGGTGAAATTTAAAAAGGGGGTAGGGGGTTACGTATCAAGCATATTAAAGGACGAGAGAATTGGTTCACACGAAGAAAAACAAAAAGCAAAACAAATTTAAATTCTTAAAACTCAGATTTCCGAAAAAAGAAAACTGAATTCAACCTAAAAATTGAGCGTCTAGGCACTGATTATAGCGCAAGTTAAAAGTGGAGGTCACTGGTACTTGAAAAATATCTCACTTAACTTTGTATTAAGACCCATGACAAGTTTTCTTCATTAGAAGTTGAATATTTGACGTTGGATATCCAACTAACGGCTATATTCAGGTAAGACTTTTACATATATATCTAATATATAAAAATGAAAATTTGTCTGTTTATCTGTTTTTGCATAGAAATCCACAGTTTAGAAGAGACGATCGTGAAATTTTACATACAGGCATCGTTAAAAATAGCCGATGGTTTTAAGAACTTCCGGAATAGAAATTAATTACCGTTAACTTTTAATTAATAAAAAACCAACAATTTATACGGGGGTGTTGTAAAGCTACCCCCGTATAAATTGTTGTCGCACAATTTAGAGTCCCACATGTACGGGGGTGCAGTAAATGGAAGCTGTTACAGTTAGTGGAATCACCCAACTGGATATGGCAGCCACGTTAGGGTTAACTTGCAAACAGCGAGCGAAAATATTAAAAATAAATAAAATCGAAAGTTTCAAGTCATATATTAAACCAGAATAATAAATGAAAATAATAATCTTTCAAATCAGCTTTTATACTCTAAAATAGATCGGATCCAACGGCATATTGACACTCTCGACACGCGATAGAAAATTCGAATCAACCACGCTAAGTGTCACGTGATCTTTTCTAATCGCTACTGTAATTCCCCTCGCCTATATCATTGTGTCTGTTGAAGAGCTAACGACTTATCTTCTATCCTGCTAATTTATTTCTAGCTTAAAACCTCTCGCACATGTATATTTACCAACCCATTCCAATAAACTCAGTGCGAATATTTTTCACTTTACTTCTGATAACTCTGTCAAAGCGTACACACTTGTAGAGCTTTCGTCTTCAGTTCGAATCCGGGCCGTGTAAACTACTAAACCTGTGATTTCAGTTTTTTTATTTCAGCCTTTTATTTTATTATTTTAAAAAAATTATTTTATTATTTTTTATTTCAGCTTTTTTATGATAAAAGGCTGAATTCTGAGGAGTTTATTATAAATTTATATATTTTTAATTGTATTATCATATTATTGATATGTATAACATTTCGTATGCTTTTTTTTTCTATGTTATATAAACTGTGTTTAGTTTTTTAATGGATTTGGGTAAACAAACATTTTTTTCTTTTTAAGTTCCTTCCATCATGTACAGTTCTCAAGGCAAAAACACAATTTGACATTTTAACTTTCCGGTTTTTAGTGGTACAATAATGAAAGGCTGAATCTACCAAAAGTCTGAGGAGTTTATTATGAAGAGAAATGGAATTTAATATGTAGAGGAAGTTTATAGGAGTTTAATGTGGAGAGGAGTTGAATGATTTGCAGCCATCAATAAAACACTTCATTTTTTTAGAAACCAATGCTGGAGTCATTTCATGGTTCTATTGGAAAATTCTGCTAAACCTATAATTTCATCTTTTTTTTTGCCCCAATGATAAAAGGCTAAATCAAACTGAATTCTGAGTAGTTTATTATAAATTTATATATTTTTATATTGGGTTTTCTTTTTATTCATGTGTATAACATTTCACATGCTTTTTTCCTATGTTTTTTATACTGTGTTTAGTTTTAAATTAATTTTAGTTAACAAGCATTAGACAATTTGACATTTTTACTTTTCATTGTAGATTTTAGTGCTACAATGATTCAGTGCTACAATGATTTTCAGATTTTAGTGCTACAAGATTTTAGTGCTGAACTACCTAAATTCTGAGATGTGTATAGTATTTCACATTTTTTTTCTATGTTATTTGTTTCTATGTTGTTTACTGTGTTAATTTTTAAATTGACTTTGGTTAACAAACATTCTTAAAATCCCAGACAAAATGGTACTTTTATTCAAATCTAGTACAAAACAAATTATTTATCTAATCAAATGTAACGTAAACAATGCTTGGCAGTACAGAAAATGAGCAATAAACAACAGTAGTATAAAAATGACAGTTCCGCAACAGGATTAAGGGGAGGAGCTTAAAGTGGGCGGAGCTAACTGAGTGACGTGGACCAATCAGAGTGCAGCTGGCCACCTGGCGGTCGATTTGGACCAATCAGGAGAGGGCAGCGCTGCTATCGCCCCCTAGCGGGAAAACCTGGAACCTTGTAGTTCAGCAGAATCTTGAAGAGAGTATGTGCTCCGCGGAACGCCACCTATCGGTTAAACAGGGAACTAAATTTCGTACAAGGATTGGAGGTCAGGGCATATTTTTTTCAGTACTGCCATCTGCTGGTTAAATAGGGAACTACATTTTTGGGACTTAGAAATTTTTTTAAAAGTATTTTCCATGGGAATTGAACCCGTTAAGGAAATATTACCTGACTACTTTTAGCGACGTAATACCGTTACGCTATGAATCGTCGGAAGTTCAGCGAATTATATTCTATAACAGAGAGAATATTTTTATGAATTTACTAGAATTAATTATCAAAAATAAATATAACGACATCTATTGTTTAAAAATTAAACTTAGAAAATTTAATACAAGGTTTTGAGTATATTTTTCAAAACTTTAAATATTTTTAGTCGAATTCTAACTTAAAATATATATTATCAACTTAGTAGTTCAAAAAAGGGCTTATTTTCAGGACTTTAAAATTGTTTTGCTATGTTTTTTAACGTGATATATAATTTTACATAGATACATTCGCAAAATAATACAAAATAATAAGAAATTTTACATAGATAGGCTAAAACGAATATTTTTTCTTTTACTTGATATTTTTACACATGAAATTATTTTACAACAAGCGTTAAGTTTAAAATATCTACAATTTTTCTTAAGAATATTACTTTACAGTATAATATAATTTAGATAGAGCTTTGAAACCATTGTAACATTTAGTATAGAAAAAATTATTATTTGATCTTACCTTGAAAAACATTTCATGAAAGCTAACAAGGGATATTTTTAGACATGAAATTATTTAAACAAAGCGGGAATTCCCCAGTAGAGTTATTTTTTCCTTTTAATATTAGAAATAAAAACTGAAATATGATTCGATCTAGATAATTATTTAAATTAAATACACATAACATACCAATCCATACTATTAAATCTGCAAGAGAAGATATTAAATTTACGCTAAAAAAATTTTTTAATTGTCAACATATGCATACTGCAATAGTCTACATTATTATCAAAAAGTTCATTGAATTATATTCTATAACAGAGAGAATATTTTTATGAATTTACTAGAATTAATTATCAAAAATAAATATAACGTCATCTATTGATTAAAAATGAAACTTAGAAAATTTAATACATGGTTTTGAGTATATTTTTCAAAACTTTAAATATTTTTAGTCGAAGGGTTTATTTTCAGGACTTTAAAATTGTTTTGCTATGTTTTTTAACGTGATATATAATTTTACATAGATACATTCACAAAATAATACAAAATAATAAGAAATTTTTACATAGATAGGCTAAAACGAATATTTTTTTTTCTTTTACTTGATATTTTTACACATGAAATTATTTTACAACAAGCGTTAAGTTTAAAATATCTATAATTTTTCTTAAGAATATTACTTTACAGTATAATATAATTTAGATAGAGCTTTGAAACCATTGTAACATTTAGTATAGAAAAAATTATTATTATTTGATCTTACCTTGAAAAACATTCCATGAAAAGCTAACAAGGGATATTTTTAGACATGAAATTATTTAAACAAAGCGGGAATTCCTCAGTAGAGTTATTTTTTCCTTTTAATATTAGAAATAAAAACTGAAATATGATTCAATCTAGATAATTATTTAAATTAAATACACATAACATACCAATCCATACTATTAAATCTGCAAGAGAAGATATTAAATTTACGCTAAAAAAATTTTTTAATTGTCGACATATGCATACTGCAATAGTCTACATTATTATCAAAAAGTTCATTGAATTATATTCTATAACAGAGAGAATATTTTTATGAATTTACTAAAATTAATTATCAAAAATAAATATAACGTCATCTATTGATTAAAAATGAAACTTAGAAAATTTAATACATGGTTTTGAGTATATTTTTCAAAACTTTAAATATTTTTAGTTGAAGGGCTTATTTTCAGGACTTTAAAATTGTTTTGCTATGTTTTTTAACGTGATATATAATTTTACATAGATACATTCGCAAAATAATACAAAATAATAAGAAATTTTTACATAGATAGTCTAAAACGAATATTTTTTTTCCTTTTACTTGATATTTTTACACATGAAATTATTTTACAACAAGCGTTAAGTTTAAAATATCTATAATTTTTCTTAAGAATATTACTTTACAGTATAATATAATTTAGATAGAGCTTTGAAACCATTGTATCATTTAGTATAGAAAAAATTATTATTTGATCTTACCTTGAAAAACATTCCATGAAAGCTAACAAGGAATATTTTAGACATGAAATTATTTAAACAAAGCGGGAATTCCCCAGTAGAGTTATTTTTTCCTTTTAATATTAGAAATAAAAACTGAAATATGATTCAATCTAGATAATTATTTAAATTAAATACACATACCATACCAATCCATACTATTAAATCTGCAAGAGAAGGTAACAAATTTATCTCACAATGTTAATAGAGAAGATTCTTACATTATCTGAAATAATACAGACTTTATCATGTTTAGAAGATATTTACAAGAGTTCATTTTAGAATTAAATGAATCATGGTTTGAATCCTACAACAGTAGGGGGTATGTGCAAACATGAAGACTTTAAATTATACAATTACCATCTAGAACCTGAAACTTAAAAATATATGTACCAATTTAAGTATCTTTATATAGTTTATGTACAGTTTTGAATATATTTCAAACCATAAGCACTTTTACAACTTTGAAAATATATTGTAAGTTAAGACGCTTACTAAAATTAAAAATATTTTATAGAGATAAAGACTTGAAAGATAAAATTTACAAGTTTTAATCCTAAATATTATATTTTATCCAGAAATGTAGACTATTAATATATGATTTTTAACCTTACATGCTTTCAACGATTACCTAAATTGCGATACAACCTTTAGACTCCCTTTTTAATAACATAAATATATATACATAAATGTTATCAAATTAAAATTTTTAATATACTTTCGTATAAGATAGTTTTCTACATGCAATTACCAAAATATTTTATCCTTACAGCAACAGAAATAATACAGACTTTATCATGTTTAGAAGATATTTACATGAGTTCATTTTAGAAGTAAATTGACCAAGGTTTAAATCTTACAGCGGTAGTGTTATACGTAGACAATATTTTTGCTTTATATAAGAAAATAGTTACTATATATTTTAAAATTAAAATTAGTTTTGTTAAGAATAAAACTTTGCTGGATATTTTATAATATAAGCATATACCAAACTCTCATAGTTATCATTTTCATCAGTTAACGGTTTAAAATATACAATTGGCTAAAATACATATTCAATTATTTAAAAGTAGGATAAGCTAATAGAATTTTTATATCAAAGTTGTTCGATTATTGCTTACAAGACTTTAAATATAAAGTTTAATGAAACTGGATCAATTTAACTTTCCTTTTGATACATCTAGAGAAAAATTATCTGAAAAGTATGATGATTTTAACATAACTAAAGAATTCGCTGAAAAGAAAATGATCAAGCAAGAATCTGCAGAAAAAGAGTCAATATACGATGATTTCATTTTAAACAGTATCCCACAAACTGTGAAAAAACGTGCTTCTAATCTGATATCTATTTTGAAACAATAGCCCACCATAATATCATGGAATGACAAGGTTAAGTGATATATCAAGGAAAACCTTATGAAAGTTCTAATATTATTGATTTATTCAATTCAATTTTAACTAATAAGAAGAAAAGTGTCAATACCCAAGCTGGATTTTTATCAGTGTTAAAGCGATTAAATATCGCACAACATTTCATACAAAACAAGCATTTATCTGTACAGCAACAAGAAGAAAAAAATAGTTATCTCTTTAATAAAATCTGTTTTAAAACTATATATTAGTGTTTTCATTTTTTTCTATGCATGCTTTTTAAATTAATTCACACATATGCATAATGAAATATACAAATTTATCTTTAAATTATCATTTATTTAACACATGAAAAAGTATTTACATAAAACAAATGAAGATTCACATTCACATTTTCCCATGTTCAATA
Source organism: Dolomedes plantarius (assembly GCA_907164885.2). Classification (NCBI taxonomy): domain Eukaryota; kingdom Metazoa; phylum Arthropoda; class Arachnida; order Araneae; family Dolomedidae; genus Dolomedes; species Dolomedes plantarius. Next base: position 97,445,724 of record OU015493.1, read on the forward strand.
TAATATTTAAAATTCGTAAAAAATATCATGTAAATAATCCTTAAATGTTTTTATAGTAATATTATCAAAAAAGTTTCCATAATTATAATGACACGTACAATAATTTAAGCATATATTTTTTACGATGTCTCCCAGAATGATATGATACAATGAAGTCTTTCCCATACTTTCATACTTTTCAGAGATTGAAAGTGATACACAGCAATGTTCTTGGTTATGGGATTTCTCTATTTTACAATCATAGCATTTATAAATTTGATTAATACATCTACAGTACTCTTCGCGTATACAATGTAAATAATTTTCACGAGCTTGATTTATATCACAATGTTCTTTATAACATACACCTTTTTTAATCACCTCACGTCGAAGAATTCTAGGAAGACTTTTACATAGTAAAGTTTCCTGAATACAGTCATCAACATTTGTCATTTGTGATATAAAGCCTTTCTTTGTTTAAAGTTCAATTTTATAAATAACGGATTTAATTGAAACTCACCAGTTTCCCTTATAAACATCTCTTGAAACATATAGTCTTCTCCATCGTTGGTAACACATAATTTCTGATTCACAATAAAGACTTATCCGCATAAAGAGCATCGGATCTTAAAATTTTAGAACATAATTCACTCCACGTACTCGCACACATTTTAACACTCTGCTGTGCAGGATTCGAAACACCACATTCTCCAATATATATGTTAAATCCATCCTCGTTGTCCTGCAAACTGATACATTTACCATCGTATATATCCCATGATATGAAATACGATGTTGCACGCAACTGCTTGCTAATCTTTACACCAACAAGCTCTCCCTTAAATTTTTTTAAAGGCGATTCCATTCTTATCCACTCGCACAAAATAACAACCTATTCGTTTGAAAATCTAGCAAGCGACTAAGTTTTCTCCCCCCAAAAAAAATCAACCTCACAAGATATGTCTGATCAGATAAGATAATGCATATCTACTACTAGTCACATATTTTGAAAAACACATTTTTATAAATACTTTTAAAAATTATTTTCTAAAAAAGGTTTTAAATTAATACTTTCAAAATTATTATTCTAAAAATTATTACACACATAAATAAATGCAATAATTCATCTTTAAATACTATATATAGAACATGGGAAAAAAGTACTTACAATTTAATCTTCTAATATATCTTCGTCAAAATATTTATGAAATATTTTAATGTTGTCGCTAGCGAGAAAATTAGTGTTATTATAGTGACATATGCAATAATTGTTGGTCATTTCATTTAAAGTCCTTTTAATATTTATATTAAATATAGCTGCTTTTCCCACAGCTTGATATTTTTCAATATCACTTGTGCTTAAGCAGCTATGTTGACGTTGTGAAGGATGGTCAAATTCACAGCCTCGACATTCATACAACTCACTGGATGTAATCATCACACTTTGTTTTATAACTTTGAAGAAATTTATCCGTGCTGTGGGAGAATCACAATGCTCTTTCACACAAGGTCCGTTTCTGTATACCCTATATTGTAACATGTTAGGGATGGTTTGAGTCAACAATGTCTTCTCTACACAGTCTATAATATCTGACGAATATTCTTGCAGTTTGTTGATTTGTTCCCGATTTAATTTTATACAAGAGTTTTTCAATCTGAAAACATTGTTCTCGTTTTTGAATAGTTGTTGCAACACACACTGTTCAGCGTTGTAAATCCCCACTAATTGATTATTAGCAACGAATGATTTTGTATTGTAAATTAATTGAAGTTGGGATATTTTCCACATAAAATCCCAAAATGTTGAGATGGTCGCCATTATACCGTTCTGAGTCGGTATACTGCTGTTATATTCACTAAATTCACGAATATGTACCCTTAGGCCTTTATGATCTTGATATATTAAAACGAAGACATTATATTCAATATTCCATGATGAAATTAATACTGGGCTGTTGCGATTTCTATAGTAATTCTCCATCCAGTCGTTTTCTGGTATCTCATCAGTAGAAACAGTGGATGAAGTTGAGGGGCCTGCAGAAACATTACAATATGCAGATGTAGAGGTTGACGGATTCATTGTAGAAGGACCCGCAAGCTACAAAACATTTAAAGAGTCTTCGAAGGACGGAGCGTTAAATTCTGGCATATTCATTTTTAAAAATATTTGCTAAAATAGGATGATTATACTGCTAGCAACTAAACGTTTTGAATGAAAGTGAAATTCTACATAGAGCGTTTGATGTTTCAACATGTTATCTTTAGCTCCCCACCCCGCAAAGGGGAGATAACGCTCCCTTCTGCTATTGCATAGGGTGGGTTGAAATCCATCTTAAAGAGAAACATCTCGCCCTGCCATCTAGATAAAAATTGATAATAAGAATTTAGTCTCGCAAAAGTTGCACATTTTAGGGGAAATATTTGCAGGTAATAGCTTTTAAAGATCCCCTTTTTAAGATAAAGTGTTCTAAAGCAATTCATTCAGATAAGTACACCAATGCCATTCTTTAAAACTGAAATTTTCGAATCGTTTCATGATTCTTTTAAAAACTCAATGAATATTTTCCCCCTATTTTTAGAAGAGGTAAAAAAATAACTTCTACTTTCACTGAGATAAGCTGTAAATACCTATAGCAAAGAAACTTATAGTATACACTTAATAACGAATATAAACGAAACTTATAGTATACACTTAATGAATAACCAATTCATTTAAAAAGCCTATAGCAAACCTATACCTATAGCAAAGAAGAATTAGGGTATTGTGAAAGGAATTCTCGCTTTACACAGTTCATAAATAAATTTTTTTTTTAGTTTCGATTGACAAAATATGTCTTCTAACATGGAAAATCAAGATTCAACTCCTGATAATATCCCCGTAAGTATTCTCTGATTAATAATATTTTTAAACTTTTTATTTTTAGAAATATAGTGATATATTTTTAACTTTCATGAATAGGAACTTATTATATATTTTAAATGTTAACTTAGTATATTTTTTTAATAGATAATAAACGAAACTTATAGTATACACTTAATGAATAACCAATTCACTTAAAAAGTTTATTTTATAATTGTTTTATTTATTTATTTTTTAATTCATTTGAAAAATAAATAAAAAAATAAATAAATAAAACAATTATAAAATAAACTTTTTAAATGAATTGGTTATTCATTAAGTGTATACTATAAGTTTCGTTTATTATCTATTAAAAAAATATACTAAGTTAACATTTAAAATATATAATAAGTTCCTATTCATGAAAGTTAAAAATATATCACTATATTTCTAAAAATAAAAAAGTTTAAAAATATTATTAATCAGAGAATACTTACGGGGATATTATCAGGAGTTGAATCTTGATTTTCCATGTTAGAAGACATATTTTGTCAATCGAAACTAAAAAAAAATTTATTTATGAACTGTGTAAAGCGAGAATTCCTTTCACAATACCCTAATTCTTCTTTGCTATAGGTATAGGTTTGCTATAGGCTTTTTAAATGAATTGGTTATTCATTAAGTGTATACTATAAGTTTCGTTTATATTCGTTATTAAGTGTATACTATAAGTTTCTTTGCTATAGGTATTTACAGCTTATCTCAGTGAAAGTAGAAGTTATTTTTTTACCTCTTCTAAAAATAGGGGGAAAATATTCATTGAGTTTTTAAAAGAATCATGAAACGATTCGAAAATTTCAGTTTTAAAGAATGGCATTGGTGTACTTATCTGAATGAATTGCTTTAGAACACTTTATCTTAAAAAGGGGATCTTTAAAAGCTATTACCTGCAAATATTTCCCCTAAAATGTGCAACTTTTGCGAGACTAAATTCTTATTATCAATTTTTATCTAGATGGCAGGGCGAGATGTTTCTCTTTAAGATGGATTTCAACCCACCCTATGCAATAGCAGAAGGGAGCGTTATCTCCCCTTTGCGGGGTGGGGAGCTAAAGATAACATGTTGAAACATCAAACGCTCTATGTAGAATTTCACTTTCATTCAAAACGTTTAGTTGCTAGCAGTATAATCATCCTATTTTAGCAAATATTTTTAAAAATGAATATGCCAGAATTTAACGCTCCGTCCTTCGAAGACTCTTTAAATGTTTTGTAGCTTGCGGGTCCTTCTACAATGAATCCGTCAACCTCTACATCTGCATATTGTAATGTTTCTGCAGGCCCCTCAACTTCATCCACTGTTTCTACTGATGAGATACCAGAAAACGACTGGATGGAGAATTACTATAGAAATCGCAACAGCCCAGTATTAATTTCATCATGGAATATTGAATATAATGTCTTCGTTTTAATATATCAAGATCATAAAGGCCTAAGGGTACATATTCGTGAATTTAGTGAATATAACAGCAGTATACCGACTCAGAACGGTATAATGGCGACCATCTCAACATTTTGGGATTTTATGTGGAAAATATCCCAACTTCAATTAATTTACAATACAAAATCATTCGTTGCTAATAATCAATTAGTGGGGATTTACAACGCTGAACAGTGTGTGTTGCAACAACTATTCAAAAACGAGAACAATGTTTTCAGATTGAAAAACTCTTGTATAAAATTAAATCGGGAACAAATCAACAAACTGCAAGAATATTCGTCAGATATTATAGACTGTGTAGAGAAGACATTGTTGACTCAAACCATCCCTAACATGTTACAATATAGGGTATACAGAAACGGACCTTGTGTGAAAGAGCATTGTGATTCTCCCACAGCACGGATAAATTTCTTCAAAGTTATAAAACAAAGTGTGATGATTACATCCAGTGAGTTGTATGAATGTCGAGGCTGTGAATTTGACCATCCTTCACAACGTCAACATAGCTGCTTAAGCACAAGTGATATTGAAAAATATCAAGCTGTGGGAAAAGCAGCTATATTTAATATAAATATTAAAAGGACTTTAAATGAAATGACCAACAATTATTGCATATGTCACTATAATAACACTAATTTTCTCGCTAGCGACAACATTAAAATATTTCATAAATATTTTGACGAAGATATATTAGAAGATTAAATTGTAAGTACTTTTTTCCCATGTTCTATATATAGTATTTAAAGATGAATTATTGCATTTATTTATGTGTGTAATAATTTTTAGAATAATAATTTTGAAAGTATTAATTTAAAACCTTTTTTAGAAAATAATTTTTAAAAGTATTTATAAAAATGTGTTTTTCAAAATATGTGACTAGTAGTAGATATGCATTATCTTATCTGATCAGACATATCTTGTGAGGTTGATTTTTTTTGGGGGGAGAAAACTTAGTCGCTTGCTAGATTTTCAAACGAATAGGTTGTTATTTTGTGCGAGTGGATAAGAATGGAATCGCCTTTAAAAAAATTTAAGGGAGAGCTTGTTGGTGTAAAGATTAGCAAGCAGTTGCGTGCAACATCGTATTTCATATCATGGGATATATACGATGGTAAATGTATCAGTTTGCAGGACAACGAGGATGGATTTAACATATATATTGGAGAATGTGGTGTTTCGAATCCTGCACAGCAGAGTGTTAAAATGTGTGCGAGTACGTGGAGTGAATTATGTTCTAAAATTTTAAGATCCGATGCTCTTTATGCGGATAAGTCTTTTATTGTGAATCAGAAATTATGTGTTACCAACGATGGAGAAGACTATATGTTTCAAGAGATGTTTATAAGGGAAACTGGTGAGTTTCAATTAAATCCGTTATTTATAAAATTGAACTTTAAACAAAGAAAGGCTTTTATATCACAAATGACAAATGTTGATGACTGTATTCAGGAAACTTTACTATGTAAAAGTCTTCCTAGAATTCTTCGACGTGAGGTGATTAAAAAAGGTGTATGTTATAAAGAACATTGTGATATAAATCAAGCTCGTGAAAATTATTTACATTGTATACGCGAAGAGTACTGTAGATGTATTAATCAAATTTATAAATGCTATGATTGTAAAATAGAGAAATCCCATAACCAAGAACATTGCTGTGTATCACTTTCAATCTCTGAAAAGTATGAAAGTATGGGAAAGACTTCATTGTATCATATCATTCTGGGAGACATCGTAAAAAATATATGCTTAAATTATTGTACGTGTCATTATAATTATGGAAACTTTTTTGATAATATTACTATAAAAACATTTAAGGATTATTTACATGATATTTTTTACGAATTTTAAATATTATATTGAACATGGGAAAATGTGAATGTGAATCTTCATTTGTTTTATGTAAATACTTTTTCATGTGTTAAATAAATGATAATTTAAAGATAAATTTGTATATTTCATTATGCATATGTGTGAATTAATTTAAAAAGCATGCATAGAAAAAAATGAAAACACTAATATATAGTTTTAAAACAGATTTTATTAAAGAGATAACTATTTTTTTCTTCTTGTTGCTGTACAGATAAATGCTTGTTTTGTATGAAATGTTGTGCGATATTTAATCGCTTTAACACTGATAAAAATCCAGCTTGGGTATTGACACTTTTCTTCTTATTAGTTAAAATTGAATTGAATAAATCAATAATATTAGAACTTTCATAAGGTTTTCCTTGATATATCACTTAACCTTGTCATTCCATGATATTATGGTGGGCTATTGTTTCAAAATAGATATCAGATTAGAAGCACGTTTTTTCACAGTTTGTGGGATACTGTTTAAAATGAAATCATCGTATATTGACTCTTTTTCTGCAGATTCTTGCTTGATCATTTTCTTTTCAGCGAATTCTTTAGTTATGTTAAAATCATCATACTTTTCAGATAATTTTTCTCTAGATGTATCAAAAGGAAAGTTAAATTGATCCAGTTTCATTAAACTTTATATTTAAAGTCTTGTAAGCAATAATCGAACAACTTTGATATAAAAATTCTATTAGCTTATCCTACTTTTAAATAATTGAATATGTATTTTAGCCAATTGTATATTTTAAACCGTTAACTGATGAAAATGATAACTATGAGAGTTTGGTATATGCTTATATTATAAAATATCCAGCAAAGTTTTATTCTTAACAAAACTAATTTTAATTTTAAAATATATAGTAACTATTTTCTTATATAAAGCAAAAATATTGTCTACGTATAACACTACCGCTGTAAGATTTAAACCTTGGTCAATTTACTTCTAAAATGAACTCATGTAAATATCTTCTAAACATGATAAAGTCTGTATTATTTCTGTTGCTGTAAGGATAAAATATTTTGGTAATTGCATGTAGAAAACTATCTTATACGAAAGTATATTAAAAATTTTAATTTGATAACATTTATGTATATATATTTATGTTATTAAAAAGGGAGTCTAAAGGTTGTATCGCAATTTAGGTAATCGTTGAAAGCATGTAAGGTTAAAAATCATATATTAATAGTCTACATTTCTGGATAAAATATAATATTTAGGATTAAAACTTGTAAATTTTATCTTTCAAGTCTTTATCTCTATAAAATATTTTTAATTTTAGTAAGCGTCTTAACTTACAATATATTTTCAAAGTTGTAAAAGTGCTTATGGTTTGAAATATATTCAAAACTGTACATAAACTATATAAAGATACTTAAATTGGTACATATATTTTTAAGTTTCAGGTTCTAGATGGTAATTGTATAATTTAAAGTCTTCATGTTTGCACATACCCCCTACTGTTGTAGGATTCAAACCATGATTCATTTAATTCTAAAATGAACTCTTGTAAATATCTTCTAAACATGATAAAGTCTGTATTATTTCAGATAATGTAAGAATCTTCTCTATTAACATTGTGAGATAAATTTGTTACCTTCTCTTGCAGATTTAATAGTATGGATTGGTATGGTATGTGTATTTAATTTAAATAATTATCTAGATTGAATCATATTTCAGTTTTTATTTCTAATATTAAAAGGAAAAAATAACTCTACTGGGGAATTCCCGCTTTGTTTAAATAATTTCATGTCTAAAAATATTCCTTGTTAGCTTTCATGGAATGTTTTTCAAGGTAAGATCAAATAATAATTTTTTCTATACTAAATGATACAATGGTTTCAAAGCTCTATCTAAATTATATTATACTGTAAAGTAATATTCTTAAGAAAAATTATAGATATTTTAAACTTAACGCTTGTTGTAAAATAATTTCATGTGTAAAAATATCAAGTAAAAGGAAAAAAAATATTCGTTTTAGACTATCTATGTAAAAATTTCTTATTATTTTGTATTATTTTGCGAATGTATCTATGTAAAATTATATATCACGTTAAAAAACATAGCAAAACAATTTTAAAGTCCTGAAAATAAGCCCTTCAACTAAAAATATTTAAAGTTTTGAAAAATATACTCAAAACCATGTATTAAATTTTCTAAGTTTCATTTTTAATCAATAGATGACGTTATATTTATTTTTGATAATTAATTTTAGTAAATTCATAAAAATATTCTCTCTGTTATAGAATATAATTCAATGAACTTTTTGATAATAATGTAGACTATTGCAGTATGCATATGTCGACAATTAAAAATTTTTTTAGCGTAAATTTAATATCTTCTCTTGCAGATTTAATAGTATGGATTGGTATGTTATGTGTATTTAATTTAAATAATTATCTAGATTGAATCATATTTCAGTTTTTATTTCTAATATTAAAAGGAAAAAATAACTCTACTGAGGAATTCCCGCTTTGTTTAAATAATTTCATGTCTAAAAATATCCCTTGTTAGCTTTTCATGGAATGTTTTTCAAGGTAAGATCAAATAATAATAATTTTTTCTATACTAAATGTTACAATGGTTTCAAAGCTCTATCTAAATTATATTATACTGTAAAGTAATATTCTTAAGAAAAATTATAGATATTTTAAACTTAACGCTTGTTGTAAAATAATTTCATGTGTAAAAATATCAAGTAAAAGAAAAAAAAATATTCGTTTTAGCCTATCTATGTAAAAATTTCTTATTATTTTGTATTATTTTGTGAATGTATCTATGTAAAATTATATATCACGTTAAAAAACATAGCAAAACAATTTTAAAGTCCTGAAAATAAACCCTTCGACTAAAAATATTTAAAGTTTTGAAAAATATACTCAAAACCATGTATTAAATTTTCTAAGTTTCATTTTTAATCAATAGATGACGTTATATTTATTTTTGATAATTAATTCTAGTAAATTCATAAAAATATTCTCTCTGTTATAGAATATAATTCAATGAACTTTTTGATAATAATGTAGACTATTGCAGTATGCATATGTTGACAATTAAAAAATTTTTTTAGCGTAAATTTAATATCTTCTCTTGCAGATTTAATAGTATGGATTGGTATGTTATGTGTATTTAATTTAAATAATTATCTAGATCGAATCATATTTCAGTTTTTATTTCTAATATTAAAAGGAAAAAATAACTCTACTGGGGAATTCCCGCTTTGTTTAAATAATTTCATGTCTAAAAATATCCCTTGTTAGCTTTCATGAAATGTTTTTCAAGGTAAGATCAAATAATAATTTTTTCTATACTAAATGTTACAATGGTTTCAAAGCTCTATCTAAATTATATTATACTGTAAAGTAATATTCTTAAGAAAAATTGTAGATATTTTAAACTTAACGCTTGTTGTAAAATAATTTCATGTGTAAAAATATCAAGTAAAAGAAAAAAATATTCGTTTTAGCCTATCTATGTAAAAATTTCTTATTATTTTGTATTATTTTGCGAATGTATCTATGTAAAATTATATATCACGTTAAAAAACATAGCAAAACAATTTTAAAGTCCTGAAAATAAGCCCTTTTTTGAACTACTAAGTTGATAATATATATTTTAAGTTAGAATTCGACTAAAAATATTTAAAGTTTTGAAAAATATACTCAAAACCTTGTATTAAATTTTCTAAGTTTAATTTTTAAACAATAGATGTCGTTATATTTATTTTTGATAATTAATTCTAGTAAATTCATAAAAATATTCTCTCTGTTATAGAATATAATTCGCTGAACTTCCGACGATTCATAGCGTAACGGTATTACGTCGCTAAAAGTAGTCAGGTAATATTTCCTTAACGGGTTCAATTCCCATGGAAAATACTTTTAAAAAAATTTCTAAGTCCCAAAAATGTAGTTCCCTATTTAACCAGCAGATGGCAGTACTGAAAAAAATATGCCCTGACCTCCAATCCTTGTACGAAATTTAGTTCCCTGTTTAACCGATAGGTGGCGTTCCGCGGAGCACATACTCTCTTCAAGATTCTGCTGAACTACAAGGTTCCAGGTTTTCCCGCTAGGGGGCGATAGCAGCGCTGCCCTCTCCTGATTGGTCCAAATCGACCGCCAGGTGGCCAGCTGCACTCTGATTGGTCCACGTCACTCAGTTAGCTCCGCCCACTTTAAGCTCCTCCCCTTAATCCTGTTGCGGAACTGTCATTTTTATACTACTAACAACAAAATCAATAAACAACAATACACATGGTATCTTCCTTAACTATCAGTCACTGAGGATTCATTTCCGTTAAAACTTTAAGTATACCCAGTTATAACAGATAAAACAATTTACTTACTATTGCCTTGACTCGACTAACACTGAAAAACTGACTTGAAATATAACTTTCTTAATAGTTGAAAAACAGCAGTATTTCATGACATATTTCCATGATAAATTTTCTCAATGGAGAAATAAAATGAATGAACATTCTACATTAAATAGGGTCAAAGACCTAATAATTGTATAATCTTCTCAACATACAATGAGCGTTTACAAGTTTTGTTTGTTCCACGAGAGAACCAAAAAGAGCATGTTTTTGCTAATAAAAACAGTCATTATCGATGAGGTAAAAGTTATGATTTATCAAGTGAAGATAAAAACCTTTTCACGGTTTTCGTTATGCGGAAGGTCAAATGTATCACAGGCAAATTAATGTCGGAAACGAAGTGTTAAAGAAGAGTCGAGAAAACAATACTTGAAAAAAAGCACGAGAAAATCACCTTTCCCCCCCCCCCCCCACAGTTCTAAAGACTGGCAACTATAATTTTTGAGCGCTATTCATAAAAAGTTGAATGCATCCGTAATGCATGTAAAACGCATGTAAGTGGAGTGTTTATAACTTATCCTTTTTTTAATACAATAATAATAGAGTTCAGACGGTACGGTTATACGATGCACACCAATATAAAAAAAAAGGCACGAAAATTTAATGAAATATTGCGTAATCTTTATAAAGACGATTGTGCAATTAAAAATCTAAGTAAATCATTAAATCTACAATGTTACTTTTAGAGACAGGAATTAACGATCTTTAAATAAATAAAAATATACATCAAACACTATTATATTTTTTAACATACTCGAAACGTTTTCTAAAACTTATTAGATAACGATATCCGATAAAGATAAATACTTAAAAACTTATGAGATAAAGATTAGAAATTTTCGAGCAACTGATGGGGATCCCTGTACACATTCCAATATTCTGAATTTAAACTGCTTCAGAATAAATACCCTCGTTTATGAGAGAGCGAATTCAAAATCAGAATTGGCATCCAAAACAAGCTTTTTACAGATAAAAGTACTACAGATACAATTACAGATAAAAGTATATTTTATTTGTAAACTACATAATTAACAGGGTTCGTACTCATTTTCAAAAATCAAAAATAAGCAGTTCTTAAGGACTTTTAAGGACCATAAGAACCCTTATAAACTATACAAAATTCAGTTAACTTTTTATTTTAATGACGTAATATCTGTGTTAACGGTGAAATTGGTCAAGTTATGCTACGATATATAATTATCATTGCAGAAGTCGTAATAAGGATAATATTTCAATTTATGTACAAATTATTCAATTTATACAAAAACATTTATTTCCTCTTTTTGGAGCTTCGAAAATTGTCAAATAAGTTAAAAGCAAGGGAAGTATCCAGCATGATTGAATTTCACTTTGCCATAAATTGAGCGACAGTTTACAAATACTAACATGCATTTTCTGAAACTTTTGAAGTAATTATTTTTAACAACAAACCTTAAGAGCGTGCTTATAAACATGCAAATTTTTCGAGGTACAGCTAGCTCCCTTCATACTGGTATCAAAATACTCATATGTACTCGTAGTTTACTAAGTGCAAGAGTAAATTTTCCCCTTGTGTTACGATAATATAGATGCCCACGTGCAATCCTTCAATGGAGTTTTATTTGGCTGTTTTATTTGTTTCATTTGACTTTCATTGATTTCCTCACTAATGACAGGCTTTTCCTTTCTCTTTGTTGTTGTTGTTGTTGTTGTT
>OU015493.1:97462971-97767971 GCA_907164885.2 Dolomedes plantarius
GCCCAAAAAGAGGAGAGCAACTTTTAATCCTGCAGAAGTAAGGGGGAAATGTCAGATTGTTGAGAAATGAGCAATGTGATGAAAAAAACAACAGAAGAGTGCGAAGCCAACATAATTGGAAATGCAGTTAGACGCACACAAGAATCTGAAGAAAAAACATTCCCAAGAGCTCGATGGTAACAGAATTGTAGTGATCCGAAACAGTGAGACTGATGAAGAAACTTTTAACGCGTCGAACATACGATTGTCTTCGAGCTTCAACATCGAAAGGAGAGGAAAGCGATGAACAACGACTGCACCGAAGACAAACTAATGCTACTTGCTACCGCAAAAGAATTTTAGCGAAAACGGTAGAACATCATAACATGAGGCTAATCATTGAAAAAAATAATAACAGAAACTGAATCCCGAGCGAAGCCGGGTAATACATCTAGTATATGTATATTTATATATAATATATATATATATATATAAACTGCGCTATTCCAAGAATGAGTGGGGATAGAAACGGCTTAACTGGAGCCGTACTTCCAGCGCTTGTGCGGGGATTTGAACCAGGGACCTCTCGCCCCGTAGTGCGATAGTCCGATACTCCGTAGTCCGATGCGATAACCATTCAGCCACAGAGTCCTTTATATAAAGCTCTTATGAAGGGGGCATAACTATTTTTCGTTCCGTGACAGTTCACTCTACTGTAAGCCGCGTAAAAGAACTTCGTTCCAAAAAAAAAAAAAACACTACTAACTACTTCGAGGTGCCACCATTTCGAGGACCACTTCTTGAATTCTCCCGGACCACCGGTTAAGAACCAATGCTCGAAATCGATATCCTTACACTTTTATACTTAGAATAGCACTTTTGTTAGGAAAGTTATTCACTCCATTTATCCAGTTTTATAAATTTAGAAACCCAGACCGAAGTGAGAACTCATAAAAACCACCGTGTATTTATGTCTTTCCCAATACGACTCACAGAATAAACAAAACATGCAAATTCTAATTTAAAAAAATTGTAAATAATGCTATTACACAACCTTATGGAAAACATTAATGGCAAATGATCTCCATGACACCGTATGATAGATAATTAACTCTTCTAAATTCGAATACATCGCGCCTGTTCTTTAATCCTTGATAATTGCAGAGAAATAATCGTGTCTGGCAGTGTTTTCATCACTTCCAATTAAGAAAGTGCGTGGAATGCTTTTTTTCTCTTTTTTTTTGTTATATCTTTACTCTATCAACCGTCATAAATTCGGTTGATTGACCAAAAGAGTAATGAGAACTTCCGATCAACTTAATGATACCAAGGGCGGGGCGTTCCAAGTCGATGATATGCGTTGCTCTTTAATACTCTCCCCCCTCCCCCCCTCAGGGAAATATTACATATTTCTGAAATCATCATCTGCAGATGGTACACCTGTCTCAAAATAAGTGTTACATTTGCACGTTCTTTTCAAGAGTTAAATATTACATTTATTTTGAGGCAGAGGAAATAAAACATAATAATCTGCAAACATCATCCGCAGATGGACTGACTCCCTCTGTCCCAAAATAAGTGCCACATTTGCATATTATTTTCAGCTGTTAAATGTGACACTTATTTCAAGAGTGAATCTATAATATATGGTCTCGAGGTAGCCTAGTGATAACGCATCGGCTTTCAGTGCCGAGGGTGCTTGGATCAAATCCGACATGCGCCATTAAAATACCTCCGTGTCAAGCCGGATATGGACACGTAAAATCCGTAGATTGGAAAGTCCCTCTATGAGATCAGAGAGGGTACGACACCCCCCCCCCCCCACCAAGAGGTCGCACCTGGTGGTGCTTGGCTAAAATTGCGGTGGCACCTGAATAAGTCGGACTCCGACCCTTGTGGTGCCATTTAAACTGGAGCCGTACTTCTCAGCCCGCTATATCGACCTGGCCTGGAACGAATTCGAGCAAAGGGGGCATGAGAAACAACGCATATAATATATAGACTTGCATCGATTCAACCAAAGTTAGAATCATACATTACTCAACACGTGACAAAAGTGTGCGTAAGTGTGCGCGCATGCGGACATTTACGATAACGTTAAATTAATAGCAAAATTAATTCGCACATTTACAAATACCATTAAACTCAGTTTTATTGAATTTGGTTTACCTTCATGTTTTGGATTCCACTTTTAACATACATTAATTAAGCGCAATGGAATTTAATACAACCTCATTCATTACCCCAAAATGACCTTCGAAGTTATACTTGAGTAAATTTGATACAATGCATGAATCTTCCTTAAAACAACATCCTATCAGATATCAAGGTGCAGAACACGATAACTCTTTCCTCAATGGGTGAAATGGCATCAGAAACAAAGAGCTTTTTTTTTTTATTCTATTATATTTTAAAGGTTCTTCTTAAGGAAAAAATATCTGCTATTGTGGCTCGTGATATTTTCTCTGTGGTAAAAGCATCAGAAAAGCTGCTTTAACCATAAATGTCGAAACAAACATCCAACTGAGTTTCATCAAAGCTCAGCAGTTGGATGGATCCCATTCACGGCCAAAAGGTATGCAGAAGGTTACTTTTAAAAAGTTCTCTAAATACATTATTTTCTCATACTTTTCTTCTTCTAAAATCTACAAAAACATAAACTTCTGATTGAAATTTATTAGACGTCCTAACTTTCTCTACTAAGAGACTTCATAAGAAGAAAATTAGTTAAATAATTAGAGTAGATAAAAAAAATTGAGACTGGTATACAATCCTGCACGTTACCTATGAACCCCATTAAAGTTTTTTTTCCCCTTCAGTTATAAACTTCAATTTACGCGGTTATAATATCACCAGAATTACCGCTTACTTAGTTATACCTACTCTATCCAAGTTAATACAAGTCACTTTTACTGGTAGTTCTGTTGTTAAAATAAAACAATTTAAGTGTACCGGTAAAATATTTACATTAAACTAAATTAACTGTACTGAACGTTAAGCCAATACCGTCCTTTCTCTTTTATTTACGGTGATTTGTTCTGGTAGACTTTAAAATTAGCAAAGTGGAATGTTGCAAATTAATTTTACACATATTCGAAGTAACGGAAAATGGGACGACAAAGGTATGGATCTTCGGTATAAATTACTGAATAATAACAATGTTCTATGTGTAAGTAAAGTAACTGAAAGGCAATAAAGATTACATTCATGAATATAAAGAGTGGTTTGAATGAGCCATAAATGCTGAAATCAGACGGAAGAAACGACCACAATATTTTTTTAAGGGGAAGTACTGCGCCGACTTCTACGTAGCAAAGACGAGTACAACTGATAAATATGCCCAAAATGTAATCAATGATACCAGGTATTATGAGAAATTTTCTCATAGATGTGGGTAATTTTGAACAAATGGTAAATAATGACTAAATGCTTAAAAAGCATTTCAGATGCCTAGCTGTACCTTGTATAATATTTCAGAGAGAAGTCGTTTATATATAAGAGGAGAGAAAGCATTACAATCACAAAGTGGGCCTAGGCTTGAAGGATACATAACGATTAAAAAAAAATACATTAAAAGGTAGGCTAATAAAAAGGTAAATATTCAGGCGGCTTCATAGAAATACGATATATGACACCACAGTTTATCAAAAAATATTATCAGGTGAAAAGAAAAATATACAGATCTTAAAAAGAAATTACTTCTCGAAGAACAAATGAAACGTGGCGTTGACAAGGCTTCCCTAGCTGCTTTGCATGGAGTAGAGATTTTCACGGTGCTTTGACCGGGAGAGAAGTAAAGGGGTTTCACGCGATAACGCGATCTTACTTTCTTATTTACACGTATGGGCTTTTATTATTTTTTATTATTTTATATGGACAGTTATTATTTTTAGATGAAAAGTCTGATTATACGGAATTTTCATCTAAAAATAATAACGCCCTCGCAGTATATTTATACTCATAACAGATGTATTATGCTTGTATGTACACACATCTATGTACGTAAGTATATTCTTCAATTTTAAGTAATGAATGATACCAATCACCAGGTTTGAGGCTTAAGAAATTAGAACATAAGCAAGCTTTTTTAAACAGAAAGATCGCCCACTTTAATAATCATTCAAGGAATTTCAGGTTTATTCAGTTACACCTTAAAACACAATAAGCTGTACCGGATATCCTACTTTAAAAGACGAAGGCAACGAGTTAATAGCAAATGCACTAAACGCAGACTGCCTTGCAAGAATAAAGAAAATTCTATATTCGATCATGACCTTCATTGGAAAGCTAAAATGAAAAGAACTTTAAAAGAATACTTCTCACTTTCCCAACTCCACCCCATTTTACCTATAACCTTACCGTCGTGATTGTCCTTGGCGATATAATCACCCTTACGGCAGATGATATATAGCGGTTGAAAAATTGCATTGTAGTCCATCTTATCTCGATGATGTTTCGTTATCTGCAAACGATATAACTGCTCCTCCAGCATTGTTTCTTTTTGGGGTTGATGTCCTTCATTAAGGGTCTCAATTGACGGACACATGTAGTATCGAAGGTCTCATATGCATTCATCGTACAGCGCCGTTATGAATGTTTAAATGCCTATTTTTTTCATTTAGATATTTTTGAAATTCATGAATAATTAAGCATACACCATCAAATATCCCAAATGCTGCACATGATGAGTAGGAATATCAAACGCTTAGTTCTCATTCCTTTTTTATCAAGAATATAAGAACTTGCCAGCACGTCCAAGAAGCGAAAATTAAAACTAGAAACCAAATTGAAATGCATTTTCAATTCTTACACATTTTCTAAGTAATATTTCAAACATGCGTGGGAAGAAAAACCTTAAACCAACTCTGCTACATTACCGCACATTTTTCTGCACCTGGCATTTCTCTTTATAGACAACTAGCTGAAAACCCGCGCTTCGCTACGGAGTACATTCAAATTAAATACAACGGTCAACGTATGCAATTTATGCCAAAAAATAAATATATATATTTATAATAAATGCGATGATCAATGTATACAATTGATGTAAAATATCTATCTATCTATCTATCTATCTATATATATATATATATATATATAAATCGTAAGGGATATGCATTTTATTTGGATAATATCCAATCGTCTGCTGCATTAGAAAGAGAAAAAAATATTTTTTTTTGTCTATTTAGTTGTTACGCACGTGACGATAAATTTATTGAAAGTACCAGAAAAAGAAATCACGTGATCAGCATTTAATAAATTAAATTCTAAAAATTAATCTTTAAAAATTCACCAAAAATCAGGAAATGGAGGTAAAAATTCGAAAAAAAATTCATTTTGAAGGAATTTTTATGATCTTTCTCGTGATATAAATTTTATAACCCTCAATGTATTATTTTAAATGCAAACGTAAAAAAAGCTTTAAAAACAGCTTAAAAATTTAATTTTAAAAAATCTAAGAATAATTTTTGAAAAATCTTTCTTAGTGCACCCCTACACTATTAGAAGAATCGCCATGCAAAATTTCAGCCCTTTAGGTCCAGCGGTTTGGTCTGTGCGTTGTATGTCAGTCAGTCAGTCGGTCAGTCAGTCAGTGAATGAATGAGTCAGTTACGGAACTGTTTTATATACAGTGGCTCCCAAAAGTGTTCGTACACTTACAATTTTCAATGAAATAGGGGTCTATCCATTGATTAAAATGAATATTTCAGAATGGGTATTTAATAATAAGATCTATAATGTATTCTTAACAAAACTACATGAAATATTTTTAAAACATAGTAAAACTTTATTTTTAAGAAACCAATAATCCAAAAGTAACAAAAACTTTATCTCACAAAAGTCATCGTACAGTTATAAAAAATCTATACATATTAGTAAATATTCTAATTTTTCGTTAAATTAATATTCAGTAGGATATCATTTAGCATCCACAACAGCTTTTAAACGTCTGGGAATAGATTGCTTTAGTTCTTTTGTAATTTTTGCAACAATGTTCATCCATTCTTCCATCATAATTGTTTTTAGTTCGCTTTTCGTGTGAATGTCGTGTTTTCGTACTCGAACCTCCAGTTCTCTCCAAATATGTTCTATTGGGTTTAAATCTAAAGATTGAGGTGGTTTTTCAAAATTTGTGGACAATTATAGAGACACCAGATGCGAACGTTGAGAGCCGTGTGCTTAGGATCGTTATCTTGATAAAAAACAAAGTTGTTTCCAATACCCAAATTTTGAGCTGATAATTTTAAATTGTCTCTTAAAATATTTATAAAAACAGCATGATTCATTATGCCATCAATAAATACCAAATTTCCTAGTCCTGATGCTGACATGCACCCCCACACAAGGATACCTCCACCGGCATGCTTAACTGTTCTTACTAAGTTCTTGGGATTAAGTTCCTCATTTTTTTCTTCTCCATACAATTATATGCCCATCAGCACCAAAAATGTTCATCGGCAAATAAGACATTATTCCAATAGGTTTGGGGCTTATTTATCATTGATAGTGCGAAGGGAAGCCTAAACTTTCTGTTTTTCTCACTCAAAAAAAATTTTCTATGGGCAGAACGCCCATGTAATCCAGCTGTTCTGAGAACTCGTCAAAAATTTTCAGGTGAAATTGAAGTAGAAAATGTTTCATTGAATTCTGCAGAAACTTTTACAGCACTCAAACGTGAATTTTTCACAAATTTTCTAACTATAAATCTCTGATCACGTTTTGTTAACTTTGCCGGACGACCTTTTCTTATCTTGTTTTCGATCCAATTTTCTTCTTTAAAGCGTTTTTTCACATACTGCATAGTAGAATGGGATAAATTAAGTAGTTTAGCAATATTCCGAACTGATTTACCACTATTAGATGAAAAATAATCAATTTTCGAATGCTGTTTGTTGTTTCTTTACGACTACGAGCCATTTTTAAATAATAAATAGAATATTACGGAGTAGGCAAGCAAAAATTAAAGCCAAACGATATTTTAAATGCCACAACAATTCAAAAATAAAAATAAAGCGCGATACGATAATTTTAATTATGAATTTATCCGAAAATATTTCAGTGTAGGATGACTTTTGTGAGATAAAGTTTTTGTTACTTTTTGATTACTGGTTTCTTAAAAATAAAGTTTTACTATGTTTTCAAAATATTTCATGTAGTTTTGTTAAGAATAGATTATAGATCTTACTATTAAATACCCATTCTGAAATATTCATTTTAATTAATGGATAGACCCCTATTTCATTGAAATTCGTAAGTGTACGAACACTTTTGGGAGCCACTGTATATAGACAAGACTCGGAAACCGAACCCCAGGCCTTCTTTTAAAAGACCAGACGAACTTACGTAACAAAGCCACGTTTAGACCTTCCTTCCCAAACTCTAGTTTTTAAAACAGTCGCAATTCAACTTCTTCAAATAGAACTGCAAAAAATAAGCCCTAAAAATCACACCTCGTAGCTTCTGTTCGATTTTATGACATTGCTATTCATCTCTGAAGGAGGACTATCGTTTTTGTTACAATCGAATTACATAGTGAGTGAAAATCTATACCAATTGTGAAATAATTTCGGTAGTTTACAATATTTTCATCACTAGCTTTAATACATATATTTCCGTTAAAATGATGATTTAAAGGTAAAAAAAATTTAGAAATGAGACATGCTTATATAATAATAATAAAAAAAAAAATAAATAAACTATACCAATCAAATAATCAACAATTTTATCGTCAGTCTGAGATGAAAACTGGATATTAACCAGTTAAACAGCTATTAATGAAGAAATGATTTATTCATCTTTTAATGAATATACACCAAAGTATCCAGGTATAGTTCAATGAAATTGCAACAATGAGAAAAAGTCAGTCAAACAAAAAAAAAGAACCTCTTAAGGATACTTAAATGCAAGTGAGAAAACATTACAGGAGCGTTATTTGTAGAACTTTCGGAGGAAATTGACTTTTCTCGGTAGAAAAGACCATAAGCAACAATTTTAATCACAACATCCGGCTCAAAACGGTTTCACGCGCTTTCTCCTTTGCAGTACCAAAATATAAACAAAACACTAGCAGCATCGCATCTAAAAATGGATTCTCGACAAATGTTTCTCGCTTCACGGTACGTCAGGCTTGTCAGTGATATTCTTAAAAGATTGTCCGACAAGCAATATATCTGCAAACAGATTAATCCAGCTGAAAGCTAATTTTGGAAAAAGACGAAGCTTTGGTGTCACGACAAACGGGTGATCAAGATATCATTCAGATGAAAGTAGTAAGATCGAGACGTCATGACAAAGAGTAAATGCCACACAAACTACAGGTTATGTCAGATATGTTGATTCAGCATCTTCAATCAGTGACACTGAGCCAACTGACCGAGTGTACTCGGTGGATCAAAATTGTATGATGTTATGCAACAATAGGATAGCTTCCAATGGCATCAATAATAACAATAATATATCAGGTTTCATTACTTAGAATCAACAATTTGGGGACGGGGAGAAGAAAGTAAACAGAGATATGATGCTATAAAACAAACATCCATGTGTAATCATACGTATTGAGTTAATTCCACGGACTGCAAACAATGCTATTCCCAAAGAAACTCAACTACACACGACATATTTGACATGTCTTGCACGCGACCTAAACTAATATTTTTAATCTGGGAGAGCCTTTCCCCGCCTAAATCAAACAAATAATTTGTATAAATGTTTGAAAGAAGAAAATATATTTTAATAAGCTTGTATGTTGAGCTTAAAATCAAAATACGACTAAACTAACTGTTTAAACTGAATTGTGAATTTTTATTTTTTATTTTTATTTATTTTTCTTTGGGGAGGGGGACAAATAACTCTAGCATATTATTCTTCCACGGATGTCAAGAGAAGACGCCGAAGCCAGGAATGCATAGAAGAGTCAGACTTTATTTGGGACTCCAAGGAATCATGGACTCAGGAAATCTCCCTTTTGCAGTCATTTCTACCTCGACAAGTGTATGTTCCTTAACATCGGAAACTGAAGACAGAATTTTATTTGTTGTCTTGGCTCATCAATTCTATAGATTGTTATATATTTATTCAGTGGTTTCTCTGTATAAGTCAAAATGGTAAAAAAAAAAAGTCACGTACATAAAACATAATTTCTAGCCCAGTTTTTAAATCAGTTATGGTATACAGTTTATGGCAAAGAGAACCCAACACCCCTTCATTCTGATTATATTTGTCAGACGAGTAGTACAAACCGATAAGAAGCAACTTTTAAGTCTTTAGTTCTCTTATAACTTTCATTAAAAGTAAGGAGGATTAAAAAGAAAAGATCAGTGACTTTCAATGTGGTTCCATTATAGGAAGCCACTTTTGCAACCCAGACAGATAGATAAATTTCTCTAGCTATCGTGACCTAAGAACAACAAAAGCTAAAGAACGGACTATACGTTAGGTTCACATAAACTCAAAATGGAGAATACTCTGTGCTGAAACTCGCGGTTCACATCTAATTTCTCCAATGATAGCACTCACAATGAAGTTCTAAAGTTTCTATGGAAATTTCTAAGGAACCAGCAGCAGTGTCTCGGCACTAAAACAAATCACTACTGTTTGCTACTAAAGTAATTATCTCTCCCAAAGCGAGCCTTGATACACGACTTTTGTGATTTCTTCACATCCTTAGAATGTAGGAAATCCTATTAAAAGTTGCCAGGTGATGACCGAATAGCTAGGGCGCTGGCATTCAGTTCAGATCCTGTTGGTTCGAGTTCCACTGTTGTATGCATGTTTGTAGCGTTCGGAATCGGTTTTAAACTGTAGGTCCCGGTCTAATTAGCCCTCGTGTAGCAAAAAAGTTGACCGTAGCGCTCCAAACCAAACCAAACCTATTAAAAGTTAAGACTTTCTCTATATGCAAGAAAAACAAAAATCTGACCATTAAAGAAATAAAGCTATATAATCCTACAAATTTAACAACGAACAAAAAAAAAAATAAATAAATAAATAAATAAATAAAAGAAAGAGAGAGAGAGAGAGAGAGAGAGAGAGAGAGACCCGCCTTTATATCCCTAGACAAAGAGTATGAATTTCTGATAATCGAACGTCATAACTTTAAACTGTATCATCCCAAAGTATGCAATTTTAACATTTCTATATCAAAACTTGAGAATTTCTCTGCAAATGTGAATCAAGAAAACCCAAAATATTTTTAACAAGGCGCCGTTATAGTGTAATTCCCTGACTTTCGTGAAGATATTGTTCTTTTGGTCGTCCCAAAGCATAAAAATTGAAGTCGTATTCTTAAGCTTCTTGTACAGTTTGGCGGTAAACTAGAAGACCATTTTCATTCATTCATGGTGCATAATGTTCATCGTAAGGATGTAGTTTTGCATAGATTTCACCTTCTAGTTATATATTATTTCAATTTCTCCGGGTGTTCATTTTTTATATTTTTATTCCTTATAACCATACTGAGTCTTTCTGAAAGGAAAAAAACGATTAACTGGCAAGAGTCTACAATTTGGAAACAATCTTCCCAGTGTGAGGCACTTAATGGCCGCATGTCACCACAGGCGAGAGAGAGCTTATACTTTATTCATCAAGAGGGCGGATGAAAATTAAAGGGTAACAACTGTTGTGATGAAAAAATAAAAATAACAACCAAGCCTTATGGTTCCGCAGAGAGAATAAGAAGCACAAATGGATTCTTTTGTTTAAGTGAAAGTGACTACACAGGTTCCGGGTCTCAAGGACAGCAGATCACAGCTTTAAGCAATTTTTTGTGTAGTCAATTTTGACACCTTGCCATTACTCAAGAAGCTGGGACATTCATACAGAAGCAGATAGTTGGCATAATAAAACAGACACGGTATTAACGAATAATAAATGAACATATGAATACTTTTCTCTGGAGCTTCGGAGTGAGTGGGAAATTCAACTCCAAAGATAATCTACCAAAATTAACAAAAGCGTTAAACAAAACACATAAAAAGATCAAACATTGTTTGAACTATTTTAAGTTTGCGAAGTGATTTAATAGTTTATTTTTAAATATATATGTATATATATATATATATATATATATATATATATATATATATATATATATATATATATATATATATATATATATGTATATATATATATATATATATATATATATATATATATATATATATATATATATATATATATAAAATTTCTATTATGGATGATTTCTATTTTGTGTTTCTAGAAAACTAATGGTTTTTATGTGTTATGGGAAGCAAATGATTTTCACGAAGAGTCAATCTACAGATTCTAGGTTTCGGCCCCATTAAAATAACAATATGCCATAATGAGATGACAGTAACTTTTTTTTTCAGCTTGCAATGGGCAGTAGGGTGAAATTAATTGTCACGAAGGATAGGGAGGCAGAAGAAATTACTGTTTCAAATGAGGTTATAACTGCAAATAATTTTCATAACTATGTGTAATATAGAGAGAATAAATGTCTATTTATTCGAAAAGTTACGTTGAAATATATTCTAAACTCTATCACAATAAATTAAATGTTTCGGTTTTTGACCACGTCAAGCCACTGTATTCAAA
Source organism: Dolomedes plantarius (assembly GCA_907164885.2). Classification (NCBI taxonomy): domain Eukaryota; kingdom Metazoa; phylum Arthropoda; class Arachnida; order Araneae; family Dolomedidae; genus Dolomedes; species Dolomedes plantarius. The sequence goes on from OU015493.1 coordinate 97,474,528, forward strand.
ATAGGAAATGATTTACATGGAGGTCCGAGAAAAATTTTGATTTTGACCCCTAATGCGGAGGCATTTTTGCCGTGAGACATTCGCCTTTTGATATTAACCGCGATTTACTGGCTACTTTATTATGGGAGCGCCATATAGGTGAGCCGGTATTGCTCCCTATGAGGGGGAAACGACCAAGCCTTATTCGAGATTTGAACCCAAGCCCAGAACGCTAACCACTACACATGTGGGCGGCAACTTTGAAACGTAATAAGATACACAAGTAAAAAATAATTACAACATAAAAATTCGTGCTAGGTCATTAAGTATATCGTAAAGATGGTATTGAATTTGGAAAAGGGATACAAGTCACGGGACCAAGTTTCCATTCACCAAATTAAATTTTCTACTCTTGAGTAGAGATATTTTCAAAAGAATACAATACTTAAAAAAAAACTACATAACAACAAATAAAAGATTCTGAAGCAAAGAATCAATGATTTTTTCATTTAAAATAGAATTAGATTTGAATTTAGCAGTAGATCTTTTATTTATTTATTTATCACAAATGCGAGGCTTTAACAATTAAGTCATTAATCTTCAGGCTTCCCAATACTTCTCAACAGTACATGTAGATCTTTTATTAGTCGCTCCTTTCGTTGATATTCCGATCATCACTTTTGCTGAGAGAAATGAAAACAAGTTGTTTCTACGCTAATGGCAGACACTCAGAAAACGCCATCAGTCAAAATCGTTCACGACTTGCTGACAGGTTGTATACAGATGAAGCTGCAGATAAGCAGTGATAGGTGCACTCAAAAATAGATTTCGCGAGTGACATAGAGTGACACGGTGCGGAAGGAGTAGATAATGACGAAGAATGGAAGAGATTGACGATTTCTGAAAAGAAATCACACAGCTGGAAATGAGCAGTTAATGCTGCGAGAACAGACAATTATCCGATAAGTTACTCAAGGGTGACCAGAGAATAATCGGTGAAAAGGGCATAACTATCACTTACTCAATGTAAACAATCTCGCGAACATACACGAATGCGCTTCATCCACGGCCTAAGTCAAACAAGCCAACATGGATTCTACATCATTTTTTAAAAAGTTTGATGACATATACATAATTTGAAATTCTGCCAATAACTATGCATCTATGCAACCCAAACCTTTGAATTTATATGGACAAACTTTGCATAATTATCCTTTTTGAACCTGCAGAAAATATAGGAAAAATAGAAGAAAAATTAGGTAAAACCGACACTTTCCTCTTTGATTCATCCTATTGACAGTTTGCAGTCATCAAACTAAACCATCGTAATGTCTTAGTGTTGTTTTTCCAGCTGTTTAATTTGCTGTCAAATATCGATGGCTTGTGTGCAATACAGCATTACTCATAAAGATGAATTGTTCAGGAATGAGGAAAAACTTTTAAATTAATGTAGGATAATTAAACAATGCCCCTTTTTTATATTTTGTGGATGGTTTGTGTTATGTGTTATGTTAAACTATTTCCTCATAAGTTTTTGCAAATTTAAATTTATTAAACTATTTAAATTTCTTATAATTTAAAAAAAATTAAAGTCACGACTTATTGCAAATAACCCATCGATGTTTAAATAATATGCTTAAATAACGAAAAACAGTAAAATATTATACACAGGCACAGGCTATGGAAAAGGAAATTCAAAATAGTTTAGCAGCAATCGAATTAAAATAAAAGAGGTCTTAGCTACTAGAATCCGAACATCAGACACAAACCTACAGAAACAATATAGGAAAAGTAAATTTAATACGCGTACTCAATAGCAATCTAATTGATTCGCCTGTTCTTTTCGCTTCTACGGAAAGAGAATTTCAAATGATAAATCAACTCACTAAATCAAAACATATATGAATAGTTGAAATGACAACCAACATCTATGCATAGCCATCACATCAACAAAATAGGAATTATTCGGGATGAAAATAGCACAAAAGATTCATAATTTTAAAGATTTATAAGAAGCAACCTGCTACAAGAGGAAAAAATCGAACATCGAGCATCACTTTGAAATCATGTCCATCTTGACGCAGAAAATTCAGAGTAAAAATCATTTTTTACATTATTCATAAATTATAAGAATCGCAAACAACAGTAATAAGTAGAATAACAGATGAATTTCCAGTAATAAAAGCATGAATTCTAAGGAAAATGGAAAAAGCTACTTAGTGAGACATTTATAAAGAAATCTGCAACATTCAAAAGAGGCATTTTTCGCACGCCATGAACCGTCTACTGCTATCTAAATTCAATGAAAAAATTTCACCCCATGGCTAGTATAATCTACAACCAAATGCAAGTTTGAGGCAGGTCGAGCTTAAAATTATGGATAAGATAACAATACATTAACGGAACAACAAACCGTAACATTTATATTCCTCGTCCTGAATGAGTCGTTTATAAATTTTAAGCTTCGGGCTTCTACAGTATGCCATACCATATGTACGGAAAATAAAACTACCACCCAATTTTAATCACCAGGTTAGTAATATCCGCATCAGATTAAAAAGACCTTGCATCAATTAACAATATTTATTTATTTATTTATTTTTATATTTTTTTTTTTTTTTTTTTTTTTGGGGGGGGGGGGGGGGAGAGAGAGAGAGAGAGAGAGAGAGAGAGAGAGAGAGAGAGAGAGAGAGAGAGAGAACCTGGAATGCGAAAATTTTTAAGCTAAATTATTTTTATCGCTTTGTAAACAAAAAACACGAAAAGAAATTTCTTTTAAATGCTCAACATTTGAAATTCGTAATTTTTTAATTGTTTTCTTTTAAGATAATGGTTCCCTAGGACATGATCAAAGCTAATCTTCAATACTAGGCTGTCTGAAACGAAGTGACTGAACATTTCTGCTGTATGTTAGGAAAAGCGACCAGATAGGTAGGTTCGGTTAAAGGACCATGGTCTTCTTCTAAGAGCTAAACTGAGTAGCCTATAGCTTAAAGCCAATTAAAAATGGCCACAAACACAGAAGCAAGCCGCGAGATTCGATCCCGAAAACCATGAGTTCTGTACGAGAGAAATCCCTCCCCGGGGGAAATTTTGGGGTTGGGGGGGGGGGGGGATTGGGATCACTATTCCGAAATGTGTGAATCCTGCAGATTATGTATAATCTGTAAAATTGTAGGTTTTTTAATTTAATCTCCGACATTCATTTTAATTTGCAATTTTCATTTGCAAAATTAAAATATTATTTATAGACCAGAAAATGCTCCAAGAAATTTTGTTATAATGTAATCTAAACAAAACTTCTCCCACGAATAACACCACCGTCAATATTCAGAAAGATCAACAAGCTATGAGAGACAAATAAAGATACGTCACTTGGTGAGATTAGAGGCTGAAAATGTCCGACGTCGTGCCCTTTCAAGCACTTCTCCGCGTATCCAAGAATTGGCAACGAAAAAACAATCACAGGTTTCTCACTGACTGTAATGTACATCGAATAAAATAAATCAAGTTACGCAATCTACTGGACTTTTTGTTTATTGAAGTATGTTTCAGTAAATTTCGGCTGTTCAGTAATTAGTTCCGAGTATTAAAAAAACTAATTTATTCAAGTTTTGAAAACTACCAACATTTTCTATTGCTATGAAATTTGTAACACTTTACTATAAAATAGCAAGTGTATATCATATATGAAGCAGAAACGGGAAATCGGTCGTGTTTGTATGTGCGTGTGCGAGTCACAAAAACTCAAGAACCGTGAGCCCAACCTTGATGAAATTTACACGGTTTCATGTGCTTGGAAAATCAGGATGAATGTGACTATTTTCATCCCGCTACGACGTTCCATTCCCGAATTATGTTAGAACAAGTTTGCGCGGTATCAACGGATATTTTTGCTCAAAGTCATTGTAACATTTCATTGTTGCCAATTAAATTATAACATTTCCGTAAAAATAAATAGACATGAATTAAAAACGTGATTTATTCATATATTGGCGCATGCAAGAATGAATTTGATATATGGCAAAGCCCAAATATTTCTTTTTAAAAATGAAAATATAAAGATGGAAAGTCATTCATTTTCAATGAATGTGTTCTCAATCCATTTCATGCATTAAAACTACCCAAGCTACCTGTTCAAACTCAAATATACTGAAGAACACGTTCACTTAGCTAGAAACATGTGCGTTTAGCCTTGACGCGATGATTTATATAACTGAAGTGGCATTGAAACATAGCAGACGATTTAGTTTTGAGAAAGAATTCATGAAATACGTGTATATTCTAATTAATGTATATTCTAATTAAGAAAAAGTCTGAAAGTGGCATTGTAACGTAGCAGACGATTTAGCTTTGAGAAATAATTCCGAGCATGAAATGTGTGTATATACTTTTTTCATAATAATTATCAGCCGAGCGAAGCCGGTTAATAAATCTAGTATACTAATAAAGAAAGAAATAGAGAAAATAAAAGATTTTCAAAATTATATGAATTTTATTTGGAATGCCCTTTTTGAGTTAGATAGTCATGGGAAGAGAGGGAATTATATTATGAACTGTGGTGAAAGGAGGGTAAGGGGGGGATGAATCAAAAAAAGGTTGATAACCACTGTCATATACTCTGGTTCTGGAGACTAGAGCCTAAGCCAAACAGCATTCCATAAAACGCCTTTTGTATATGCTGTTTTTTAAACCTTTTCAATACTGTGAAATGGAAAACAAAAATTACGACGACAAACAATAAGAATTAACAGAAAACATGAGTACGCATATTTCTGTATTCCGATCAATCTTGACCACAGTAACAAGACTGAGAAAAATCAAGTTAAATAGTACCAACTTCCAGAGAGTAAAATATGGCAAACTTATAGCACATGAACGTAAAATTATTTAATTTGCATGTGTGAGTAGGACCAAAATAAAAAGAATATTCATTTAGAATAAATAAAAAAAGGATAATGTGATTACAGTAAACAAATAACAACAATGTGATGCTTTAAACTAAAATATTGACCATGATCAGGAAAAGGATGATAAATGCAATACGACTTGAGTCTGTTGTCTCCTTGTTTTTCCGATCAATCCATGACATTGTAACGAAACTTCAAAATTAAGTAATGCTTATGTGCGACAAATTAAGATACTGCAAATTAGAATAAAACATTGTAAAATTACTCAATCCACGCGAATGAGGAAAATCAATACAAATATAATATTTCCGCTTCGAACAGAGGCAATACAGTATACCAATACAGTAAGTGAATACAGTATACCAATACACGACGTTCTCACAAAAGCATTTAACATCAAGTAAATATCTATATAATATTAAGAGAAAAATTATGCTTCAAGTATGCTTCAAGTCCGATATTAAAACTTTTATAACCACACCAGAGGCCCCACACACAGAAAAAGACTCGGGGAACACTAGAGGCATTGAATTAAAAGCCAAAAGTGTGGCGTAAAAGAAAAAATGTCTGTGTGGTCATTAATAGCAATGAAAAGACTATAAATGTTGTAAGATAGATTGTGACGTTAAGTTCAAGTTATTTTATGGCCCACAATAAAACTTTCAAATCATTGTCAAGTGTTATCGCAAATGAAAATTATGGTGGGGAGGCAATTGGTATACTTTGAACATGAGCAGTAAAATAAGAAACCAATTGGGGCAGGAACTGTTAAGATAAAGGCAGCCCACCGTCCAATGAGAGAAAAAGGGTCCTGCCAAAATGGCCCCGGTAAACGGACACCAGACCCCCCCTCCCCCCACAAGAAAAAAGGCAATTAGTCAGATTTTTCTGGCTGAACCACGTGGACTGACACCCTGGAGATCTGTTTGCGCTGTCGCTGATACTTGCGGAGGTCCCTAGAATCTGAGAGGATAATGCCGAGTCTGTCCTGATATGGTACCCGTCAACGAACGCCTTCATCGCTGCCTATTTCAGCAGTCGTAAGTGCCTCCCGTAAGAACTTATAAATCTTTGCTTTGACTGATTATTTTGCCTCTGCATCTGGATTCCTCATGTATTATTTGATAATTTGAATTTGAACCTTATTTTATTATTAATTTTACCTTCAAATAATTTTTAAGTATTGTCGAATAAAAGTATGTTAACGGCCAATTCTCTATGTTTCCTTTCTTGTCCAACACATGCACGCGCCAATTTATTAAGGTTCTATATACACCAATAACAGTCATTTTCTTTAACCGATAGCAATGCATAAATGCTACCTACTCTGGTATACAAACAACGACATGCACCTCCAGCGTATTCAATATGACATACCCCTGACGTATAAAACACTGATTGTTAACGAGGACCCCCCCCCCCCCAAGTATAATCTCCTGAGCATAATCTATAAGATATGGTATCAGCTTCAAATAACCAACTTAATTAATGAACTCGGTGTGTATGGTACGCCATGTGTTATGAGAGGTAAAAAGTACAGATAATTTCAGAAACCTCATACAAAAGCAATACTGTTTGAATGTCTCACAGAGAAGAGCTAAGCATGCCTTCGAAACAGGGAAAACAGGTTGGTTAATTGATTATTCTGAGTTCATACTAAGTAATAAAATATCTGTTATGTAAAAAAAAAAATCAACAAGTGTTGTGACGCTAATGATTCATTAATACCTTCTAGATGCGATCTTAAAATTGAGGTACATCGAGAAAAATAATATACTATGAGTAATTCTGTTAAATCAAACTGAATAAACTCTAAATTTTCAATGAAAATTATTAATTTGAACCGAAAAATCAATGATAACAATCTGAGGCATGAAAACTTACTAAAAACATTTTTTTTTAAATGCTGCTTTTAATACCTTTTCAATGCTGTGAAATGGAAAACAAAAATTACGACGACAAACAATAAATGCAAGCATGCATTTCTATAACTGAAAAAAAGAAGAAGAAAGAAAGAAAGAAAGAAAACTGCAAGCACAAATCGGTCTTAATTTCAACTCAGGCTTTAGTTTAAAGGTAAAACTTGGGAACTGTTATACAAATATGAATCTTAAGCTTTAGGGTTAAAAACTAGTGGCTTTTAGAGAACATAGATCACAATCTGAAAATTAAGATCTTTTCTGGAATTTTTTAATGTTTGTAAGAAGAAAAAAATCATCGCTATATGTTCAGTTTGGTTTGGAGCACTACGGTGAATTTTTTTCTACACAAGGGTTAATTAGACCGGGATCTACTGTTTATAGCCGATTCCGAACGGCTACAGACGTCCATGCCAAGAGAGGGATTCGAACCCACAGACTTCAGCTAAATGTTCAGATTTCTCAATTCAGTATAAACAGGACCATAATTTATTCTTGCCATAATATAACCCTCAGTAGCAAGCGTTAAGTCTTTCCTGTAGTATGGTGAACGTAATAGATTATGAGGGGAAAAAAGACTACCATGACAACATTGGGGAATACATTACATGCAAAAGTCGCGTGCTTCTCCATGGCAGAGTACTACACTGAAAATATTCAACAACTGACGACGACATTTAATAGCATCACCAAAATTATAGAATATTTTAGCATACGACATTGAGCCATCTCCAATGTATGTATGTATGAAAACGCCAAAATGAAAATGACACCAAAGTAATGAATTCCAGTTCAACTGATTTGTTTGGTTGGGAGCACTACGGTCATTTTTTGCTACACGAGGGCTAATTAGACCGGGACCTATCGCTTAAAGCCGAATCCAAACGGCTACAAACATCCATGCCAATAGTGGGACTCGGAATTCCAATTTAAATCAGGCTTTCTACGGCTTATGAATATTTTTTCTTAATACGTCATAATTCAATCAACCTTTTGAAACTCAAGAACATCAGTGGAATAAAATCTCTATCGGAAATACAGCCCACAATAGTCGATATTTACCTATTCTCAACATGTAAAAGAGATGAGGAACTGTACAAAGTAATTTAGATAATCAAACACTGAAAAAGTTTAAATTAAAAAGTATTTTTCATATATTATTAAAAAAAATAAAAGAAAAAACATGTGAAAATTTGCAGTATGTTGCCACATAAAAAAAAAAAATAAACTGTAGGATAGTAGTCCTATATTGAAAGCGTTTGGAAATATCTCACTACGAACTGGGCAGAAACGTTTACCAAAATTAGGTACACAATCAAAAAAAAATTAATTTAAACGAATAATGATGGACGTCGGAAACTCTCTCTCTCAAAAAAGTTGAGAACAATTATCAGAGATCGTACCTTGAGAAAACTCACGCCAGGATAGAGGGAAAAATTCACTCCTCTGGTAAACCCACGATAAAAACTTTCAAATTCCGCGTGAAAGAAAGCCGAGCAATAGAAAAAAAAATTTCTCCGAAGGCTATTCCCCAAGTGGAAGGGTTCCCCACGAAAACATCTAAGTAACAACAACAAAGGGGGGGATCCTTACCCTGAACCAAAGCGATGATCCGTGGTCGGACCAATCTTCATCCTGACCCTCCCGAAAGAAACCAACCGGACCCTGAAACCGGTTCTAAGGCAGAAAAATCTACTCCAACTGCTCTCGCTCTCGCAGATCACTTGCTAGCCGGTTAACAGAGAGAAAAGGCACGCGACCAGAGTGTTCGGCTTGTTTGCTTGAATTCAATCATCTGGTTTATCTGTCTCCCTTTGCTTTTGATTTTCATCCCATTGACTTTCTTCGGAAGGGATGGACCGGAATTCTGCGAAATGCAATGTTCTCTAAATAATGCAGGAGTAATGGACAAACACATTTTATTGGACTGTATTCGTCAGGGCGATGGAGTGACAGCATAAAGGTAAGAGATTGAGCTTAACTTTGAACCAGGTGGAGGTAACAAAACAAACAAACAAACTTGTAACTTTGTTTTTGTGTGACATATAAGCTCCGTCATTCTCCTAAAAAGAAAATGCTCAAAGGATTACATGATAAGTGTTTTTAAGGAGAAGCGTACGGAATATAAGCTTTAAAATGCGGGGAAATACTGTAGACGGATAATTTGACTAAAGAAATTTCATCGGAAAAATGCCCGTACAAAAATATTTATCACGATATTATTCAATTTTTATGTATTTATATTCTAAATTGAATACGAATAACACAAAATAAACCGTCCGAATACAACTTATGATTACAACTACGATCTAAAGTGTAAAGAGTGGATTTGCAAAGAGATTTCTTGAGGAATCCGAACCTCTCCCACAAAAAAGAGGCATTAAAAAAAAAAGGTTTTACGGAGAAGGAAGCTGTTTACTTTTGTTACATATCAAATTTAGCAAGAAAATCAAACAATTGGTATCAAGGCACTAAGTTATTTTTCTGCACGGATAGCAATTTTAAAGGTAGACAAATAATTTAATCAACATCTTAAAAAAACCATGAAACTAAATGACCTGAACTATCATTTTTTAAAATGTAAGTTACCTAAAACCCCAAAAACTGATTTGGTCGTTACATCAACATGTCAATGTAAAGCTACTTCGTGTTTCAGAAATATATATAAATTTAGAAAGACACAAAAATTCTAATTTTCATCGGATTTATTCGCCCCTCTATTTCTGTATAAAACAAAATCATAAAGGCGTATTTTCCCTAAAAAAAATTTCATATATAGTCTAAGTTATCATTATTATTCAAAATAGTAACAAATGAAAAGAGTGAAAATATAATTTCCACTGTCGATTGCGACTACATTTTTTTCTAGATTCAAACATGGTGCATTATTTCGATAATATTTGAATCACGCTAAACAATAAAATCCAAAAACAGGAAAGGAAGTATAAACGAAACTTCAGACAACTGACAGAGTTTTCTCAATTAAACAACATTAACTCTCACGAGATGATGCATGAGTGAACCGAGCTCTACAGTTATTACCGATACTTGATAAACCCGATAAAAAATATTTTTTTCAAAAGTACCTTTTTAATATATGCAACACACCTAACAGAAACCACCTTTTGAGCATATACAAAGCATCTCGCAGGCACCAGACCACCTAACCCATACCAGTACCTTCTTAATTCAATAACTTACATTTATGTTATATAATAATGATTTTATTAGTAATACCATGCTTATAAAAGTATATTAGTAATACCATGCTTATATAGTAAAACACATGTCGCAATGAAAACTGGATCAAATTCTGCTGAATAACGGATATTTAAAATTATATAATTCATAAATTTTTAAGAGTATGATTCAGGTTTTCTTGATCAGAGTTCACTAGGCACTATCTATTTAACTTGATACGGTTTATGATTTAAAGAATTTTTTTTTTTATTTTCCACTCCTTGGACATTCATCTTATTAGCTAAAAATATAAAATCTAAAATATTTATTCCATTTCCTTTCCCGAATATTGATCACCTGAAACACTATTTGAAAACTAATTCATAAATAAATAGGAATCACTTTCATTTTAACAAAGAATTTATTCACTCATTTACATATTTAATATACCTTTCAGAGAAAGTGCGTCGCAACGAAGTTTAAGTTAAAATGGTAACTGATCAATGTACACTTTAATTACCATACATCACAAACTAAAAGGGAAAATTATTTCTCAAATTCCTGAGAGCAAAAACCCAACAGGACAGGAGTTGCAATATGTGAGCAGCAACCTTCTGGTTAGAGGACTTTATTTTAAGAGTCCAATATCCCCCCCCCCCCAAAAAAAAAAAAAAAAAAAAAAACCTACTGATACGACCTATTTAAAATAATTCATATTACTAAACTAAGAAGTGCGCGTTGCTTAAGGACAAAAGATGTTAAAATATACTGGTAACTAATCTATATAAATAAATACAGCCTATATATATATATATATTAGCTGAATACCCGTGCTTCGCTACGGAGTACATTCAAATTAAGTACAACGGCCAATGTACGCAATTAATGCTGAAAAAAAAATTATAAAAAAATCATAACGGATATTTTTATAAACAAAATAATGTAGAAGAAAATATTCAAATTAAACACAACGGTCAAAGTATGCAACTAATTTGTATGTTTAATATCCATAAAACATACTATTTTGAATTAAATTCTTAAAAAACTTCCATCTCAATTAGTCTAGTGGTTAAATTTTATCTTTTACGTATTTTAATATTTTTTTGTCAATTTATTTCGTTGTTATGCACATGACGCAAAATTAATTTAAAGTATCAGAAAAAGAAATGAAACCACGTGATTAGCATTTGATAGATTCCAAAAAATTATCTTTAAAAATTCACCAAACATAAGAAAATTGAGGTAAAGATTCGAAAAAGATTTCATTTTAAAGGAATTTTTATGATCTTTCTCGTGATATAAATTTCATAACCCTCAAATTATTATTTTAAATGTAAACTTTAAAGAATGTTACAAAAACAGCTTAAAATTTAATTTTAAAAAATCTAAGAATTTTTTCAAAATCTTTGTTAGTGCACCCCTACACTATAAGAAGAATCGCCATGCAAAATTTCAGCCCTTTAGGTCCAGCGATTTGGTCTGTGCATTGTCAGTCAGTCAGTCACGGAATTGTTATATATATATATATATATATATATATATTCTAGCTTATAAACTGATAACACAATACGAAAATCCAAGCACAGCAACTAAATCATGCCTAAAGGAAAGTAAGACGAAACGTAATCTGAAAAAATTGAGTAGGTAATTGATGAATAGGATATATCAATTAACTGGAACTGCAAAATTTTATTCTTAAATATACTTTTGAATTCATATGAAATGGACTGAAACAGGAGACAACAAAGTTAAAACACGGCAAGACTAGAAAATAATATAATTACACACATCAAATATTAATCGCTTGATAGAAAACAAAAGAATAAATGTGACTAGATTTCGATAATCTGATTATGGTTATGCTTGAAATTAAGTGCATTAAGTTATCAAAGAGAGAAAAATCTATGTAGAAAGTCAACAACTAGAAAATCAGCTAAACGGAACAGAACCTATAACTTTCAAACAAATTTTCTTATTTTTTTTTCCGTTAGTAAATGCAATTACCCTTATTCTGAGCAATAATAAACGGGTAAAATTTAACAGACTTTGACGGAGTGAATTTTTTTATTTCTTTTAAGAATACGTAAAACACGTAAAAATAATTACCCGCTCTACGAAAGTTTATCCGTTTCAGAGAACCAAATCCATTTTAACGTTCATTATGGTCTCTTAATAGAAGCTAATAAATAAGCATGTAGAGTTTAGAACTATAACGGACATGTCATTTCGAAGTCTATTATGTAACTCTCTCTCAGCTAAAAGCCTTTCTTCGCCCTATCATTGACGCTTTATAAGAAGTTTTGAATCCTCAGAAAGATGCTGAAATCATTAGAGAAAAAATATTGTTTTTTTCTTTAACGCCCGGAATAGATAACACGGTCGTTTTGAAGTGGAGAAAGCCATAAATAACATTTCCCCTTTAAATGTCATTATTACTCTTTAGGGAAAAGTTTCTCTGAAGTAGTACACTTCAACAGGTTTCCATGTTTTTAAACCAGAGTTTATATATCAACCGGGAGTAGGAACTACTATTTCAGAGATTCTAGGATCACGTAAGGATCATACAGTTGAAAGCTTTTCTTGTCTTGAAAGAGAACAAAAATTTTTAACAACCTTTCTTTAACAATTTTCTTATCATGACAATATATAAAAATATAATTTAACTATTAATCAATTATATTTCAACACTGTTCAATCGGTGATTAAACCATTATTTAAAAAAAAATAAAACCAGTTTTTTTTTTTTTTAACTACATATCTCAAGACAGACAGGACTGAAAATGAAAACGATCTGTTCAAAGAAAGCATGGGAGGATAAATGGCATATATTCTTTACAAAGTCTAATTTCTTAAGTCTAATAAGGGGAGAGATAGAATTACAAAAGCAATAAATTTAATCGAGCTTAACTGATTAACACACGGCACACTATGATCATTATTGTCTTCTATGTGACTGCCATCCTTAATTAAACACAACAAAACGAAATGAGACTTATTATACAACTGAAATTACGGACGATCACTTGGATCATTTTTTTTAAGAGGAGAAAGGGATGAGTTTTCTTCTATCCATAAATTGTCTAACAGAAACGATAAAAGTTGCATAACTATAGAGGCTTTTGACAGCGGCTCTTTAACTTATTGTTTTGCGTAGAAAAGAGTAGTTGAATGTTGAGGAACTGATCAATCAACAAATAGAGTAATGGGGAAAATTAATTGATTCATTAAAATGAAAAAAAATATTCTTCCGTAAAAACACACATAGAATTATTAATGAAGTTGCCATTATTAATAAACGTTTTTATAGACACAAATTATTTTTTACACGGTATTATTTACTTTTGAGATGAGAACTCCACGGATTTCTATTTCTTTGTACTTTTGTCTCTGTCGAACATCCGTTTGTTCCCAGATTGTCCACTTGAATTTCCTTCTTAGGAATTTCCTCCCCTCTTCCGAAAAATATTATCATTGTTTAATGCATTACAAAATTACAAGTTGGGGATTATGAGCAGTCGAAACTGCGTTCGTAATCTAAGTTTTATTGTTTGTTTGTTTTTTGCATTAAACGCATAACGCCCTTTCCTGGATCAAATTGGTAAGGAGATATACGACTCATTGCTCCTTAACTGAAATTCTCTTATTTTGATCAACTGTTATTAGTTCATAAACCCTAAACTTTGTTTATCAAAATTAAAAACTTGAAAGTCAATATCTTCTGTAACGTGAACAAAAATGGGAAGAACACTGTTAGCCAAGGACTGGAATACCAAATAAGATCCACGAAGACCTGCAGAGGGTCACAGATGACAAAATTTTGTAATAATATTTCCGCTAAATAAAACCCTTGAAACACGATCAACTAAAATTTTTAAATACTGTTGATTGCTTCCTTACCGTACTCACATATAACAGGAGAAATTAAACAAACAGGATGAAAAAATTTATTTTGAGTTGTCGTGACTTCTGAACGTTGCTCATATGAATCCGATAGATAAAGAAAATAATGATGGGTGAAACTAACAGAGCTTCCCTTCAACAACAATACCACTCAACTAAGATTATAAAAATTTACATAAGAAACTGCAGAGTCTAATCTGAATACATGCTCATGCTTTTAAATATCAAACACTGTCAACCTCATCACAACAACATATATGATGCTTACTATAATCATTCATAGTTATCAGTTGTAAGTATGGGGAACAAAAGGGGGGTAAGAGAGATATTGCCTTTACACACAACTGACTAATGGAAAGAGACAGCAAATCAATCAAGATACGTAGCAATAAACAAGATTCTGCACGTTCTTGCTTATTAATATTCAGTTGTAATTAATTCAGTCATTTTATCACTAAACACCAATTTTATCAAACCCAACTTCCGTGTATTTTTATGATTCACCAACAATAGGAGAACGAAGAGCAGGTATTCTTCTCATGTCCCTGATTAAGTAATCGGTGAGTTGCATACTAATGACCTAATAAAGAGAGGCAGGCAAGATCGTTAGTATGGTCACAGGGCAATCTACGACAGATCGGAATCAGGGAAATTTAATATTTACCAGCTTGCATTTATTTACCACAGCTCAATTCAAAAGCCGCGCATGTCATCAGGTTCAGGCTAATGAACTTCGTTAACAGCCAAGGAGGGTCATATATTTACATTCATCAACTGTTGGATAATAGTCAGCAATCAACAGAGAATGCTCGGCAATTTAGAATTTTTTTCCCCTAATTTTTTAATTTTCTTTCCAAAAACAATCGTTGAATCCCTCTAATAAATTCAACATGGATAAAATCCGCAAAAACAATAGCTGCAGAAAAATCATACAGTAAAAAACCGAAAAAATAAATTTCTAATTTGAGACCCATAAAAAAATTTCATGAAAAAAGCAATAAAAAAATCCTGCGTAAAAAATATTACAATAAAATTAAAATAAAAATAGTTTTAAACAAATCAACTCAATTTGAATCCCTCTTCTTTTTCTTTAATTAATTAATTTATTTATTTGGGTGTGTGCGCGTGCGTACGTGCGTGACAAGCGCCAAATAGTGACAGAGCCAGACTTCAAGAGCGTAATACATTTTAATCATACTTTTTGCTAAAGCCCCTAAAAATACCTACCATTGTTTAGTCTATTACATTGTTGAATAAGAATTTGAAAAACAACAGCTGGAGCTACGTAAAATTAAAACCAAATTACGAAAAATACATTTTTGTGGTAGCATACGGAGTCGAAGAAAGTTCCAAACAATATCTTGGGATGCTGAATGAGCACGAGGTGTATGTACTCAGTTCTATAATTCATGCCGATACTGATGTTTCTTTCTGTAGCACTTGATACCACTCCCTGTTGAAAATTGAATCCTATCAGAAGCACTTTCCATTTGGAATTTAAACAAGAACGGGATGCTTGCAGAGATCAAAAACACTGGTTTGGCGGGAGGGCCGAGTTAAAACCAATTTATCAAGATGAACGTGAAAGTTCACGAAAAATAATCCAAGCCGGAGCCATTGTTCGTGTAACAGCAATGACTGAAAGGGGTAACGTTCGAAATGGGCGGAGAGCCTAGGGAAAAGAGAGTGAGAAAAGGGGGAAGGGAGATCAATGCCTAGGTCATCCCCCTACCCATATCAAGAGTGTGATAATGCTTAAGAGCAGGAAGAATTGTGAACATTCAGAAGAAAGGTAGATGTGTGATGGATAGTTTATGTGAATTGGTACAGTAAATATTTTCCGTGAAAACATTCACCTCCAGTAAAACGTGCAATCGGAAAAAGTATAAGTGATATTTTGCAACAGAATGTTGAAAATTTGCTAAGCGATTCACTCTTGATGGTATTACAGTTAATATACTGAATACACATAAGTTTGAACTACGGAAAGAAGTAATGTACGCGAATTTAGAATTTCCTCTATTATCGTTCTCTCTCACGCAGGGATAAAATTATGGAAACTTCCAACAAAAAGCTCAGAATAAAAATCATACAACTTGAATGCATCTAAAAATTGTATTTCTCGACCAAATACATACCCTTATCTGATTTTGATTTCAAGACGGAAAAGAAATTCTTTACTTTCATATGCAATCAAAAGAAGAAATTAAATTAAAAACAACAATATATACAGATATCACTCAAACAATGAAATAATTTGATGAAGGATAAAATTACTTTTCGTATGAGAAATTCTTTAAAAATACACAAAACTCTCACTAAATTTTACTCTTAAAAATAAGAAATCACATATTTACTACTAATTTTGACATAAATAATTATGTACCCTAAAGTTCAACTCTACGATCATCATTAGAAAAAAAAAACTTTCTTGTTACAATGTTTTAACAGTTATAGTTAAATTTCTACCGCAGCAAGACAATAAAAACTAAACCGTATTAATTATTCATATTGACAGATAGAAAGACATCAATTCTCTTATTTTTCATTAATAGTAAATCTAAATAATAAACATCAAATCACATCTAATTACATTTGAATAAAGATATGAACTTGAAGAGTGAATTTTTAAAGTATTCTGCTTCAGCACTGGATTATAAGAAATGCATTAAGCGGTATTTCTCTAGTTTATACATTACAGATAGCTTCAACGGCGCAGATGCTTGATGCAGAGTACAGTACTCTAATAACTGAGAAATTAAAATAACTCCTTACAATTAATATTTAAAAAAATTTATTTTAAAAAGTTTTTAAAAAATTTTAAACGTTTGTCAAAAAAAAAAATTCGATTAAATAAATATTACTAACCATTTGCAAAAACGGACAGTGTTTTAGGCCATCAAAGCCCTTTTTTTACACATAACTTTCAACCAACGAAGCAAAAGGGGAAAACTCCGATAACAAGAGTTACAAGCCCTAAAATGAGATAATGACTGAGTGCCTCAATAATTATTCAACCTTCTCCAAAGGTCTTTGCCACGTACAATTTGTTACCCTAAAGCTCACCAGAACCTCACCTCACCCCATAATAAATACCTAGAGCATACATACAACGAACAGACATTCGGGTAATCAAAACAATGTTTCCAACTTAACACTTGCGTGCCAACACAATAAAAATTGCCAACAAGATAACCATGCACATCTGCTAAATCAACGCAGCTTTTTAACATAGGTCAGTAACAGCCTAAGCACGACACGTCGTTCTTGGGAATAACCACACGATGTAGGATCGTGATGAAGTATTAAAGAAAAGCTCTTGCTCTGGATAAGGGTAATTGCAGAAAAGGGAAAACAACGAGAACGTATGTATGTTCACAGCGATAGCTAGGAGGCTTTCTTATTGCTTAAAAATGAAACAAAGTCCTGATAAAGTAACACTTGTTCCGCAAACATCATCATTCAGATACTATATGAATCTGACAAAAGCTATCACGTATAGATCATTTCTACCGCATCTGAGGAACTCATACAGCAGCCACAATCGACAAAGATATACAGGGAGAGAAAAAAATATAATGAAATGTTACTTGCAACCAAAACATATAATTTGGGAGAAAATTTAGTGATGTAATTAGAAGTTATTTGTTCTGATCATATGTATTTCTTCTTCATTCCTTAATGCATCTTTTAACATGCTACCTTTCTCAGAAACAAGATTCTAGAGAACAAATAACAGTAAATACAACATACGCTACTTCGATGTATCTTAAAAACTCCATGATTTATCAGATTAACATCTTATTATTAACTAAATTATGTATCTTGTAGAAACAAAGAGATAGGTATCACGCATTTTACTGCTTTGTTACTATATGAAAGTATAGCAGCTAATAGTCTGATCTTGTATTTTTTAAACGTAGCAAATTAAATGATCACAAACCACCTCAAAATCAACGAAATAAATTATTACAAAATAATGAATGAAATACATAAATGAAATCTTGTCACGGCATTTCAAAACCGCTACAGCTTATTTAAAAATAACTTGACGCTTGATTCTAAATGTCCTGAACTTTCTACTACACACTTCCCTTCTAATTATTTATTTTTTTAAATGATGGGGAAAAGAGTCAGGCGTATATACCATTTGTTAAATTTTTATGGCTCGATGTTTGGGATTTGAATCAAAGGTAGAACTGATGGAAGAAAAAAAATAGAACTGATATAAAAACAATGCTACAGAAATGCTAAATTGCTTGCTGATATACTTTTATCGATAATGACTACAATAATTTAGAATAAATAGCACAAAATGCATTCCCCTTTACACTGGGATTATGAAATACCTGACCCTACAACGGAATTTTACATTAGAACTTCCTGTACAACGACTACGAATTCTGTCTAAACAATGATAGAAAAATTGTCTTAGAACTGTGACAGAGTAAAGCCTGCTGGTAGTAGGAGCAGATGTCTGTATAGATACGGGCCATGCCCGAACACGGACTCTGCCCTGTTGCCCTAGGGTCGGGTCCGCACAAGATTTCCTTTTGTATGAAATTCAACCAGACTGGGCCTACTTATTCGTGTATTCATGCGTTGTTGGTTTGATCAAATTAAATATTAAAACATGCGTAGAAGATCAATGGATATATTTATTTTAAAAAAAAAACCTCTTCAAAAGGTTTTGGCACATTTTAATTTAAAAAAAAAATTAGATGTTTCGAAATGCATAATTTTATGAATATATGCAAATTTAAATGATTCGAAGAGACTCTCAGTCCCTGTAAATGAAAAATAGAAGTTCGCTTGATATCTAACACAAAGTTGGTAATGTGTTTTATTTATTTTTATTTAACGATGATATAGTTGAAATTCAATATAGCTTTGCAGTTATTCATTTATTTGAACTGTAACATTTTTTTAAAGAATTGCATAATTAAATTTATTATAAAGCTATTTATGGTTAATATTAAAGAAAATTTCTCAATTATT
The DNA here is from genome assembly GCA_907164885.2 of Dolomedes plantarius. NCBI lineage: Eukaryota > Metazoa > Arthropoda > Arachnida > Araneae > Dolomedidae > Dolomedes > Dolomedes plantarius. The sequence goes on from OU015493.1 coordinate 97,493,414, forward strand.
CTTAATAATACTAACTACAGGATTACTATAACAATGTAATACAGAAATTATCAATTTGTTATATATATATATATATATATATATATATATATATATATATATATATATATATATATATATATATATATTATCAACAGTACTAAAAAATTACCAGTAAAATAAATTTTTACTTTCCGACATTAGGAAACTATAGGTAGTGTCAAACCAAACTAATGATCAATCGGGCCAGATCAGGCTTTCAGTTGTTTGTCCTCGCTATCCTTTAGCACCGACTCATTTTTCAACAGGAAACCACTCAGAGAATTACCAAAATTTATTTTCTAATTTTAAAAATAATTATGTAGCAGATCTTATTGGTCCAAATAACCAATCTGCAATCGTCAACATATTTATCAATGTAACAGACAAGTGCGAGAAATTAATGTCGGACATTTTCACAGATTCCGAGAATCTTCCAGATACTTCAGTAGAGTAAATTTCCAGATACTACTCAATTAAATCGAAAATCATTTTAAAAAATCACCACGTAGCTGCAATAACTAAGATAAGATCTACACTGCTGGCCACTGTAAATGCAACACCCTGAAGGAAACATGCAAATAACATGAAATTTACAACATGCATTAGCGGAGGTGAGATATGCAAATGATTAGAATTTCAGCGCAGACGCACATCACGCGCGCCTGTGGCGCCACTTCAAAGCGCTATTTAAGGCTTGGAGATTTCGACGATTTCAAGTTCGGCAATTGTGTTTTTCTTGTGGTTTTTTCAAAAAAACGATCAATTATGCCTCGTCGAAAACAGCGATCATCTGTTGATCAAGTATCCGAGTTCGACAGAGGAAGGATAGTGGCCTACCGAGATTGTGGATTATCTTTCAGGGAAATCGGTAGTCGAGTTGGACGAAACCAAACAACTGTAATGCGGATATGTGATCGTTGGATGCAGGAGTGTACGACGGACCGGCGTGTTCGATTGCATCCACCTCAGCGCACCACTTCACGTGATGACAGGAAAATTGTGCGCATGGCAGTGACGGATCGCTCAGTCACATCACGAACCATAGCACAGCACATGCAGTCTGTAACGCATCATCCAGTGACTGCGCGTACCATTCGACGCCGTTAACAGAAGAGTCGTCTGTCCGCAAGACGTCCATTGCTTTGTCTACCCTTGACGCAGAACCACAGACGTCTCCGCCGCCAATGGTGCGATGACAGAAGGATGTGGACGGCAGAATGGAATGAAATTGTCTTTACTGACGAGTCACGCTTCTGTCTGCAACACCACGATGGTCGCATTCGAGTCTGGAGACACCGTGAAGAGAGGATGCTGAACAGCTGCGTTATGCACCGCCACACTGGTCCTGCACTGGGTATTATGGTATGGGGCGGTATTGGATATCACTCTCGCACACCTCTAGTACGCATTGCCGGTATTTTAAACAGCCAGCGCTACATCTCCGAGTTCTTGGAGCCAGTTGTCCTTCCTTACCTTCAGGGCTTGCCCACAGCCATATTTCAACAGGATAATGCGCGACCACACGTGGCACGCATTGTCCAACGGTTCTTCGTCAATCGCCAGATTGAATTGCTTCCCTGGCCGCCTCGCTCTCCGGATCTTTCGCCGATAGAAAACATGTGGTCCATGGTTGCTGTACGATTGACCCAGATTCCATCCCCAGCTGCCACAGCAGATCAACTTTGGCAACGTGTGGAAGCTGCTTGGTCTGCTGTACCCCAAGAACTCATCCAAAGTCTCTTTGAATCAATGCCGAGGCGTGTGGCAGCGGTGATCTCCAACAATGGCGGCTACTATGGATACTGATTTTGACAGGAACCACACTTCACAGAAGTCTATAAATTTAATCATTTGATACTTGGTCAACATGTTATCTACAAAATAAATTTTGTTGTGATATCTCTTGTCTTTCTTGGTGTTGCAATTTGGGTGGCCAGCAGTGTAATTAAAAACACAAGACTAAACACAAAATGGGGGGGGGGGGAACAGGTTGTGTCAAAATAACGATCTCTAAAATACAAAAGCACGTACACTGATATTCGACACTCCACTTAAAATTAAAGAATATATCTGACACTTCATTTATTTCAGGAAAAGGCGTAGCTAAGTTCACCGAAGTTACGGCTTCGAATGCGGCATAAATGTCGAAAGTCTAATGATTCATGCGCCCAGGATGAGAGCCATAGGTATAAAACAAAAGCTAGTCGCACAAGAAAACACATCAGCACAGTTTTTCCGGGGGAAAAATTCTTATAAAATCGCTGAACCACACACCACACGTAACCATTATCCAGCATAAACTGCACCATGTCGCAAGAGTTGGGTGTCGACACGCGATGGAATTTACTCGAGAAAGGTGATGATCCCATCTCATCGCTTGGAAACCAGATACCTGCATGCGGCCTCTATTCAGGAAAAGAAAGCCTTTGATAGGCCCGTCACGAAGATCGGACCCCCCTGAAATGGTGGGAAAGTTAGCTGCCAATAGTACTTCCACAATGTTATGAGGAATTTTGTTTATTTTTTTTAAGGGCGTCATCTAGAAGAAAAAAAAAAGCACGAGTTGCTATAAAACACTAGTTATTAGTTACTTTAAAGTAAGATGATGTAAGTTAAAAGGGGAAAAAAAAAAGAATTCAACATTCCTATCCAGTTTGCTATAAAAGATGTTCTATTGTTAGCGCATTCAAATAGATAAATACTGAAAGTATTTATAAATATTAATAAAATAATACAATGATTACTAAGCATGCACCTGCAATCCCAGAATAATTGCTGCTTTCGAATAATGAAAACGAAAAGAAATCTAAAAAATTTCTTAGTACAAACACGGCTATATTTAGTACCCAATTATGATAACAATTAATTGGCCAGTCTTTTAATAAATATCACATGGGTATTAAATTCTCTAAGGAATATGAGATTTTCAGCGGTTGAAAGTCTCACCATACTCCTTATTTAAATAATAACGTTCAATTATTCAAGAATTCCCCCCCCCCCCCAGAGAATGCATCCCGTTTTTACTCTCTATTTGCACTAGACTGTCTCTGTTTTACGCCAGTAAGCTTACAAAGCCTAGTAAAATGTTATCGATAATATATATATATATATATATATATATATATGTATATATATATATATATATATATATATATATATATATAAATATATACATATATATACATATATATATATATATATATATATAAATATATACATATATATAAATATATACATATATATAAATATATACATACATATATATATATATATATATATATATATATATATACATATATATATATATATATATATATATATAAATATATATATATATATATATATATATATATATATATATATATATATATAAATATATACATATATATATATATATATATATATATATAAATATATACATATATATATATATATATATATAAATATATACATATTTACTATCATATATATATATATAAATATATATACATATATATATATATATATATATATATATATATATATATATATATATATATATATATATATATATATATATATATATATACAGTGGAATCTCAGTCGATCGTTTTCGGATCCACCGTTTTCCCGTATGTGTGGTTATTTCATTCAGTCCCAACGATCATATTGCTTTGTTACGTTTCCGCATCTATCGTTTTCCCGCATTTATCGTTCATTTCAATCGGTCCCTTGAAAAACGATAGATCGAGATTCCACTGTATATACATACACACACACAGGGTTATTAGGAAAGAATGATCCGATTACAAAATTTAATATTTTCCGTAATTACAAAGAAAAAATTATAATTAATATGTCATTGTAAAGGGGAAATGTTAATTCTTTTTTCACAGGTGTTCGATATGGCTTCCTTTAGTCGTCCGTATAATATCATTGCGATATGCCATTTCTTTCCAAACACGTTGTAATGTTTGTCAATTAACTGTTTGTAAAGCATCACAAATGCGTTGTTAAACATTGGGCAAACTTGTAAAGATTGGGCAACAATTTGGTTACATGTAAATGATTTTTAAAAAAATATTGTTTAGAAATAATGCAAGATTTTTAATATGGCGTGTGGTCTCCTCGAACAGCTAAGACTGCTGCACACCTGTTTTCCATGGATGCGATGATGTTATCGATAAGACTTTGGGGAATACTGTTCCACTCCTTAAGAAGTGCAATCTCCAAGTCTCGGAGAGTAAAAGGAGGCCTTGGCCTCGCAGCAATGCGTCGTCCGAGCATGTCCCAAACATGCTCGTTTGGATTCAGATCAGGAGAGCACGCTGGCCATTCCATACGCTGTATTGTTTCAGCTTCAAGCATGTTCTCCACAAGACGAGCTGCATGCGGTCTGGCATTATCATGCTGGAAAACAAAGAAATCTCCAATGGCTGCAGCGTAAGGTATGACATGAGGTCTCAGCATCTCGTCTGCATAGCTTCGGGCAGTCAAAGTACCATTCCGAATGATATGCAGGTCCGTACGTCCACCTATGCTGATTCCACCCCATACCATAAAACCAGCTAGTCTGTATTGTGATCTTTCACGAACGAATGTGGGGTTATTTCGAGTGCCCCTTTCCCTCCATACCAAAACACGTCCGGTGTCACACTCCAGACTGAATCGGGACTCGTCTGTAAACAGCACTTGGCTCCAATCATGTTGCTCCCAATCTCGATGTTCAGCAGCCCATCTTCTTCGGGCCGCACGGTGGCGTGGGTCAACGGAATGCAGATCATTGGCCTACGTGCATAGAGACCTCCCTAGTGAAGCCTATTACGTACTGTTTGGCTGGACACCCTTCGTCCTGTTGCCAAGAGTAACTGTCTTTGCAGCTGAGTAGCATTGTCTGTTCTGTTTGGACGAGCTGTTAACAGTATATACCGGTCATCAGTTGCTGTAGTGGCGCGTGGCCGACCTTGACCTGGGCAACGTCTAACAATCCCTGTTTCTTGGAATCGATTCCACAGCCTTGCAACGATACTTCTGGCGACTCCAACAGCGTCCGCGACACTACGTTGTGTTTGCCCGGATTCTAAGTCTGCCTATAATACGCCATGCCATGGATTCCGGTAAATCACGTTGTTGCGAGATTTTTAAGTCACCTTTTCTTAAAAAGAATAACTGAGCAATCGAATTTCACAGTTAAGGCAGTGAAACAGACGTTTCTGTAACATCCCGATTTCAGCCCTTATGTTCTTTTCCTGGTTTTTGACGTCATGAACTTTGATTTGCATATGAAGTTTTCTTTTTCTCTTTCCTGCTAGGCTTTAAATTATGCATGATTTATTTTATGTTACTTATCGGTGTAAGTATTTACGTAATTTCGTTAAAACCATGTGCTCCCCTAATTGCTTTGAGCAGTGTATATGTATATATATATATATATATATATATATATATATATATATATATATATATATATATATATATATATATATATATATATATATATATATATATATATATATATATATATAAGTAATACATACACACGATCAGAAGCAATAAATTTGAAAACGCATCTGATAGGTTACTAAAGCAGTCTCTTTCAATGTTTTTTCAAGAGTAAAATGTTCACCTAAAATGATGGATGTTTTCCTTTCTGTTTTTTCCTTCCCTTAACATTGAAAGGTACCGCTTTGGGATCTAGTCGTATGAGTAATATATTCTAGAGAATGAACGATGACATGACCCCTCTCAAATTTTGTTCCAAGACTGATTATGATGCATCTCCTGTCTTAACGTTTCAACAACGCAACTGTCTTTGAAAGTAGTCAGTCAGCTGTTTGATGACTTGCTAAGAATGATACTATGGAGATGTACTAAAATAAATTGAGAGGAAATACTTCGAACCAAAGAATATCGCTTTTATTACAGTTTTCAGACTTTGGTATACAATGCTTAAAAATGTAATTAAACGATGAAAAGGAAATGAAATTAAGAATTAGAATACACTAGATCTTGCAGGCGACACGTTAATATAAAAACAGCAAGACATAAAAATTCCGGTTCTCATGCGAGAACACTAAAATTACAAAGCCTTAAACAATCAAATGGTTACATAATATTACATTTTTGATATTACTTTTACTGTATAATAAAATATTTTAAACTTACAGATAATAAATGTAAACTAACTCAAATATCAGAAAACGAATAATGTGAGTGATAATGGATGAATAATCGGAATAATAAAAAAAAAATATTGGATGAAGAAGTGTACGAAGTATAAAATATTTTATACATCAACTAAAAACATCACTAATCAAATTAATCTCGGAAAAAATATTGAATTTCTATGAAACAAAATTTGCGTTGTATGTTTCGGACATCAGTGTATCTACTTTTTTTCGACACACAGAATATGATGCAATGCAGTGCATTTAGCTTGAAAATGCATTTTAATAGAAGTTTTAAAATGAAATTATTTTCAGAACTATAGACATCATATGCTTTAAAAAGTTGCAAAAAAAATCACAAACAAAAAATTTCAAGTTAAAAAAAAAATAAGCAGCTTGCATTTAAACGTCTAATTCCACGCGAAAAAAAATTGATTATAAATCATAAAAATAATAAATCTGTGTTCACTATGATTGAGCAGTTAGAAAAATACTTTCGCCACAGTTTCACATGGGATTTTAGGATCTGTGAAATTAAATGAGGAAACAATGGAATTAAAGATAGATGAATAACCTTTTTACAATTCCCTTCCTAATGATAAATAGCTTTGTTTTGTTCGTTGTTAATTTCACATAGTTAGATTATGACTCAGAATCATGGACATGTTTTATATAAAAGTTTCCCTTTTATTGGAGCAAAATCCTTTATGCTATTCATTAAAACCGGTAAAACCTTTCTTCAAGAGAAATGAATCTTTTAATCCCATTTCCGTTCCTTTACTTCTCATAAAAAATAAATAATAATTTTCTATTGCACAGTGGTTCTCAAACTGTACCCTTTGGGGTACGCGAGCTCTCGATGGAATATACGCAGAATGACAAACCAAAAATAGATCATGGTAAACATAAGTAATTTGATCTTGGAAATACATAATTCTTTTAGTCCTAACGAAGAGGGTACAGTAAACGAAAAAAAAAAATTAATTCAGAACTACTGCTATAGCATATTAGCACTATTAAATCTGTCAATTCGACAAACACTAAATAATATTCAGAGAACATGAAATGACATTAAAGAATTAAACATGGAGTGTTAGTCGGGGGACGTACTTCCACCACTATGAAAATCAATTCTTCCCGTGGATATATTTAGCAATTATAAAAATTATTAAACGTAAGTAAAGTTTATTTTACTAATAGTGAAAAACAAACCAGCGTGTCGCATTTCCATAGGGTTACGCACGGAACGTTCGTATCACTCGCAATAGATCCAAATCCATTCTGACTGTTATCAAAACACTAATTTTTAGCACGATATCAGAATTAAGAAATGCAACAGCAGCTAGAATTATAGAAACAGAGATAAATGGAGGAAATTTTAAGTTTCCTCACTCAACATCTCATGAACAGAGAAGAAGGAAATTTAAAAATTAATAAAACATCGTGAACATTAAAACAATCCTTTTAGAATTATCTCTTAAAACTGATGGTGAAATAGATATTTAAAGAATGCGAAAACGTGAATTATTTGGACTGGAAAATCACCTCAAATAAAACAAATATTGAAGTGTATCCATATCTTATTTGAATCACTTGAAAAGCGTCAAATTACAGTAAAACTTTCAACAGAGTATACACTCGGAAACCATACATAATTAATTTTGTCGTTATGCTATATACAGGAAAAGTACTCGCAAAGTACTTTCTCTTTAGGTAAGAGAAAAGCTGTACCTATATCCATTGGAAATACGAGAAACGCAAACAAATCAAGTCACAAATACATTTTTACGAAAGCAAATGCAAAATTGTATGCAAAGGTGTCGAATCGATTTCAACGGTGTATCGACTTTTTGGGTCAGCCACTCAACGTTAGTGTATGATAGGAGTTTCCGACTCGTTGCTTCAACTGTTCATTTTAATGAAGACAAAACAATCCGTGTCTTTGTTTCCTTTTACTACCCTTAGATAACAAGACAGAAAATGTTAACAAACACGGAAACGCCTCGTGAAATTCACTTTATTGCTGTAGTAGCTTATTTTGCTTAGTTGCTTTAACTGGTGACTCACACACGACATAAGCTCTACATCGATGAATTACAATTAACTGTTTCGCAGCTTTACAACGTGTATTAAGTACCTGGTAAGAGTACAGATCCCTAGGTAAGTAATCTGAAGGAGTCATTTAATTAATACTTACAACGGGCAATAAATAAGGAATCTGAGTAAATTAACCCCCCCCCCCTCCCCCCGAAAAACAACTTTTACAAAATTCTTTTAGGGCCTGTTCACATGGAATCCGTCAGCGTTACTGTATTGATATATTTTAAACCAATCACAGGCTTTACCAATTTCGTTACTAATCGTTTGGAGGTTTGTAATTGGTTAAATATATTTCAATACGAGTAACGCTGACGCTGACGGACGCTAAGAAAACAGGCCCTTATTCTTAAATTCGTGTTTTTGTGATTAAATATTAAATACAAAGTTGGAACTCTCAAATTTTTGCGCATTTACTTTTCATTACATGCATTCATCAAATAAAAATAGCCCTGTTTCATGCATCTAGACAAAATAGAAATATTAATAGAGCGCATATACAGATCCGAACAAATTATATTGAAATTTCTAAATGACAAACATAAATTTGTGGCGTTATGGCAGATGTTGATGTCATTTTTTTTCACGTTTTCGGCAAATTAAAAAAGAAACTGTTGTTGTGAAATATAAAATCGCTCAATTAAGTTTTTCAATCCAAATAGTCTTTAGTCAATACCCATATTCAACCTCAAGCATATGGCTGGTCTTCAATGAAAATATTTTTTTTCAATTAGGGACTAAAATTTTGGAGTGGGTTGAGAAAAAAAGAAATCATCAACTTTTGCCAAATTACGAATAATTTAGTATTTTTCCATAATTCCACTACCAGCTTTTGCCTCATTAAAGAGCCAATTTTAATGTGCCATATCAACTTAAAACATAAAATTGAACTGTTCGGACATATCAACATCTTCCAAAACTCCACAAAAATGCATTTGAGAGGCTAAAATGTATATAAAACATGCAAGCATATTTTACAGAAAACGATAAAAGTCTCATAAAAATCTGTTCATTCATACATTAGTATTACAAATAGAAAAACACGTGCATATATAGATAACAACGGTATTATCTATCATTTTAGCGTCCTAAGGTTGAAAAATCCTCTACGAAAGAACAATAGAGGTTAACTACACTTATTGTCCATTCGATCAGAAAATTGGATGACATGATAAAGCTGAATAATTAGCATACATCATTAAAGCGCAACGCTACGTCATATTCAGGTTTCACGCGATACAGACATATAACTGATTAATTGTAACCCGCAATTAGTGTAGACAAACATTCTACCTAAAGCTTTAAAAAAAATCAGCACATATAACTAAGAAACAAACAACTACAACAACAACAACAACAACAACAAAAATCGCAGTTGCATATACGAATTACAAAATAGAAGACAATATTCCGATGTGACAAGAGAAAAAAAAGAGCCCTCAAATAGTTTCTTCTGATTCACATATACCTCTGCTACAGTTTCACAGATGAAAGTTCCTCTCGGATAAATACAGTTGCGAAATAATTACAACTATTACGTCGGCAAACAAAACCATAGAAATGCGAAGAGCCCTGGTTTTGGCTTGCATAATGTCCGGAAATTAGACATAATTTTTCAATTTTGGACAATGAGCCGCTACTGTGTCGCAAAACGAACCTCTCGTGACGCGGAATCGGTGCCTTTGTTTACCAGGTTCCGCATCCATTGTTCGAAGAAACAGAAAAAATGTATTACGACAGGCTACCCACATTTGCTCCGACATTATGTCGCTATCCGAGATTTGATGATTCCACGAATGAAGTTACCTTTTAACAACAGTATTTAAAATGTAAATATATAAAAACTGCCAGGAACCGTTTAAGGGTGGGCAGAAACACCACGACAATTTTCACGAGGATAATCATGATGATAAATGAACGGATGAGACTATACTATACTAACGTATAGAGCAGGGGTGGGCAAGTAGCGGTCCGCTACAGATTTTTTTTTTTGTGGCCCGCCAAGACACCCAGAAAAATGCCAGTCAAAAACTCCAAGACAGCCAGAGAAACTGCCAATATTTTATTTAATTTATATCTATTGATTTTTATGATACAATTTATACCTTTTCTGAAATGTAAAGTTAACTAATAAATCCAATAATTTAAAAAGGTGCGGCCCTCCGCTAACCTAAACCGCTTACACAAAGTGGCCCCCGGGTCAAAACAATTGCCCTCTCCTAATTTTATATATATATATAATTTTTTTAATTTTTATTATATATATAAACTTTAGGGCAAACGTATTCCAAATACATTTAATGGAAAGATGTTATAAGCAGTAAACGTTGTAACAGACGACAGATATAAAAATACTACTTGCACAAAGCTTCAACATATTATGATCTGTTGCATGTTCACTTCTTCTTATTTACTCATTTAAAAAAGAAATTTCGAAATTGAGACATTTTGATTCCTTCATTCGACTTCAAATCATAGGTTTAAAACAAAACGCTTTGATCCTGACGTTTGTTCTTAAGTCTTTGAGACTGCAGGTGATAACTAGATACACGAATTTTGTACGTAATATATTCGTAACCATAGCCACAATTAGATTATGATCATACTTAACATGATCATGTTTCAAATGTTGTACTTAATATATTCGTAACCATAGCCACAATTAGATTATGATTATACTTAACATGATCATGTTTCAAATTTTTTTTATGGAAATTCAATCATAAATCAAAATCTGAAAACTCATTTAATTTTTTTTTTTAAATGTGACATTTTTTATGCAAGAATGAGCAAATGTCCATTAATTTGAAAGAGTGTACATCAGAATTTCAATCCACGGATTTCGAAATCAGAACATACTTATGGGAAGAGTAAAATCTTAATGGAAGCAGAAATCTTATTTCATCAACTAGATATGTTTTTGTTTTTCATGAAATTAATGTGCAAATGTTTACATTTGCTCTCTGGTAAGATTTTTAGAAAAAACTATCAGTAGAAGTTATATTGATGAACTATTGACGATATATTGATGGACGATTGAAAATTTAATTCTTAACTCGCCGAATGTTTTAATTTCAATAATTCTTATTATATAAATATTATGATCTACTTTTATACAAAATTAAGAGCAATTCGACAAGCTAAAAAGTAACACCCAAAATGTAGGATCTCTGAACTAATGATGTGCCCCAAGACCCTCTTTTCTTTAACTTGCGGTCAGGTTTAAGGCCTAAATGTGGCCCAAGGTGCTATAGATAGGATGCAATGCGAAGAAAATGACTTTTTAATGGGAATCGACGACATTCATACCCGAAGGTCGGAAACCGCAACTATTACAGGGGCTCCTCTAACCTCAAATTTGAAATTCTAATGTATTCACAGACGCGGGATAAAAAGTGTGACGCCGTACTAATTTTTTTCCTGCAAACCTGAATAAATTAGCGAAAAAAGGAGAAAACGGCTATAATTTTTTAAAAGAGACTAAATAAGATTTAAAGAACATAAATTATTTCTCTCTATTATTATCCTCTTATAAGTAAGGAGGAAATAACACCACGGATGATACGCATGTGCATAAGCATGATAGGGGAAAAGGCATTTTTAATGCACTATTACTGTCCATTAAAATACCATTATTGAATTATTATATATTAAAATCACAGCAAACTATAATATATTAAAATCACAACACCACGGATGATACGCATGTACATAAGCATGATAGGGGAAAAGACATTTTAATGCACTATTACTGCCCATTAAAATACCATTATTGAATTATTATAATATATTAAAATCCCAGCAAACTATAATATATTAAAATCACAACAATTAAAATCACAATACCACGGATGATACACATGTACATAAGCATGATAGGGGAAAAGACATTTTAATGCACTATTACTGCCCATTCAAATACCATTATTGAATTATTATAATATATTAAAATCACAACAAACTCATCAGAATGTATACAATAACTTACCATTAAAGCAGTTAAAAAGATGCACATTCCGGAATCTAAACACACATTTATAAGGACAATTAATATGCGCGCAAACACATAAAACACACTGTAAAGCGAGCAACTAATACTTCTCTTTGAAATAAATAAAATAAAATTATAAATGTTGTCACTTTCAGCAAAGAAAAACATGAAATTAGCCTTATGTAGCCGGGCCTGTATTGCCTTTCTTGACACAAAATGTATATTCTTTAAACACACATTGGAAAAGAGTAGTTAAAATGCAACTTCTACTGTAATAAATAACAAACTAAACATTCAGTATTAATAATATTTTCATCAGAAGTGGTTATATCGCAATATATTATTACATACTAGATGTATTACCCGGCTTCGCTCGGGATTCAGTTTCTATCAATATTTTTTTTCAATGATTAGCCTCATGCTATGATGTTCTAAAGTTTTCGCTAAAATTCTTTTGCGGTAGCAAATAGCATTAGTTTGTTGTCGGTGTTGTCGTTGTTCATCGCTTTCCTCTTCTTTCGATGTTGAAGCTCGAAGATGATCGTATGTTCGACGCGTTAAAAGTTTCTTCATCAGTCTCACTGCTTCGGATCACTACGATTCGAATTCTGTAGCCTTCGAGCTCTTGGGAATGTTTTTTCTTAAGATTCTTGTGTGCGTCTAACTGCATTTCGAATTCTGTTGGCTTCGCTCTCTTTTTTTTTTTCATCACATTGCTCATTTCTCAACAATCTTTGACATTTTGCCCTTACTTCTGCAGAATTAAAAGTTGCTCTCCTCTTTTTGGGCATTTTAAAGCAATAATTTACAGCTAGTCAATAACGTTTGAATGGATTTATTATTATAGAAAAAAAATCAATAATGTTTGAATGGATTGAGATCACATTCAATATTAAAACACAGCAAATCTGGTAATTATTATAGAAAAAGTATATACACGTATTTCATGCTCGGAATTCTTTCTCAAAACTAAATCGTCTGCTACGTTTCAATACCACTTTCAGACTTTCTTAATTATAATATACACGTATTTGATGATCGTAATTCTTTCTCAAAACTAAATTATCTGTTATGTTTTAATGTCCATTCAGTTATATAAATCATCGCGTCAAGGCTAAACGCACGTGTTTCTAGCTAAGTGAACTTGTCCTTCAGTATATTTGAGTTTGAACAGGTAGCTTGGGATAGTTTCAATTCATGAAATGGATAGATAACACATTCATTGAAAATGAATGACTTTCCATCCTTATATTTTCATTTTTAAAAAGAAATATTCCGGCGTTGCCACGTATATGAAAATAATATATCAAATTCATTCTTGCATGCGCCAATATATGAATAAATCACGTTTTTAATTCATGTCTATTTATTTTTAGGGAAATGTTATAATTTAATTGGCAACAATGAAATGTTACAATGGCTTTGAACAAAAATATCCGTTGATACCGCGCAAACTTGTTCTAACATAATTCGGGAATGGAACGTCGTAGCGGGATGAAAATAGTCTATAACCTTCGTGCAAGTTCAAGCAATAAGTTGATTAAGTTTCATCGCAATCGGATGAACGGTACGGGAGCGCATAAAATACGAACAAACAAACATTCATTTTTATATAAATAAATAATAATATTATATATATAGATGTAAAAATTAGGTTACTATCAAAGCTTTAAAATGTTCAATTTTTTAATTGCTAAGGTAATTTGTTTTCCACCACTATTATAAACTTCAGTTCATTTCAAACTATTTATTCTTTGATAAAGCTATACGAAAAGGGATAGGAGCAAGTTTTGTCACACAAAGAAAATCATCATTAAATCTTCATATTTACCAAATAGATTCGAACTTTTTGATTAAAAAAAAATCCAGGAATGTAATTACAAAGTCATAAACTACGCGAGTTTATTGTGGATATAGTGGTTTTTCTCTATTCTTTAATGAATCTTACGATAAATTCATTTAAAATGATTTTCCTTAGCTCAAAAAACTCACAAATTTTCCTAGAAAATACTTATTTTAAGAGCCTGAGCATTTAATTAGATCTCTTTAACTGTCAAAAGCTGCATGTAAAAAATTTACAAACAAAAGTGTATATCTAGCAAATGGTAAACGGACGAAATTAAAAGACCCTTTCTATATTTTTTTCCTTTGAAATTTCCCTAAAAATGCAAAATAAAATTTTTCGACGGTAAATAAACACTCAAGCATTAATTTGTTATTTAGAGCATACTAAACCTATATAAATGAAAGAGGAAAACTTCGGACCTCATCTAACAAACTTCTTGTACTAAAATAAAGGTATTTTTAAGGCTATTAATTAAAATTTTTTTTGCCCGTTAGCCTAAAATACTATCTATGGTAATTTTCTTAACTCATGAATCAATGATAAGGATTTTTTTTTAATTAAGGCAAATTAAGAACATTTACCTTATGTGCATTTTTTTTATTTACGAAATCAATATCTTGAAATTGTGATAAAAATATAAAATGTGGCCTCTTAAATTATCAAAACAAATTATTTCGAGCAATTTAAATAAATCTAATTTGTCTTATATTATATAAACTAACTTGCAAAAAGAATTTTTCAATACTTTTCAAAGTGAGTTGTAAAATTAATGATTAAAAGTTTCAAATTTTAAAGGCGTAAAGTATGTAAGAAACACAGGTGAATTCCATTTGTGAAAATATATATCGTTGACAAACTTTTCAAACTTCATGCGTCTCAGACACATGAGCTTTGAAAAGATTTCAGTATTTTTCTCTATCAGTGTTGTGGTTCACAGATGTCGTCTGAGCTGCGCTCTAAAGTTATAATTCAAAAATAAATCTCAGATATATCTTAAACACTAGAACTACCAAGGCAATCCAAATGGCTAGTTTAAACATTTGCAGAAATAAGTGTATCTTAACTGTCTGTGAATCAAGCGTTATAACATGGCATATTTTTTGGTAGATCAGCCAGCAAAATAGTAATGAAAATAATGCTACTGGTGCAGTTAGCATTTAGCTTTTGATTTAACAATCAAATTTAATAACATTTTGTAAAAGAAATCTGTGAAAAATAAATAAGTTAAAATAAACCATGCATTAATAATCATAACAGTTTTAAAAAAGCTCCCCAAAATTATAAAAATAACAGAATCCCAATCAAGCTGAAATCAGTTGAAAATAATCTATACACCGATGAAACTGTTATAGTCACATTTGACACTTTTAAAAATAAAAATAAAAATGGTGATAGAATTAAGACCCTCGTAATAAATATTTTAACACAAGAGCTTAATGTAAAGAGCATACCAGTGTACTCCCTAAAAACGAAAGACACGGCTATTAACAATTTTCACTAAAATTTACATGATTCATAAAACACAGCTCCTTCTCAATCCATGGTTTGTTTTGTTTTACATGAAAGTGTAAAGGGCACAGCGGGGACAACTCCGTATTGGATACAAGGTCTACAGGAATGAAACAATTACGGATGCAATTGCATCCAGACTGGCCAGTCTCAGAGGATATTTGAAACCAAATTCCAATTTGTGGAAGCTCTAAAAGATAGGGAAACGGAGGGGAACTAGTCTGACTAGCTAAATAGAGTCCACCGATAGTCCTTGGGCTGTGAACTTAGACCCAAGCTGCACGTCAATGATAATCGGGGAAACGTAGCTAGAAGTCCAAAATAAGTGACCTTGAAGTAGCAGGTAATTTTACAGAAAGGAACATAATATTCATGGTATGCGAGAAAGTATTTGTGGCTGTAAATAATCTACAGACTATGATCGGGTGATATCAATAACACACTGATTGTTTTTTCATTTACAGTTTGTACATTTATGTTTTAACTTAACTAAATTGACTGACAAAACAGGTTAAAATTAGAAAACTATCTAAAACTCTTCAAATAAACCATTCAGAACAAACATTTTTGCGGAAAAACAGGGAAAAATTATTTACAATTTGAAACACATATAGAAGTGTATAATATCAACAGTATTATTGAATTTTATTTTGGAAATAATGAAGCCACTTACCACTACTGGTAGGAATAGATAGTTAAAAACAGCCACTTACCTACAAAAGAAAAAATGATGAAATTAATGAAAATTACAAGTAGGCTTCATGCATTATTGTAAACAATCAATTTCATCTTGTTCTATGCATGATTCAGATCAACAGGCCAACCTGTAACATGCTTGAACAAATTATTTTACGAACCGTCGCAACCAGGCACAAGATAATTTGCCGAACCACCACTGTTCACAAAATTTTATGTAAAAAACGGTACCCCAAAATTCCATATAGCCTATTCCTTTAGTCATCATAAACCCTTCAGATTGCTGCTGAATTCCATGTACCCGTAGAGGCCTTCCCTGAAACAAAATTTTATTTCTTCAACTAGGAAGCTAATAAGCTTCTATTTAAAGAGCAGGTTGTCTGTTGTAATATAGCTGACGATAAATAAAAAATAAATAAATTTTTTTCATGGCAAAAACTGTTTGAATTTTTCTCCTTACATAACATACAAAAAGGCATGGCACACGAACAGTCAATTACCTTTATCACATAGTCTCATTCAACAAAAAATATTTCAAATAATATAGGGAATAATCTCAATATCCCCACAGGCGAAGGAGTAACAGGAAAAAGACGATATACTTTAACGTAACGCAACATCCACCAAATATATCGCTAACTATTTTATACAATTTAAATAACGAGCTTCATAATGCTATCGGTTTCGTAATTACTACACCGTATTTCAAGCCGAAAAACCATCAAATACATGAAAATCTCGATCCTGTATTCACATAACTGCCAGCAGGAATACGCATTAAAATATTATACATACAAATACAGTGTGCGTACGTGCGTGCGTGTGTGTGTGTGTGCAGTCACCATATATACTCCATAACTTATTTTTAAAGTTCAAAATAAATCTATTTAATTTACAAATTAAATTTTTTCTTGAATTCTAGAAATGATAGGTAGTATGCGGTCACGATTCATAGTTATTTAGAATCAGACTGATATAGTCTCCTAGAAATATATCAACTTAAAAGGCTTGCGATTCGAATCATTTCAATAATAAGTATTATGCACCATACTTTCCAAAAGTACTAGCAATGAAAAGGGAATCTGACCTGGATAACCTCCCAACCTACTTCACATTCAGAATCAAAAAAGATAATTGAGAAGAACATAAGCGCAACGTATAAAATTAGAAATGCTCCTTTTAAGAGATCGCGGCCATGGTCAAGGTTACAAAGCGGCGTAGATGGTTTAATCGGGAAGCTTGCACCTCTCAACTCAACCCATTTCTACAACAATGGCGGCAACAGATTCACGTGGGTATTAAAGAGATGGTTTACGATACTTCATTGTAAGCAGTTTCACGAAACAAATACGCAGTTCAAGGCCAACTGGGATATCTTACAACAAAAGCAATTATTGCACAAAACGTTTCAGCAGAAACAATATATGTAGGAATTTATCAGTGTGTCAGCATAATGCTGCCCACCTAATACGGATTATAAGGATTCAATTTAATCTTAGCTTTGAAACTCTGTACTACTTTAAAAGAAAACAATAAACTCTATCCCACAAGATAACGCCAATAGGTGAAATGCAAAAGAGCACATATCACACGTAACAACGGTAAGAGCAAGTTAAATACACATTAGCTATCTATATAGTCACAGTATGCTAAGTAGGGGACAAATTTAAGGAGTTATGTACGAATGTAGTCTTTATGTTTTAAAATTACAATTAAAACAATAAAGTAAATAAAATAACCAATATTGATTTCAAAATATGAATGATCACATCCGTTTGGGCTCCTAACCAATGTTCTCGAAAAGATGAGCGGATATCCATTGTGCAATACTTGGGATGCAGGAAATTTGTCTCCTCACTTCAAAATTCTAACAACTAATATATCTAATCGTGTATTTTATTTTAAATCGTTTCCATTAAATCTGGAAAATTTTCTAACTCAGTTACACGAGACCGTGAATGTTGATTTTACATAGAATATTTTTGAGGCGCTATCTTATCTTTTGTAGCTAAGATGTTTTCTCTTGTTTGTTTGTTTTTTGTTTTGTATTTTTTCTTGATTTTATATATATATACATATACATACATACATACATACATATATATATATATATATAACAGTTCCGTAACTGACTCACTGACTGACATACAACGCACAGACCAAACCGCTGGACCTAAAGGGCTGAAATTTCGCATGGAGATTCTTCTTATGGTGTAGGGGTGCACTAGAAAGATTTTTGAAAAATTCTTCTTAGATTTTTTTTAAATTAAATTTTTAAGATGTTTTAGCGACTTTTTTTAAGTTTGCATTTAAAATAATAATTTGAGGGTTATAAAATTTATATCACGAGAAAGATCATAAAAATTTCTTTAAAATGAAATCTTTTTCGAATCTTTACCTCCATTTTCTGATTTTTGGTGAATTTTTAAAGATTAATTTTTAGAATTTAATTTATTAAATGCTGATCACGTGATTTCTTTTTCTGGTAATTTATCGTCACGTGCATAACAACTAAATAAACAAAAAATATTTTTTTCCTTGCTAATGCGGCAGACGATTGGACATTATCCAAAAAAATATTAAAATACAGTAAAAGAAATGTTCTACAAACTGTACTATATTAACTGTACTATATTCTTTAGTATTCTTTATATTAGATTTAATTTGAATATTTTCTTCTACACTATTTTGTCTATAAAATTATCCTTTACGATTTTCTAATAAATATATATATATATTTATTTTACATCAATTGTATACATTAATCGTCGTATTTATCATATAATATATATATATATATATATATATATATATATATATATTTGGCATGAATTGCATACATTGACCGTTGTATTTAATTTGAATGTACTCCGTAGCGAAGTACGGGTTTTCAGCTGGTATATATATATAATAAGTATTACGTTTTACTCTGCGGTCAACCTATTAAGATTTAACACATGATCTGTCGAACCGGGGAAATAATTTTCAGTCATGGCGAACATACACAAATAAGCTGCTCTTTTAGCTCTTTATATTTGCATCGACAAAGAAATAACTTTTCTTAGAAGAAAAAAAGAATTGTTCACGGTAACATTGTTGTTCAATACATATTTCAAAAGCGCCGAGTGTTTTCAATTCGTCTTTCATTAATAAACTCTCGAAAAATGAACGTTAAAAATGACTCCAAACAAATTCCCCTCTAACTTTCCCAACACTTTACTATAGGAATGGGTGTTTCTTGATCCCGTTTTGAAAACATGATTTAACCAAAGAGTTACACCGACTTCATTATTAGCGTGGCAAACTTACTAGTAATGAAATCTGTGAAATGCATTCGTTGAATGCAGTTTTCGAAAGGTGGATGGAAGTCTTGTTAGGCTACTATTACACTAAAATTATTGAAGTTTATTGTTACTCCACAAGCTACTGTTACACTAAAATTATTGAAGTTTATTAAATATGGTACAGTGCGAAATATACTAACCATGTTTTATAAACTTTTTACAGCTATATGAATACTGTACACGGATTATGTCACTTGTTATACGTCCACTGTATAATCTAGCTCTCACGGTTTGCTTGCGTGTGGATTAGACTGTATTATTGATACTTTAATTAAAAATTTACGCAACAACCTGAAGAAGAATGTAGTGTACATTTATAAAAAGATTATCAAAAATACAAGCTACAAGCATAAACAATACAGAATACTGTTTTTCTTTGTGTGTGTTAGTTATTAGTATTGCTAGATATATTAACTAAGAATGTGGGGGGAGGGGGGTAGATTTACCGTCGAATCCTTCTCTATCGCTGGGGCCCTTCTCTTTTAAACCCCTGGGGTTTAAAAGGGAAGGTCCCCCGCGATAGAGAAGGATTCGATGGTAAATCTACCCCCCCTCCTCCCACATTCTTAGTTAATATACAATGCTGAATATATATATATATATATATATATATATATTCAAATGAGTAATGGGATAACCGTAATCCTCAAATAGGCAGTATTTTACTCAAGGTTAAGACAGATTGATAAACATAATATGCTTCAGAGGCACAGACAGTCATATGAGAATCCATCTCAATTTCGAACGATACGGCATGGTAAACTGCGGTCACTGAAGTTGAGTGGATAAAATATACGTACAGAAAGTACAAAATATAAATTCAGAAAGTTCTGCAGAGTCAACATTATACTACTTACTTAGAATCACTAGCTAATAAAGACGTAACTAGCTGGTTTCCTTTGTTTATTCTATATAAAAACAAATGACCTGGATAAAACGGAGAGTTTTTTTTTTCTCTCCACTATTACCTTCTCTATAGTCAAAAGTCGTAAAATGTAAAAAGCATATTATAAATGTCACTTTGCTTCGAACCATAGCTGTCAGGCATTGCTCAAGTATCAGATCATTGTAAATGTAATCCCCTAAACAGATTAAACATAAATCTGAGTAACAAATCTCGTTAACTTGAAATAATCAAATATGCACAATAAAATGAAGGCTTTTCTCCCGCTGAAATTTCTTGCAAATATACTTGGAGCTTCTCTCCAAGATTTATAGCTTTCATGAAAAGTTTTAGGGCAAACTTTTTGTCAAGATGAGGAAGACGCATTTCAGAAGCAGTGACAGAGTTACTCCCATGCGCAACATCGCATTTTCTCAGAACCAACTTTTCTCAAGCTAATAATTAATCAAATATAATTTCAAATTATTCTTCCCAGTTAAAACTGCATAGAATGAACAAATGATAATTCAATGTCTTGAATTTTATTACTATAAAAAATTTAAAATAATAATAATAATTTTAAACCACAGGTACACTTTAGGAATTTTATGACATTGATTTTGAAATGTATTCTAAAACCATTAAATACTGTAATGAAATTATCTCAGAGTAAAGTTATCTCATATGTTTGACAGGGAGATCAATGCCACAGATCTTCACACAGTATAAGGGCAGCGAAAGCGAGGGTTTATAAAAAAACTACCGCAACAGTGAACGAAATGCATCATTATGTGATAACCGCGACAAAGTGAATATCCGGAGAGCTGGATTTAACCTGTAGCAAAAATCCTTTTTGCCTCAAGGGTGATCACAAAGAAGCGTAAAAAATGATGGGGTTGACAAGCTACCTGACGCGAATAATACGTCGCTCTAAGGGTCAATCAAAAACAGTCCCAAACGGCTCGCAGTGAAAGCACATTGTAGTCTACGCACGTTGGGGAAAAACAAAAACAAAAAAACCGAGTTTAGATGCTTAGCGAGTCCGCACGTAGTCAGGAAATATTTCAACAACATTCACTGTTGGTGAACGAATGCCAATCGAACGGAAGTATAATCTAACTTTGAAAGAGACATCTTATTTTTAAAACATACCTTTCAACAATCAATTTCTAAACGACCCATTTGTTTACCAGACAAAGCTAATGATAGAACATGTTTAAAGTATTAACGACTAGACAAATTCGTTTTAAATTATAGTAATACGAAACTTTTTTTAAAGAAAGAACCAAAATCGTAATAAATATGGAGAACATTCATTATTTTATACCACTAAGCAAATTAGCCAATATATATCATTTTTCGAAGTCAGACATTCCAAAACTCTCCATATTCCACCTCTCGAAAAATATGCTTATCTCATAATTTTCGTCAAAAGATGCTCTTTGAACTTTTATAGTTTCAACACTTTTCAATCATTTAACGTGAAAATATTCGAAACTACACTTGTCCATCATCACATTTATTCTGGCACTCTATATCCTGAGATAGAAATTTCTCGAAAATACGCCCAATAAACATTTTCCCCCCTTTTTCTCTCCCAACGCAAAAAGTACTTGTCCTCCAGAACGCAATTTTTCTGGCTACTTTATGTGAACAAATACTAATCCTTATCACCAGGGGACAGCAGAGGCACATCCATGCCTTAGTCGAGATTCAAGCCCGAGCCCATTTTGTGGAAATCCGTGACCTTGACCACCATATGATACGGACGGCACACAAAGAGATCTTCAAACTTAATTCTGTATCTTCGTCATAAATGAGCATCTACTATTGAAAAGCAAACACAATTGTACTTTCTTTATTCCAAGTTGCTGTCAACACAGCATAAAACATAAATTGTACATTAATACTTCCCATTCCACACACTCTAATTAATAACAATTCAATGTACTTTTTGTGGTGTCAGAAAATGCAATGGAATTATTTATAGAGCATTGTTTTTTCTACATTGTAAAAAGAGGAAAAGCATGTCTGCGCTATTAAAAGACTTTACAGATCTCACTGACAACGTTTGTCCTCTATCATAAGTAGTGTATTTACGATTAAGGATTTAGTGGCTATAGCAAACTTTAAACAGATATATCCTTTTGCTAAAAAAAGATTCCTTTCGAATGAAGCAAGCTCAAATATCTCCAAAATGTAGCACAAATTTCTTTTCTTAGATTAAATTTTTAGAGCAATGGAGAATCAGTGTAAAAAATTATAAATTTCGTAGATTACTATATGCAATTTTATACTGTATACATTTTAAATCTCCCTCTCTCTGCATGTGAAAAAGTGATGCTCAATGTAAAAGAAACCACGGGGAAGGAGGGTAATACATGCTTTCATTCCACCGGATAGGATCCGATACGGCTGCTAGGAATACATGCTTGTTGCATTAAGGTGACTGCCTACGTTAAAAATGTCATTTTTTGACTATTTTGGTCAATTTTATTTTTTGCAAGGATCATGTAATTCAATCTTTTCTCTTTTCAAAACTATTTTAATTTCCATTCTACATCAATTAGAAGCAGAGTTATAGCTATTAAAAAAAACATCTGCTACAAAATTGAAGTGGCAAACCTTTAAATGCGTTTTTCTCAGAATTATGTTTTTTTAGCACAAATCTCTACAGTTATGATATCTCACATAATAATGTATATAATTTGATAAAAATTTCAGGAAATGTTTTAGATGCTATTATTAATGAAATGACGCACAATAATTGGTGTAAAATAAATAGTTTTTTTTTTTTATTTGGGGCTGTTTTTATAAGGAATGGAATGACGAATCGGGGAAAATTTTCATATTGGAACATAAAATTGTGTGTATTATTTTTGCATCTTAAAATTTCCCTTAGATTTTAAGTCATTTTGAAGATAACTGTCATATGTATCATGTAAGAGAAGGAAATTAAAATAGTAGCATTAGAATTTTGTGGAGAGTGATAGGCGTTTTAGCTAAATTTCATTAAAAATTACTTCAAATTGACCAATTTATAAAAAAAGCATGCTATTTACAAGTAAGTTTTTGTGCTATTTTACCATAAAACACCAAAATATCCTTTAAAAAATTATCTTTTTTTAAAAATTGACTCTGAACGTAGGCAGTCACCTTAATAAAATACCAATAATAATAATGTATATTAATTAGTTCTATCGAAACATTTGCGACTTCGAAAAATATATTGAGACACATTACGACTTAATGATTTTTAATCTTTCAGTAAACCTTTAAGAATCAATGGGACAAATGTTTGTAAAGTAAATGTTTCTAAAGCTCCAGAAGCTAACTAACTAACTAACTATATATATATATATATATATATATATATATATATATATATATATATATATATATATATATAAACACATTACCGTTAATTATAATAAGAAACTAAACATGTTACATGCGTAAGAACCAAAAATGTAACGGTACAAATGAAACTTAAGGCACAATAAAAGCAAAACTTAAGTATTAAACATAAAACCAAGCATTTAACATTAAAATACAAATTTTTAACCTTTTTACTTCTCTTAAAACCTTTAAGGATGCAGCTTTCTTTCCAGTGCTTACTTACTCCATTAAAATAGCTTAGGCACACACAGCGCTCTGATAATGCCCTTCATTTGAATGCAATCCCCCCCCCCCAAAAAAAAAAAGAAAGAAATTACAAAGAAAGTTCAGGGCCTCAAAAATTAGAGAGTAGTAGATTAAACCCCTTAAAAAAAGCTGATGACTCGTTAGTCCATTAAAAGTCGATCCAAATATCAGACGAAAGAGCTTGGTGCAAAAAAAAAGCGCCTCAAAAATTAGAGAGTAGATTAAACCCCTTAAAAGACTGATGACTCGTTAGTCCATTAAAAGTCAATCCAACTACCAAACGACACAGCTAGGTGCAAGAGAACACGAAAGACATAAAACCCGAGATAGGGCGGCCAGAGGTTCAAATTCTCTCACCGAAATGCCCAAATCTTGACCAAGCATTTCACGACTTCTCTCGAAAACGTGGGGTCCGCCCTTTTTTGTGCCCCATGTCGCGCGGCGCGAAACAATATGCAATGAATCCATTACGGGATCAACGCCGAGCACGCAAATCGAAACCTTGGCACGATAGTAATGTTCTTGAATCGTGTGGGCGTGTTATGGGGTATGAAGATGAGATTGAAAGAAGTGAAGTAAGAGGAAGAGTGCATAATACACTGCGTGTATGCGGAAACTTACAATCGAGTCTCGCGCACCCAGGAAATGAACTTACACTTGACCTCTTAATGAAATGAAAGTTTGAGCTCTCGCTGTTTTATTGGAAGGTCGAGATGCGGGAGAAACGAAAACTCGCATTTTAGAAGGGGAAAAAAAAAAAGAATGTTGTCACATTTTTTAACAGAAATACCACAATTATGACTTCACGTAGAGATGAGATAAATATACTTCTAGTTTTTTTTTACATCTATATCTATAAAGGAAGAAGTCCTGACTTATATATACATACACGTATCAACGCCCAGCAAAAACTATTGGAGATACAGATATCAAATTTTAGGAGCTTATTACTTTTGTGCTGAAGGCGTCATTTAAGAAGCGATTTTTCAAAATTCGCCCCCCAAGGGGGGGAGGGGGGCAAAACGTGTTTTTTACATATTCCTTCATATCTCAAAGAAGGATATTTATATCCATAACATTCTTGCTTTAAAATGTAAGTAACATGAATACCTAAAAACCAATTTCAGGATTTTTCAAAATTAGGCCCCCAAGGGGGGGAGGGGGAAAAAACGTGTTTTTACGTGTTTGTTTTATCACATTTTCCTTCATATCTCGAAGAAGAAAACAGATATCCATAAGATTCTTGCTTTAAAATGTAAGGAACATAAATACCTAAAAACCAATTTCAGGATTTTTCAAAATTCGCCCCCCAAGGGGGGGAGGGGGCAAAACTTGTTTTTTACATATGCCTTTATATCTCAAAGAAGAAAATCGATATCCATAAGATTCTTGCTTTAAAATGTAAGAAACATGAATACCTAAAAACCAATTTCAGGATTTTTCAAAATTCGTCTCCCAAGGGGGAGAGGGGGGCTAAACGTGTTCTTACGTGTTTTATCTATATATATAAAGAAATCAACACCCAGCAAAAACTATTGGAGATACAGATATCAAATTTTAAGAGCTTAATACTTTTGGGCTGAAGGCGTCATTTAAGAAGCGATTTTTCAAAAATCGCCCCCCAAGGGGGGGGAGGGGGGGCAAAACGTGTTTTTTACATATTCTTTCGTATCTCAAAGAAGGAAATTGATGTCCATAAGATTCTTACTTTAAAATGTAAGGAACACGAATACCTTAAATCCAATTTCAGGATTTTTTAAAATTTGGCCCCAGGGGACGGGGAGGGGGGGGCTTAACGTGTTTTTCACGTATTCCTTCATATATCAAAGAAAGAAACAGATATCCATAAGATTATTGCTTTAAAATGTAAGGAATACGAATACCTAAAAACCAATTTAAGGATATTTCAAAATTCGGCCCCCAAGGGGGTTAGGGGGGGCTAAACGTGTTTTTACGCGTTTTTTACATATTCCGTCATATCTCAAAGAAGGAAACAGATATCCATAAGATTCTTGATTTAAAATGTAAGAAACACGATTAAATGTAACAAACACGATCAATGTCACGATTTTTCGACATTCGCTTTAGATTTTGAAAAAATTGCTAGAAACAATCCAATAATTTATATTTCCTATATATCACCATTTTGAACATCAAATTGGTGGTAGGAGAAAAGAGAGAGATCAACCTTAATTAAATGAAGTGTGGAAAGGTGTGTGTGTGTGTGAATTGTATATATTTCGGTTGTTAGTACGTATACATCTAGAGCTCAGGTTAACTCCATTCATTTTTATTATCCTGGGCAACGTGAGGTAATTCTTTGTTTATGAAACCGGCGATTTTCACAAGGGTTTACGGGGAAGCCCTCAAACTCCTCGAAGGGCCGGGATCCAGTGGGTTATCAAAATTGAAAGAAACATTTTAATGTTGACATTAGCATGGGGGGTGGGTTATTATAATATGCTGATGGGATGATGACCAGTTGGAGAGGGGTATAGATTGCCATAAAATACAAATATACATATCATACAAGTAAGCTTTATTAAGGGTTCACCCGTGCAACGCCGGGTATATAAAGCTAGTATTTCATAAATATACACACATGAAAAATAAACATACACATATACATTCTCCCTAAAAATCGCGTGTGTTGCATATCTGTTGATATCATTGATATACGTAGTATTAGCACATCCTCTCCTTTGAATTTACTACTTAAAATTGTTGCTTTAATTACATTGTTTAATAATCTCTTGACTGCCAATCTGGTATCATTGCAAAGACGGTATCAATGTTTCTAAGAAGAATGATAGGAACACAAACCTTCAGATTAATGTTGTGTGGTAGCAATCCAGATAAATCAAGTGAATTTAAGAATTGGATAATTTACTGCAGTGGAGCACCCAGGATTTAATCTTGGAGAGGGGAGCGAGTTAAACGGATAAAAATATTTGTAATGCAAATTCAATATTCATAATGCAGTTTCTATTTCTTTGGGGGGGGAGGTTCCCTTGGCCCACCCCCTGGGTGCACCACTACTTTACTGCTTCATCTTGATCTATAACAGTATAGATTGATTTGTAAGTAGCTGTTTCTCCTGGTAATATACACAGCTTACAGACAGCATGTCTTCTTACGTGGGTTGTCAGAAAACACTCTCCCACCTTCAAGACTCGGGGGTCATGACCTTACCCCTCGCCTCCCTCACAGGAATGTTGAACATCTACATGAAAAGGGTGGCTATCAGGGGTTATTAGGCGCTGCCATCCGTATGTTTTGTTTGAAAGTAGAAGGTTCATAGATAATATCAGAACAGACATCGAACGAAAAATATTTTTAACTTTCTTTCTACTGGTCAGATCGAGGATTTCAATAGCTTTAAACCTTCTCGGGACAACACAGACCATTTTGCAAAAAACCGAGTGTAAATCGGTTCAGTAGTTTTTTTAGTTTATAGAGGACACACATACGAACATTGCCTTATATATATATATATATATATATATATATATATATATATATATATATATATATATATATAGATAATAAATATTATGTCGTGGCCCACCTTGTTTTCACATCTACGTAGCATCTAGTTTCTGGATACACTATAAAAATCAACATAGTTTCATATCGACAAAACTCAGAATAATTCGATATGCAATACTCTTATATAATAAGCAAAACACATATTTTTAAAAAATCAAATAAAGCGTTTTAATGTATTCTTAAATAAAATTCAAGCTATAATTGATAGCTATAATTGATATTAGTAATTATGATAAAAATAATAGCAGAAAATAGGGAAAAAATTATTTATTTTATTATTTTCTTTTTATTATATTTTTTACGGAGTTAGGTTAATAGAATACGAAATAGTATGATAGAGGAGATGGACAATAATGCGCTAAGAAACTTAAAAAGAGGTCACCTACAGGAGCCAAAGGGATAACTAATACCTTCTAACACATCTCTCTCAATAGTTAAAAACACAGAGCTGCATTTTCCCAAAGTAACCCAACAGATATTCGTCGCTGCCAGAAAGACGAATTACTGCCCATTATAGACGATGAGTTTATAGGAAAGGTGTGAACAATGAATTGCATGATAATTATACCTTGTTATATAGCATGTATTGTATTCACATGAAATAAACTAGCCCTTAACGCACAACTACTGACGCTGAAAATTCTAAATGCCTTCATAAGACACAAACAAGGAAGTATTTAAACCATCACAGAGTTCATAAGGTATCACGCTAACGAGAGACATAAATGAATCAGTTATCCCAACATCAATAAGCATTGTCCAGCGCATACGTCGAATCACCGGGAAAAGGATTATATTAGAGATAAGGAATAACATGACTCAGTGTGCATTTACTTTCGTAAAAAATGCTTACGTTTTCGTTTTCTTGCGTCAAGGAATAGCTAAAATCGCTTTGTCACTCACAATTTTATGACCTTTATTTCTCTTCAAGAAAAAAAGATTTACGAAACATGTTCATGTCTCGTTAAACTTTATACCAAAGTTTTAATAACAAAAGTACATTTTCAGTAAAATTCAATTATGAAAGCATAAACAAATTTCCCAATCAAAGGAAGTAATCAAAGGAAAAACCAATTTAGTCACTAAAACCAGACATTGTGGAGCATAAAAAGATTCATTCATAATATCCATTATATGTCATAATAAAATGGTGGGATCTGTTTTAACCATAAAATTATCTACACACCTAACACATTAAATAGTAATAACTTTCAGCAAAGTTTATTTCAATTCGTGCATGCTTGTCCTGGACAAATATTATACCTCTTGTTGATTACAGTACAAAGAGATATATAAATACATAAACTGTCAGACACTCTTATAGGATTAAGCAAATGCGACTTGATGTAATGGGCCTTAAATCAGATAAGCAACGTATATCGCGTTGAAATGTCAATCATACAATCTACAACAGTACGCAGAGAATAAAAAAGATAGCATTCAATAAATCGAAAAGGATTATCTTCATCTTTTGACCACTGCCACAAGAATTAAAGAGACAGTTGTATGCTTTAGCAACCACTACAAAACGGTAAATTTCATGTCGCAGAACAAATCCAAGTAATTTGATTCTCAAACAAACCAAGGGAGTGCATACTTTGAGATTTCAGTTACAAAGCACGTTTTACAACATGGTCCAAAATTTGATTTAAAAAAAAGGGCAAAATTACGTACATAAAGATATGACAAAAAATTGCTATTAAATCGATTTAGCAATATTTAGCAAAATTTAATAAGCCTATGGTAAGGATTCTAATCCTAACATTAAAATATATTAATAGTTCAAGATAATCCCTCCACAAAACGTACAGTAGAATCATCACAGAATTCCCAACCTTAAAAGACGTACCACCTCTAACAGTAATTTTGTGTCGAAATATATCCTTTATTAACATACGTAATTCTACTGCCCACAAAACATCTGTCAGAAATTTTTATGACAGTGAATATTAGTTACGAAAACACCACAAAATTTTGTTCAAAAGTCAATGACTTAAATTTCTATGCGACAAATTTTTATCCTAAAACAAGCTGGAGAAAACCTCGGAATAACTTTCTCAGTTAATGGATCCGACAAAAAACAATGGTTTTTTTTTTTAAAAATCCAAGTTTGGAGCGAGAAAAACTACGATCATATGAAAGAAGGCTGAACGATAGGATAAATGATTTACAAAACTACACTTAAAAAACAATCCCAGATATGCCTTAAATTGATATCTTGATTTATAACTCCATAATAGTTTATTCAAACTAAATTTTCTAACCCATTTTATTCGGAAAATTGACCAATTTCCAAAGGTCAAAATCTAGAGGAGTCGAGCAAATATATACAGCAACAAATATCAAATTTCGCTTATCTAGGTTCTTTTCTTTGAGGTTGAACCGCTTACGAGGAGAGAGACTGCGGGCAAAGAGCTTTCAAAGTCTCAGAACTAAACGAAAAAAAAAAATTTCCCCTAAGAAATGCGTAACGAATCCTAGCAAAAATATACCTAGCGATAAAAACCTACTATAAATGGATGAAAAAAAAATTATTTTACTGAGTATTATTTCCGCATACAAAATTATTTTTCCTAAAGGACTACGAAAAATATAAATCAGGAGGAGTAGCAAGCGGCCCGAAGAAAGAATCATATATCACAAATGCCCCTCATTCAGTACATAATTGATGTTCCACTAAAAATTCATCCTCCATGACCACCACACAGCAAGAGAAAAAAATATTACAGAAAATTAACTTTGACTTTCCAAAACAACTTCACTAGAATCATTAGGTTCAGAGATTCATACACAAGGAAGTAGCGGAAAAAGAACAATTAATCGTACATTAGGGAAATCACTAACAATAAGTAATAATCAAGAGCGACTTGAACCCTGCATAGTAGCGTTTACCGCGACAGAGAACAGGCCTCGTCGAAAGGGAAAAGAGAGTCAACAAGTAGAAAGTACGAGATGCATACTAATAGGCTAGTTTGACCGTCAACAGAACAATGGACATCGTTGCATGTGTTTGTGCATGTCCGTTAGGAACATAAGCTTTCTGTTTACAAATGATATAAGATGGAGAGAGAAAAGAAAAAAATAAGAGGACAGGAGCCATGGCGTGCTTTTATTTGAATTCGTTTGCAAAGGGAGGTTGCTGACCGCTGTAGGAGTTATTTTTTTTTTCGCTTACAGAGAAGTTAAATGTTCAGTGCGTGAAGCTTTAATGTTTTCATCTTAACAAACTTAAACTGCTTAAAGAAATTCTACTGCACTAGAGAAATCCCATTTCAGATTTGAGATAATACGTTAATTTACAAAAATGCCACTAGCAGCTTTATAAAAAGCAAAGCAAAACAATCGTTTTCTCGTTTTAAATAACAGTCAGTACGTAGGTAATTTTTTATACAATTTTTAAATAATTCCTAGAACCGCATAAATATGTCTAGTTAAAGAGATTGTCGCTTCAGACATGTGTATAGATAATCAAACCAAGATTAGATGATCCATACATCATCGTATGGATATCTATATATATATATGGTGTCTGGTATAAAGGGCTTAAGTCAAAAACAGTGATTTAAATAAACCAAGTTATTGGCTTTTATACCAATCGCAGAACAATAATTTCGACTTGAGTCTTTTGTACAAAGAAAGGTACTTTTGTATACAAAATTGATAGACTTTAGCCGTTTACACAAGTAAAAAGATTTTTTTATCGTTACTAACAAATATTTAAAAATCACTTTTTTTTACTCAAGCCATTTATACTGGCACCATACATATGGTATGAAGTTCTAATCGCACATATTCAAATATGACTGCTCTCTTCTTTCCTGGCATAATATATATCGGAAAAATAGCTTTTACCTATCGTAGATACTGTGAAACTGTATTACTATTGTAATGATTGATAATTGAATTTCAATCACATAGCTTTCGTGAATACGTATTACGATACAAATTAAATCAGTAGGAAGATATACTTGGTAAATGAATTATTGAAGATAAAACTGAGAGCAAATACTAAGAGCTCAATTTCGATAATGTTCTCATGATTGATACTTTGCCGCATGACAATCCTCTTTAACAATGATCGAAACACTTTGTACTACCATAGCACAACAGCTTTTACAATAGAATCTCGTTTTTTTTTATAATTTTTGCAACACGTTAATGTACACTTTGCCGCATTTAAAACTAAGTTTACCATTTCTCTGTTCGCATACAATAAATCCCTTATGGTCCACCTCCGCGGTAAACTACTTTCACCTTAACAGGTAGATTTTCTCAAATCATTCTTTTCACAACTCCCATCTGTTAAAGTTGAACTGAACTTTAAAAAAGCCCGCGCACTTTTTTTACCTCGGTCTAAGAAAGAAAAACATAAAAAGGCAAAACTCTTCAAAGTTTTCTACGGCATCATTCATTTTCGATAATCACCTCTTGTCCGACAGTTCTTTGAGGAGAGAACGTTGAAAATTGGTAACGCTTCACGGCACTATTTGTCAAACAATTCTCATCTTTTATGCTAACTGCTTAAATTATATATTTTTAACTTCAAATGCTGCTGGAGAAATAAATGCATGAGGATTGTTAGAGGTACAGGTGAGCGTTGTTTTTTAACCCTTCCACCTTTTCACGTATTTAGAAAATATGCAATGCTGCATGGGTTGACAGGGTTATTTTTTCCCTTAAAAAAAGAAAGAAAAAATGTAGAAAGAGAAGAAAAATCAATAACTATTATTCTTACATGATAAGATATAGTTTATTCTGTGTGGATAAAGGTAGGCCTATAAATTTCAACAAAACTGACTACGGAATTTTCATTGAGGATGCAATTACTTTCAAAATGTAGTTCATACTGAATACATTCTAATGTCCTAAAACATAAATACTTTTCAAAAGACAGAGAGCTGTCAATAGGAACAAAACTATGCATTTTTCATAAAAGAGGCTACAACAAATGTCAATATAATATAAAATACCACCTTTGTTATTAAAAGAGTGGAATGATAACTTACACAGCAGCAACGATAACTTCTCTCTGATTGTTTTTCAATAACTCTTCTGAATTAATATGGTACCCTACTGTATGGATAAATCGAAAATACAATTGATATATCTTGTATATATCACATCACAGTCCCTAGAATACGCAGTTTTTTAGTAGACCAGTATATATATATAAATACTTCAAGATCTTTCCCAAAAGGAAATATTTATTTTGGTATAAAACTACATTTTTACAATATTTAAAGCTTTATGTTATCGATAAGGTAAAAAACAATAACATAAAACGATACAATCATCAATAACTCCATACAAAGTGTGCACAGATTCTTACTTTATCTGGGGAATTAATCGTCTTTCTCATTTTAAGTTTTAAAATTCAGACGAAGTATGTTATCACCTAACTTAGCGACTCTTATATTTTTTAAAAATAATTTTATAGAGCTAGTTAATAAAAGGAAAATTCGAATTTTTTATGACTATAGCACAGAGAAGGTACAACGACGAATTTCATCTTAAACAAAGAGGAAATACATTTCATGGAAACTGTTATCCCAAAATTATAAAATTCTTTCCGGGGGAAAATAATGCCTTCACTTATCAAACATGCTCAAATTTTCCGCATCGCGTCCCTTGAAGCATAAAATAGATTGTACTACAAGCTATAGAGACGTGGTCATCCTTTCCCTTATCCGGGTCCCAACTCCAATGCATGTGTCTGAAGATTCTCGGAGCACCTGAACGAATCCATCTGTAGCGCTCACCCCATGTTTACAAACCTCGCTCGGCGAAAGAAAGCGATGGAAACAAGCCGTTTGCATAAAAGGGAACGTCAATGACCATTTCCTACCGTGCGATGCTCGGCTGAGCATCGTAACATACGGTCCGTTCAGTCGTTGCTAAATCCATTGTTTCGCTACAGAGGCACGCATTATGAGATTAATCAAGAAGAATGGAAGAAGCTCTCTCTTTCTTCTTTTACATATCATATTTTTCTGGAGATGTAACGGTTTGCGCATTGGATACGCTAGAATAAGTGGTTACGAGCAAACTCTTCCTGAAATGTGGCTAGTGATGCATACCGAGTCTGAGTTGTTTGCGGTAGTCGCTAGAACATGCGTAACTGTGCGAGAACTGGTGTGAATACACGAAGCTACAACATACAATGCCATCATTACCAGGGATGTCCCTTTGAGAAAGTCATTTCAAACCGGGGATTTAACTGTAAAAAGTACTCCCGAGCGACGGATTTGGTATTCCACGGAAAATTGCTTCTTTTCTTCTATCATTATTATGCATAGGGGCTAAATTTTTTACAAGAAACGAAGTAATGTGAATAAGAATAAACATTATGGAAAGGATCTCTTACACACTTATTGGATTCTGAGTTATATTTTTTATGATAAAATAAAGAATATAATACATTAATAACTCAGATTTTTAACAAACTTGCACTGGGGTAGCCGTTCCATAATTTAAAAATCAAATCCCTACGTTTGATAAAATAAAAGCCTATGTTTGTTTACAATATATAATAATAAATTTCATAATTTTAGCTGTTTTTGCGAAGAATGCAGCTGCACACAGACAATCAGAACGATCCGTCAAAAGTTAAAGAATGTTATCCGCGAAGGATTGAGTCGAAAATTTTTAATTAAATCAATAGAGAAAAATTTACGTTACATACAAGACAAGAACGACAGAAAATCTCGCACAAGCAGCCAAAAATATTTTAAAACGACCCTCCACCGGGCTTTAAAATTGGGGTCAGGAAATGCATTCTACCACCTGAACTATACCGGCGATGAGAGGACGGGCAATTATTTGACTTTCCTTAAAACTGCAATCCTCGGGATAAAATTACGGCATTCAGTGTACATTAACGAAGTCCTATGGGCTACTGGACGACGCTACTTTACATGAAACAAAAAGTTAAATTGAATAGTATCCGCACAATCATGTGAAAGAGTTTTCAGGTGCATACCAAACATCAGAGAAATAATTAAAGTAGCAAGTGTGCTAGTAAATCAGCCACTAATGCTTGCATTTGTGAGTATGAGTTCAGCTTAAAATATTGCAGAAATAACGACAAAAAAATTAAAACAATTTTTGAAAGGTGTTTCTAAACTATAAATTGGATTGATAAAATACTGATGATTATTGATTATTTTAAAGTCACCAGAATTTTTTTTCTTTTTTAACCGGTGCCTTCTGAATTACTTTATACATACCTGAGTGACAGAGTGAAATTAACACTTGGTCACTTTTACAAACCGCGGGAAAATGAATTTGTTGGAAAGAATATCTCGTCTTGCTACTTAACAAAGATTAGTTTATTAAAGATTATTAATCGAAATAATTTATGATAAAGCCCTATCAAAATTAGAATTCGTTTTCCAAACTATTTATACCTATTTCTATGAGGAAATTTGCATCAACTCTGAAAATCACTTTTGATTCGAGTGATACAGAAATGGAAAGAATATGATAAGAAAAAGGCAATCTTTTAAAGTAAAATACATTACATGAAACAATCATTACGGTTGAAGATTACAAAACGATTTTACTACTTCATGACTCAACTAGGTCTCGAATTTTTGAAAATGACTGATATGATTACAATAATAACCATTTCAATTGACAAAATAGGCAGCAGTTTTTGTGATTCAAAACGTGCTTCGAAATCTATCTAAAGTACTATAACGTTGCTATAGTAATTAAGCCTTTCAAGTATCCGTAACGGATCTTCATATCAGTGCGATCTGCAGTTAATTATCAGCAACTTTTCTTCCGGTTAATTGTTTTCCTACCGTAAACAATGGTAACTATTCTCTTTAAACTGATATCGTGGCAAGCATAATACATGGCAGGTGCCAATTAGAAGAATTTTAATTTTTGTGAAACCACATAACAAATTTAACTCCATACACGAATGATCCAATAAATTTACAATAAGTTGAGGAGAGTTACGGAAATGTCAAGTTTTACTTAATATGTTTTATGTTAAAAAAATTAAGCATTATTTCTTCATTAAATTGTCGAAAATTTTCTACCACAGAACCTACTAAAGAACAGTTGTAACTAAATTCTTCATACGAATATTTTAAAAGCTAAGCAAATTGATAAATGGATATAACATTAACGAAAGTTAGTATTAAAAATAAAATCCGCAATGAGAAAATTAAAGTATTTAAGGTTTCTGGATTCTTTTTCCGCATAAACATTGTATAGTCAGGATTTCCTTCGAAACTGAGCCCATACTGTTATTTCCTCTTAATTTATAGACAACTACTTGACGATAGTCAACAAAATCATCAAAGCCATGCACATAAAAATACACATACACAATTATTTTGCCATGCACATAAAAACACACAAACACATATTGAAAAAAATTCACAAAAATTACATCAATCTACTATTTTGCAAAAATAGAGCTGAAAGAAGTGGAATTTTCATGCAAATATTACCACAGCAATGCACAAAGCGCAGCACTTTGATGAAAGAGATGAAAATGTTACATCTCTCCGAAAAATATCTTTTGTTTAGCTACAGTGTCCATTTAAAATAACTGTTTATAAATTAAATATGTATAGATATGTGTAAGCGTTTAGTCTAATCCCCCCCCCCACACACACACACACAATGGCTGGGAGCTGAGCGTATGCTCTTCTCCGGAAGAAGCCAGAAGTGTGCGACCACTTCGCCGCATGCTTTGCATGCGTTGCCCTGGGTGCACCGCAAGGGGTGGGTCCACGCTGCATCCGTATGAAACATACAGGTCCCGTAATTTTGAACCGATTCAAGTGACAAGACCAGAACACTTGACCCCGCACCTAGAGAGGTATTGTTAGGGAACTTGAAGGACATTGCAGCTAAGACAGATTTTTTCCGTGCATCAGCCGCCATTAGTGTACACGTCGGTGGTTTTGTCGGAGTCGGGTGTCGAACCAGCAACTTGCAGATCACTGGCTCGACGCCTTTGCCAACCGGGCCAACGCGCCCCTAGTTTAAATATATGTTTAAAAAGAAATGTTTATTTAATGTATAACTATGTATATAATAATAAAAAAAATTCTTTCACGGTGAATATTTTGCTATTCTTAAACATATTCCAATAGCTTACGGGCTAATTTGGCCTCGTGGGCTGATAGCGCTCCCTATCTTCCTTTAAACAGTGCTCAAGACCGCAAACATCAACTGCACAAATCACGATAAGCCAGTTATACGATACTATCTTAAATACCTCCAATTATACTCTTAAAGGTCAAGCTTTCACGCTGATGAGCATCCATGATGAACACAGCAGAGGGAAAGGGCACACACATTCCGCTTTTTGTTCCATCTTCGAAGGCGGTACAACCCAAGTATATTCCATTGTTTCTGCAAGGTTTAGAGAACCGTCACGGCGGAAAATGCGTTCGATCACACAATGATTTCGCTTTCATTTTTATGCATAGTTCACACAGCATGTGCATAGCACTTTGAGGTTTTTAACACGAGGGTGTGAGCTCAAGATAACACTGGATGGGCTAATCTCATTATCAAAACAATGACTTTCATAGATGGTATTTCGAAGGATGTGTCAAAGAAATGATGCTTTCTTCTCTCTTAATTTAATAATTAAGATTTATTTGTTTTGAACGTCCTCCTCCACGGAAGAATAATTGTCTTAAAAGTCAAATATGTTTGGTTTTCTGCGTGAATAAATGTTTTATTTTGTTTTTCCCACCCCTAAATATGAGAGGGCTTGGAAACATGCAACAAGATGCAACTGACAGACCATTAAAACTTAAAATAATGAAGCAGATTACTGAGAGATAAAAAGCCACGTTCATTAGAATTTATCCTTTAAATACATATCTATGGTGCCCGGTATAAAGGGCTTAAGTCAAAAAAGGTGATTTAAATATACCAAATTATTGGCTTTTATACCAATCGCAGAACAATAATTTCGACTTGAGTCTTTTGTACAAAAAAATGTACTTTTGTATACAAAATTGATAAACTTGAGCCTTTTATTCGTTATTCGGTTTATTACTTCGTTAATAAACCGAAGTTAAATTTTGGCGCATACAAAGTTGGCATCAGGTTGTAACAAATTTCGATAGGCAAATACCATAACAAAAAATTCGTAATAACAGCTATAGACGTAACACTGAAACTACTGTACACAGACGTTATCTCTCTCGGGAAGAGGAAAAAAAATAATCGATTTTAATTGTTAACGTTAGTTGCAATAGATATTATACAAGGGAAGTCTGCATAACCAATAATATGGAACCAGCTAGGTTACAAACATATCTATCGTCCTGAAAGAGTTCGTATAATGTGGAAATACATCATTGGTCAGGTTAGCCTGGTTGTTGAAAGGAACTGACCGATGCACAATGGTGGTGTCCTTTGAAAGTCATGCCAAAAATTAAAAGTCACGTAAAAGTATTTAGTTCGCAGCAAATTAACATTTCTGCAGTCTAGCGAACTCATGTGATATGTACACAAGTCATCAAGCCTTTTGAATGATATTGTTTCTTTAGAAAATATTTTATTCCGCTTGCTGCGCTTTTAAGAAATGACGTCAGCTTTACCCAACAACGTGCATTAATCAGTTTAACAGCTCTTATATATTTTGATATGAAATAAATCTCGAAGACAAAAAACAACTAGAAGAAACAATGAAAAGATTATCACTTTTGAAGGAATAAATAATCAATACGATATTTTTTATTTAAAAAAAATAGTATTCGGTCTGTCTCCCACACCCACAAAAAATCTAGATCACTACAAGCTTTTTTTTAAGGGTTATCATCACAGTAATTGCCATACAATACATAGAATAAGTTGAAACCAATCAAATGAGCTAACTAACCGTATTCTGTTCTCAAATCACATGAGTCTAATGACGGGTAAATTACGTTTGCTCAGATACAATTGCATATCATGAATAATAAAATCATATCAGTTTCACTTACAACAGTCACCCTATTTTATATAAAAAAAGAAATATAACTTTTTCCATCTATTTTTTCGGGAGAACAATCAAAAACGCTTCAACAACGATACGTGAAGAACATACGCAATTGACGTGTATTTGAATTAATTCCACCACAAAATAATTCAGAGAAAGAATATATCTGTACCTAGGAACAAAAAGGGCCAAAGTCCATTTGAATCAAATGTCAGAGAACATCAGTTTCAGTTTACAAATCTTACTAACGGTTTGTGTATAAATATTTTTTCCAAGTTTTATTTTTCAATTTTAGTCGTAGTTTTTGCCTACATTCTAATATTATATTTATTT
Organism: Dolomedes plantarius; assembly: GCA_907164885.2. Taxonomy (NCBI): domain Eukaryota; kingdom Metazoa; phylum Arthropoda; class Arachnida; order Araneae; family Dolomedidae; genus Dolomedes; species Dolomedes plantarius. Next base: position 97,532,437 of record OU015493.1, read on the forward strand.
CGATTTCTTTTTCATTTGTCATTCAAATTTCAAAGTTTTGGACAATGGCCCTTTTTGTTCCAAGGTACAGATATATAATACACATATACATTTACATTTCTTATTGTGTGTGTTCACACTTGTGAATGAATATTTTAAATTTGTGTTTTCAAAAGTTTTTTATCATTTTATTAACTTTTTTATACTTAACCAGAACTGACAGGAGGTCGCAGATTAAAAAAAAAAGGTAATGTCTTAATTACGGAACAAAGAATACGGACTAAAACATTTAGAGCGTAGGGGGAAAAACGTATTATATTCTGACATTTTTCAAGCAAATTTCTATTTCGTGCAAATATCCCTTCATACTGTAATTTAAGATTTAAACATAGAATTAATATTTTGAAAAAGTTGAGAAATTTAATTTTACATATTTGTTATTTAGCACAAAAGAACTCCAGTCATCGAAAAATATTTTTACGAGTCCATTTTCTCAATGTATTTTTCAATATATCTTAATTTGGCAAAACTTATCAATCTAAAAACTATTGATCTATAAGTGTTTGATGTCTTTAGGTACGACAGTTTTTAGAAGATTCGCACAAATAATCAACGTACTACACTACAAACATCGCAATATATTTAGTTACCAAGATAGTGAAGAATAAAATTAGAACTAAAAAGCTTCACAGCAAGACCAACTAATTCCGTGGTTGTTGAGAGACCTTAGAGACTGAACTGTACTTTTCAAAACACCTATAACAGAAGGAACACCGAAATGTTGCCCATGAGACGATAGAGTATTAAAAAAATAAATATCTAATTGTTTTTTCAAAATAATATTTTATCCCTGGAAAGGACAAGAGTACGGAAAAAGATAACTAATTTTTTTTTACTTTAAAACATTTATCGCAAAGACACAATGACAGGAATCTCGTACAGAAACATCAACGAAAACTATGCATTCTCATCACATGCTACGTTCACTAATCCTCAAGACCTAAACTTTACACTAGATATTCAACATCTTTAACTATTATTTTCGATTAGATAGAGAGAAAATAATCCTCATTTTCATTCAACCAAATAAAAAGCTTTGCAATACTAAACAGGAATTTGACAGCTCAGTTTGAAAAAAGGCGTGTTTTAAAATTAAAAAATTAATACCAGTCCTTTTTTTAGCTTAAATAAAAATACGTCGAAAACATCAATATTTTTACGCTCAACACACTCCACGATGGATAACAATAAATAAATAAAAAAGTAACAAATTTAAGATTTTCGACAAGTGGGCCTTCTTGGTCTCTGAAAAGATGACAGACTCTTCAAGCTAAACTAACCATTCTAACTTTGATAGGTATTGAGGTGTTTCCCCGCTTCCCTTTCGCGGTATAATTTAAAAACGTTCACGCAGATAATCTTTTAGGGAGAAGTCATGTTTAAATTTCATGGATTCAAACAACGCTTTAAGAACGGTCAAAGATGACAAGATAAGGGATCTTCTGCAATCTAAACGGCAAAATAAGAATAAGAGGTAGCCATCAGAAAATGCAACAGACATACAGCGTATACAATTTTTCCCCTCCAATACACGGATGCTGGCTTCACACTCTTCGAAGTGTTGACCCTGGCATTGAAAGTACCCATATTGATTATATATAACTGCCAAGTTAGAACTTACTTTTAAGGCAAAGCTATTTATATTTTTCGGTAACAAATTTTTATATACAGTGTTACCATATACATTTAAAACTGATAATCAAACCCAAATTCAATAAAAATTTAAATATATATCAAACTTTTAGTTGTTTGTAACGTCTTGTAAATTCAGATACTATTTGGGGGGGAGGGGGGTGATAGTTAAGACGAAATCAAAATTGATCAGGCAGATGAGTATACTTAATGCATACAAAAAATCAATTAGAATAACTGGTTAATTGGGATGCTACTTACTCAAGTTATCAACAGAAACTGCAACACGTATTTTGTGCACCCAAATCTCATATTGTAGCGATAAAAATAAAACTAACGACCTGCGGCACTTTATCTGCATTAAAATTTTGCTTGTAAATAAAAAAAAAATTTAAAAGTTATATTACATTTTCCTTTGAACATGCTAATCCCATTTCATCTGTATGCGTTGTATGGAAAATTTCTTTTCTCACAGGTTAGAATAATTTTAAATTGAATCGTTCATTTTTAAAAAGAGTATCTCCATTTTTTAAAATTTTTCACGAGAAGCAAAAAACTATAACTCGCTTTCTTGCATTATTAGTTAGGCTAAATTTACTATTTATTATACTTATAAGGCATCAATCTTGATGCAAAAATATAATTTGCTAATATTTTTTTTTTAACTTGGGGAGCCCCAGAAAAGTTGGAGAAAAGTAAAGATGAGTTTTTGAAAAGTGGAGATGACTCCTTTTCAAAATGACCGATTCAATTAATCAGAGACAGAAAATATTTTATGTTTGAAATTTATACTAGGAAATTACAGTAGGATATTATTCTTTATTTAAGGGAGTAATAGTCTTACTGAAGACAAAATATGTGATTCTCCAAAGAATAAAACCTAAAAACTTTAAATCATGGTATGCAGGTGGATAAATGAGTATACTATTATGTTTAAGAAAATGTACCGTTTCTACACTGATTTTTTTTTTCAAATCATCTCTTTTTGACTAAAAATTATAATATCTTAAAAACGTCTGAGTTAGTTAAATTAACCTCAAAAATATATAAACGATGATAATTTTTAAATGGCAAGATGCCATATAGTACATAATCCCTTTAATTCCCCGCAAATTACTGCAACGCAAGAACTAATAATATTACGGTATAAAAATGTTTATGGTAACGAAAAAACTGTAAAGGCGAATTTACTTTAAAATTTAAAAAAAAGCAATGCTTTGAGACAGTCGCTGATCTACGACCACACGAAACTCAATTCGTTCCCCGGCGTTTTACTCGACAACGTCGCTAATTACCTGTCACTTTCTCCGCACGTAAGATATAATAGAAAAAAAAAAGAACAGTGTAAAGATGGGGTCATTGGCAGATTGGACGGCCAGGAGGCACAGGATTAAAACAAACAGGAGACCAGCATTCCACAGATGAGTATAGACAAACAGACGCCAAACTGAATGCATGTTATAGGTACAGAATATGTCGTTTGAAGTTAGGATGAGGCTGGGCTAACATCTGTTTTGATTCACTATTTGGATTAAACGTCTAGATGATTACCTCATTAATTCCGACCATCTATCTCAAATGTGTGTTCTCATAAACGAAGAGGGTAACTTTCAGGGCAAACTCATGTTAATATGATGTATTTTGTTCGTCGGGAAAAGGTAATACTATCTATCGTTTCAGTGCTATTCATACAGACATATTCTGCATTTTTCGAAATTTACATTTTTTTTCTCCTATATCCCCTGCTCTAACGTGAATTTTGTGTAACTTTAGTAAGGCTGTAATTATTCCCAAAGAGTAAAAAACGGGTCAGTACTGGTTTTTATTTTGACATCGCAACATAAAATTACTTTCTTAATCGACGGGATTCAAACCGTTAAATAGAAATCTATCTTCAATTAATTTTGCTGATAAAAACTTACGAATCGTGAAACCGGTCAACTACTGGAAGATATGTTTCCCATGGGCCATATTTATATAATTATTAAATGTTACCCTGAAATGCAGACAAAGATGCAACTGTCGGGGGAAGTAATATAAACCTAACCCAACCGTAGTACCCTCTTACGAATGTCTCAAAATGTAAGACGATCATGGATCGACCAATAAATATTAGAATTTACATAAGCCATTTAATGCGCCCGCAGCAGATTAATGAGGATAAATTTAACGGCTCTGACAAATGTCTCTAGACATCAGTATCAAAAAGTTAAAATTTTAATAGCTAATTTTAAGTCTTGATTTGAATATAGCAACATTTTAATTATTATTATGGGATTACTTACGCATCTTCCACGCCGACGGAATACCTTTAAAGGAGGACCTCCTCAGAAGAACGTCCTAATTAAGTTTTAATAATTTCGAGTCCTGGAATAAAAAGTTTTGACATAACTGACGTCAAAATTATGTTCTAGTACTTGATTTCGTAAATTCAATTTGAGTATTCTAGTTCGAGGGCACTAACTCTAGACAACGCAATTTTATACTACTTTCGGGAGAGGCATTTTGTATTTTGAAAGGCATTGTTTTATTTTCCTTTGAGACAGCAAAGGAAAATAAAACAATGAAAGATACAGATACTACTAAATAAAAAATATAGACTTTTAAAAATCTAAAACACAGACCGAAAAGCGTTAAAAATATTAAGTAACAACGAACATCGGGAAGGCAGGAATTGATTTAAAGCGAATATCTTGGAATTAAAATGAAATTTCCTGTATAATGAAACTATTTTAAAGCTCTTTCTGGTTCCTTAACGTATATCAATGAATACTGGAATACAAGTTTTACATTCTTATGTAGCTAGAAGGTCTATAGTTACCAACGAATAAAAAAAATAATAAATAAAAAAAGAGTGACCTCCAAGATACACGTACATACAAACAATAATATGGGGATTACTGAAACAATAAACAATCTAAAGAACAAATGAACATAGTTAAAAAGATGCGTTATCCATAGAACATCATAATAGCAATTCTATCTATGGAAAGTAATTTTCAATGAAATACGAAAACAGACACAAGAAACTTAATTCCATTGTCAAAACTACTATTGAATCAAAAGTAGAGCAAATGTCATGTTCTACCTTCAAATCTCGATGTGTCCACTTCAGTTTCTTCATAAATCAGTAGTACATCCCCGGCTATAAAACATCCTAAAATGGCAGAATATTAATGACCTGTCACTTCGTTGCGATTTCATAGGACCTTATCTCTCGAGTTAACCTCGAGTGGGGGGGGGGGGGGGGGCTCTTTCTAGCCTTAGCTTTTCAGAGTGTGAGGATGCCTGAAGTCTCGTGATCACAACTACAAACGATCATCAGGTTCATTCAACTTTCTACAAGAGGATTGCAACTTGCTCTCATCTAGTCACGGACTTTATAAACGTGCTCTACTTTTTCTCTCTTTGGGGCGAGATATTTAAAAACAAGAGAAACAGTGAGAAGATGAATGGGAGGGTGTTGTCGATTTTAATCACAAATAGGTGAAAGGGTTCGTTCGTGCTACTGCCGTGGGTGAGAAGAATGAAGGACAAGGACAAAACACGAGAAAGGCTCATAAAAAGAAAAACGTGAATTGGTAAAATGATGGTTTCTGGTGATCGTGAATCAGTTAAAAATCGGTCTCGCTTTTTACGACGGACTCATTCGCATTCCAGACAAAGATCTAACGTTTAGTTCACTAACATAACAGATCTAAATCACTTAATTCTCATGGAATATATTTTTGAAAAGTTAAAAGTAAATTTTCATTCCAAATGATGACTAAAGATTAGCAAAGCAGACTTGTCAGTTTTATCCCGCCATTTGCTAAGGGTAACTTTATAAAGACAGAAAGATCTACGATTCATTTAACAATAAGCGAATTTATATGATAATAATAGAATTTATATGATAGCAGAAGCACGATCACTGGGGAAAAACAAAGACGCTGGTTACACAAACGAAATAATAACAATAATTTTAAAAACAACAATTTTTAAAAAACGTAGTACAATTTTTAAAACAATTAGAGGAAAGTTAAGCCATGTTACTAGCGTTTTCATTATCTTGGCAAATCATACTCAGAAACCGATAAAATAGTAGAAAGAAATTGATCCACTTTAAAAATGCAAGTGAGCGTTTCCAACAGCAGAGGGAAATAATGAAGCAATAAGATGCAACCAGCCACGGAAGTTGACCCCCAAACTCAATCGAAAGGTTCCGTCCAGAAGAGGCCAAAAATTACTTTAACTGAGTTTGCAACAATGTAAGAGGAAGATCTGAACAAGGTTGTGGCTTAATACAGCGTTGTTATTTTTATTTTTATGCTTTCAATCAATTTTCTCAAGTACGCTTTCATGATTATTTTGGCAGAACAGGAGCAGGGTCGATAAAGTCGAACTCGCGACTGTATTTCCTACCGTATTCGACATTTATCAATCTGATTTTTACTCTAGGATGTAAATACATACTATTCTATAAATAAGTAATAAATTATAAGAACAGACATATAGACAATTACACACATATGTATTTAAACACATATCCACTTTAACGAGGTGGAATTAGAGTGATAAAAGTAAAATAAGTACCATGAGATTTAAAAAAAAAAATTGAAGAACCATAACCAGAAATAATCCACTGCTCGAGAAAATGTAAAATTTTACCAATTAGAGGGAGCATTTTTTTTAATCATTTTAAGGAAATTAATTAACTACAGAAGAAGTAATTATTATAATTATTTAGTACTTTTGCAAACTTTCTTCGTAACATCTCACGCCGTAACATTTCCATCGTCATTTCCATCCAAACGCGACTGAAGAAGAAAACAAGCTAAATTAAATAGATGAAGTTGCGAAACTACGAGCATTAAAAGCTGGACGAATGAAGTGAAACAAGCATATTCGCCGAGCATAAATTAAAAGCATAGTCGCCAGGAATAAATAACCGTGATTTCCACAACATTTTAACTGAGGTTGAGCTTCGATGAGCTTGTCCAAGATTTAAAAACATATCCCTGAAGAAGGAAAAATACTAAAATGCAGCATAAAAGCGCCATAATGTTCCAACACGGATAATAATAGGGCGGGATAGAAAATGTACTCTTTAAAGAGAACACAGAAACAATGAAGCGCAAAAAACTACAATTTTAGAAATCGCGAACCGTGTCAGAGATGCTAATTCCTAGTTCATGGAAAAATATTCTCTCAGTTGGGCGAATTTTTTTTTCCCTTTCGATTCACCGCCCCTTTATTTTCTCTCAAAGTGACAGAGAGTGAAAAAGTAGCACACAGCATTTCATTTGTCTCTAATTCTTATTTGCAAATCATTTCCTCGTAAAAGAATACTAACATGAGAACCTGTCAGTTTATAACTTAAACGCCCAAATGTTTCTATTACAGGGCGTTGATGGTGATTACCTTCATAATTATTCATAGTTTTTTAGAACACGGAAGTGCTTTCAAATGTTAATTATTAAGTTATCCCAAATTAGCGACATCATAAGAAATTTCAAAATTCAAACTTTTTTTATATAATAATGTAAAAGGAATGGTTATTTCACAATAACGTATAAACACTTTCTTGCGGTATAATATTAAAGTATAATTAGGGGATAGGGGTTTAGCATTACAGATCTTCTGTTATTTGTCTTAGAAACAAGAAAAGAAAACCAAAATTGTCGTAGGAAAAAAAGTATTGACAATGAGACCTCACCCTTTCTTCAAGAAAAAAATACCTCCCCTGTCACTTTAATAACAGCTTACTCCAAATCACAACACTGCATTCTCTATTGTCCCATAACAGTAAAGAGGGACTCTTATCCAACTTCCAGTGATAAAGTTGCTTCGTGATTTTCTATTACTTTGTAATCTTAAAGATTAATAGGTATTTTAGTATATATCTAAGGAGTAAAGAAGCGAAAATATGGGTTCTATCGCAGTGAGAATTGGCAAATGAGTAAAAGATCATCAGAAACTTTCTGGTAGCCTTAATATAAAGATCGAAAGATTGTATGTTACAAAGCAAGAGCACCTATTAGGAAGAATTTCCTGACTTCCGATACGTGAAAAAAAATTACAGATTACGTAAAAGGATAAAAACCCTAAGAGCATGAGCTTTTATTGAAAAAATAATTTGAAATATGAATATTCAGTTTGAAATGCAAGTGTGTAACGCACGCTATAATACTTCCAAGCCTCAAATGTAGATGTCGCCACCATACGGATAGACTTTGCGTGCAAACTTCCATCGTACTGTCATTTTTTTTTTTAAAACAGAGAGAGTTTGGATCTTGTCGAGAGTGGAGACCTCCCGGTCTGATGCTCAATTTTGGTTGTTAGGTCAACTTACTTATTTTTCTCTAAATGTTTTTCACTTGTTTTGTACTGTGTAATGTAATCTGTCCTTGTAAATGTGATTTCTAGAGTAATTAAACATGCTCTAAACTTTATCCCGATATTTTCTTGGTTACTTATGGTTTAACACCAGTAATTACATTAATGACAGTTATAAGTGTAGATTTTTATTATATACTTGATATGAATACATGGTAAAAGGTTTCAGAGTCCGCAGAATATGAATGTTAGAAAAATTATAAATTTGTACCTTTTACCTCAAAACCATTTTCACTTCAAATACAATTTTTATGACTAAATCTGTCTAACACAAAAGGGAAATTACACGAATAGTTTACTGACTCATGAGATAGCTCGGCACATCATACCAATTTGTTTGTATATAAGTATTCATAGATTGTATGTTTTAGGGAAAGTGAGAAATGAACTGAAAACACCACCTTCGTAATCCACGGAGTCATGACGACAGGAAAGGTATAATACACTTATACGTAAAATCTGACAAATTTGTCTTGTTAAGGAGTTGAAAGAAAAAAAAGAAGAAAAAGGCTTGTCGTAGAAGAAATTTCTTTCTCTCACCATCCGCGTCCACTCCCTGCAAGCTTTACTGAAAAACAACTATCATTTTCCTATTAACCGGCATTTTTTCCCTTCGGATAAAATAGTTCCTAATGCGTGCACATTACGCAACGTGGGAACAAAAACAATTTAAGAAACCATTTTCTCCAAACAGTGTGGGATTGTTTAAAGAAAGCGAAAAGGAAGAAAGAGACGATCGAGTAACATACATTTTACTTTTCATTCGGCAAAATAAAAGTAGTAGTATACTGAAAGCTTATTTACTTTAAGTTTCTTTTTTCTTTTTTTAAATGTGGCAAATTAACGTATTTCAACAGTCCTCAATCTCCAAACGAAATCTGTAGGCAAAAGGTTTATTTATTTAACCATTTTACTTATTATTTTACAAAAGTACATTTTTTGGTATACAGACTTCTTTTATTGATCTGAAATTTTACGCTAATGACTTATCTTCACAGATTTTATGTGGCTTAATCTAAGGACAAACATTATATGTACACAAATAGAATATTTTGACGTCGAAATTTTAAAAATGAATCAACCACTCGCGAAAAATTAACAAGAATAAATTAAATGTAGTCCATAAAGATAATGATTAAAGACAGAATTTTATTTTTTTAACTGTGGCATTTGAGGACACGCGATGCAATTATTTTAAATCATTATAATAATCAATTAAAATATACCAATATTTAAAAAAAAAATTACTGTGGTATAGATGACGCAAAGAGTGATGAAAAGCAAGAAACAAAATGCGAACCATGAATGAACAAAACCTTGTTGAATGAGATACGTATACTACTTTTGCATAAAGGGAAAAAATAAATTCAGTTGAACATTTTGAGCAATATAATCTATAATGCATTCTGTGCAGACACACAAAACAGACACAACCTGAAGCATTTTACCTTATTTAATGTATCACAAGAACAATGGTTCAACATTACGGTAAGGTAGTTAAATGCAACATAAAGGCCATTAATATACAGGGTGGCTAATAAATACTGTAACACTCCAAAAAAGAAGAGTTAATTTTAATCGTTTGGAAAAACAATTTATCTATCTATTTGTGTGATTGGCAACTTTTTGTAAACGCAGACGATTTTTGTTTAAAGTAAAACATGTAGAATATTTTTAAAGATGGAAGCCAAAAGGTTAATGGTTAAACAGCTTTTTGATCGCGGATTTCTGCAGGTAAAATATTTAAGCAATTAAAATGCCTTGGTTTTAATAGGACGTTTATATATAGGACTATAAATCGATTATTGGATACCAATAGCTGTAAAGATCGACCAAGGTCCGGTCTCCCACGCACTGTTCGTACAAAAGAACGTATCAAAAGATTTCGTGAAAAGATACGAAGAAATCCACAACGTTCTGCAAATAAAATGGCTGCAGAAGAGAACATCAGTCGCAGAACTATGCAACTTATCATAAATGAAGACCTGGGTTTTCGCCCTTATCGCAAAAGAAAAGTTCAAGGTTTGACTACTGTACAAATAGTAAAAAGGTTACAAAGATGTAAGAAATTGCTGAACCGGCACGGTAGCAAAAGTGTTGAAAAAATAATTTTCTCTGATGAGAAGCTGTTTTGTACAGAACAAAGTTATAATGCTAAAAATGATGTTGTATATTCAGCAACCTTCGAGGATATACCTGAAAATCTTCGAACTGTTAAACGCTTTCAGAACAAGAATTCTGTTATGGTTTGGGCTGCAGTGTCACACAATGGAAAACTGCCTCTGAAATTCATCGATAAAGGGGTAAAAATCAATGCTGAATATTACAAACAGGAAGTATTGGCTACACGTTTATTACCACATGCTAACAGATTGTATCCCAAAAAGAATTGGATATTTCAGCAAGATTTTGCACCGTCCCACCGATCCAAAACAACACAGGAATGGCTCCATGCCAATTGCCCGAAGTTTATCAAGCAAGAAGATTGGCCACCTTCTTCACCAGATCTAAATCCTTTAGACTATTGCATTTGGGGGATTTTATAGTCTAAAGTAAATGCTAAGCAGCACAGAAGTTTGGACTCCCTCAAAGCTTCCATACGGAGTGAATGGGCAAATTACCTCATAAAATGATTCGTGCCGCAATAGGACAGTGGCGTAAGAGATTATCTTTAGTAATCGATAAAGATGGCGGTCGATTCGAGTAAAATTATTTCATGGTAAACTTTCATGTATAATGTTCATAATATTGTTGTATTTTCCGTTTTCTATTTCATCTGAGTGTAATTAAATGATTCGATATTTGTCACAGTATTTATTAGCCACCCTGTATTTGTAGGAATCAATAATCAAAATCCTTAATCAAAATTTCTATTGGGAATCACATTGACAAGTTCAACATGCACGTTCAAAACCAACGCGAGGAAAAATAAGTCTAATGACAAACGTAATGTAAATGTATGGTAGATAACAGAAATAAATGGGGTAAACAAAGAACATGGTGTATGGGAAAAGTTTCAAAAGTATACGCCGTCCTCAGCGGGTAGCTTATGCGGGAGTGGTGTATGGGAAAAATAATTTTAGCTGAACATTTTGAGTAAAATGTATCAATGTTTGTGGTTTGAGCAAAATATACGAAATGTTGAGGTTATATTTATCTCAAAATCAGTCTCGTGAAACTTAAATGGTAAAATGCAGGAAGCACTTTTGTATTCTCAAGAGAGAAAATCACCTCTAAAGTCAAATTTCAAAGAATTTAATACAAAAAGTATTATTATTGAAAAGACAATGATAAAATCACTCCAAAGACCTATGACTGTATGTATCTGCAACAAGTTATACAACAATCATTGAATGTTCTCCTAATTTCTTCACCGTGAAAAGATTTGGTCCTAAAAAAATTATCCAAATACCATATTCGCTCTATTTAGTTTTGACAGTAGCTATAATTTCGCCCCTCGTTGTATAATGTGGCAAAACGAAAACAAACCGTACACATGTAAGGATTTTCATACCCATGATTGAAAAATATTTTTCTAGAAAATTAGTAAACGAAAGGGAACGGAAATGCAAACTCGAGGAAGGATGGTGCATTAAAAGAAATGGTGAAAGAGAAAGAGTAGGGAGGGTGGAGTAATATGATAGTAAAACCTCTTATTCTGTGACCGCAAGAATTCTAATAACACGCAGATAAAAATCTTTTCCCATTCAAACTGCACGAGCTGACATTAGCAGCAACGATTCGCCCTCCGCAATGTGCGATTTCACGGTGACTGACCCTCCGAAAAACAGTCAATATAGTAATAAAATGGAATCAAGGAATGAAAGAAAAAACAAATTAAATAAAAATGGATGGAACTCATGGGAGATTATCACGTGTAAGCTACCACAGCAGCTAAGAGCTAATCATAAATATAGCGCGGGTCACGAAGTTTTTTTTTTATTTATTTATTTATTTATTTATTTATAAGCAGCGGGAAAAATAAAAATATAAGATGCCGGGCGAATAAAGCAATACCTTATAATACGAGAACACAGACATATACAGTTCATGCCTATTAAATAAGAGAAAATACCAAAAGAAAACTAAGAGTAATTACTACACTACATACAGCATACAAATAGATTAAATATTATGTTTAAGGCCCGATTGCGCGATACCTGCTGCTCTCAGAAGAGGCGTTGCGTACATGAGATGAGAAATAATCTAAAAAGTTTAATTTTCTAAAATTGCTTTCTTTTACTACAAAAACTACAACCAATAATGCTAACCACAGATTAAAAAAAAAAAAAAATACCTACGATAATCTAACGATGAACCAACTTCTTCTTCTTTTTTTTTTTTTTTTTTTTTTGCGGGGGGGGGGGGGCAAATTTTCCTTTCCATATGCGTAGATTTAAAAAACACGTAGATTTTGTTCTAGAGTTTACAAAATAATATTGAATCAGAAGGGTAAAGGACGACAGCCTTCGAAAGAACGGCGATTTAAATTGGCCCACTAAAAATACGTGAGAAATTATAAAGTGGTAACACACACACACTCACAGAAAAAAAGAGGGGAGAAATAGACAGAGAGAAAGCATTATTATTATTGTTGTTATTATATATATATATATATATATATATATATATATATATATATACATATATATATAAACTCTTTAATATAGATATTTGAGATATTTCCTCATAAATGCCCTAAATGAGCGTATAGTGACACAATGTCTTATACATACAGAGACACTTGTATCACTGTTCCAATAAATTGGATGCAATTCGCATGCTACTTCAACATTTAATATTTCAAAATAACTTGTTTAGAGAATAAAACTCTAAAATAAAGATTTTAATAATCAACAATTTATTTTATAACAAATTATTTTCAGCTCTTACAATTAAAAATGTGCTTATGAACGGCATCTAAATGTTAAACCTTGCATTTTTATTTAATTTCTCTTTATTTTTCTTTCAGAATCCTCAAGAACATACAAAATAAAACGCATCTCATTTCCTTAAAAATGCATCGGAGACTTTTGCCACAGAAAATATCCTACAGCAGGACATTATTTATATGTAGTCTCTACTTAATACTGCAACTAGTCAGCAGTCAGTGTCCATGGTCTCGGGAGCTCGTGGACCTCCATACAGACTGCGTGTGCGCATACAGCAACAGCCAGAGACTGTCTATACAGTGTAGTCCAGTAAATTTCACTAAGTTGGTGCACACTCTAAGGACATCCGTCAAAAATATTCCAATAGACCTCCTCTACGTCAGTAACAGCACGATAGAAATATTGAAAAACGACAGTTTCGAAGATCTGAAGATACAGAGTCTTCATCTCTCTAAGAGTAAGATCAGAGAGATAGAAGATGGCGCCTTCCGGGGACTGGAAGAGACGATTACAAGTTTGAATCTTCAGGAAAATTTTATACGAAAAGTGCCGGTTACAGCAATGCATAGTCTCACTTCCACGCAGCTTCTGGACTTGTCACACAATTTAATACAAGATGTGTTTGATGACGCATTCAAAGGTAACAAAATTGTTATATATATATATATATATATATATATATATATATATATATATTCGTATCACAAAAATTAAGTTCAGAAATTAACCAAATCAAATTGGCTGGATGATAGCGGATTACAACGACAGACGGATTTACAACACTAAATAGGCCAAGAACGTCCCCTTTTGAAAATATGACAAATTCTAATTTACACACAAAAGATTAATGAAAAAGTTCGTAAGAAAACACTTTGGTTAAAACCCCGGAAAGAAAAAAAAAACCTTCCCTACGCTCGCTTTAATATATTTAACTCATATATATATATATATATATATATATATATATATATATATATATATATATATATTAAACTTTCGCTTTAATATATTTAGTATATTTAATCGTTTTAATATATTTAATTTTTACTGTCCAAAATGTTCGAGATCATACATTACATATGTATATCATATCCGCATGATTTATTCGAGAATAATCCATATACACGACCAAGATTATTAGAATATTCATATTCATATAAATATGAACAAATTGCTGCTCTAACAAACATAAAGAAGGAGTTGTAAAAGATAAAAAAAATATTATCGATCAACGGTCAGGACGCTGAACAAAAAAATACCTTTGGTTATTTAACTGTATATAATTCCTTCGATTAATAATAGCGTAAAATGGCTTATATTATCGAAATCGAAGGATCTCCTATGTATCAGCCAAAAATTTGAATAGCTCAGATCCACTCGAACACGGCTGAAAATAGTGTAATGTTGATCATGCATAAAAAAGCCCATAAATCCATGCTCGGTTCCTTTCCGCCGCACATCGACAGAACTTGTCTGCAGAACGTTTTGCTTTCAAAACGCAATTGTGTCGGTGAATTGACTCAGTTTTCACATCATAAATAAGAGTCAATCAACGGTTTGCAGAGATTTTTTCATTCAACCAAACTCTCATTTCGACCAAAAAATTACTGGTATAGCTGCTCCTTGAACAGAAAGGTTAAAATTGCGGTGGCCAGCCACATCACCGTTGTGATGCATAGCTGATATCATAATAAACTAGACCAAACACATCAGGATAATTTTTACATCTAAATAAACGATATGGTATTAAAGTGTTAATTCCAAGAAGGCTCATAGCGCCATTAAGAATGTATTATTCATTTAAACACGGAATCATAAAAGATCGAGATAAAAACTAACACAAGGCTAGACCCAAAAAGACGACAAGTTATCAGCAAAAAATTATCTTTTTATTTTCCAATAGACAAAAAATGTAAAATTCATTTTACAGCAGGTTCATAATGATTTTTGTATTATTTTTAAAATGTATCCAATATACTCGTATTTATTTACATACGTAATATAACAATATTTCCTTACCCTTTAGGTCTACCCTTGACAACTCTGAAACTGTCAGATAACAAACTAAACATATCAGACTTTGCATTTCGAGGTCTGGAAGGCACACTCAAGAACTTGAATCTTCAAGCATCCGAGCTGACCAAGATACCAAAGGCAATACAACGACTGAAAGTTCTCGCGTTTTTGGACCTGGCGCAGAACAAAATAGAGAACTTACAGCCAGAATTTCTGTCCGAAATGCAGTCTCTCACGGCGGTAAGCCTCGAAAGGAACAAAATCAAAACTATAGACGAAAAAGCATTTATGGGCGTGAATGCTACCTTGAGTTCTCTATCACTGTTGAACAATCAACTGAAAGAGTATCCGTTGGATGCAGTGGCTATGCTCACAGAAATACGGGTAAGTTCATAGTAACAAAAGAAATGTAAGTGGAGTTAAAGTATTTTTCTGAAAGTTAAAGAATACTGAAGTGTTTGAAATTACAAGTGCATGCTTACAAGCATGTACATTATATTTTAGATGTAATTCAGTTCGAATCCAGTCCCTAGCATATGATCGTTACAAAAGCACCCAACAGTTAGAAAGACTAAAAATGGATTGTTAGAAAAAAAAAGACAAATATTCATAGCGGAATATGAATAAATATATCAATGAAAAACATATGCACACGCCAATATGCTGAGTCGTTGACCACATAAAGAAAGGGCAATGGTTAAGGAATAAAATTCGAGAAATGAAGATCATCGGAATAGTTCAATAAAAGAATGCCATCCTCGTCGACAGGGACAGAGTTTAAAACCAGGCAGACGGTCGTTACATTAGTTTTGAAAAATATATTATTATACAACTCAGTAAAATCTATATGAAAACTGATGCTCCTGCACGTGAATGCTCAGAAACCGGTAGCAATCTTCTCTTGAAGAATTTTTAATTAAGAAACGTCAAAACCCACGTTTATTATAAAATTGCACTAATAGATATAAATGTACTATCTCTGAGAAATATTACATATACACTAAAAAGACTACTTTACTTCATGGAGCATCAAGGTTATTTATATTCATTTTTAAATATTTTACAGCTCTACTAAATAGCATTTATAACACATATTTTTACCTTGGTCTTCCCCAATAACTAATCAATGGCATACATAGCGAGAAAACAAAATTAATAGCTTTAGTATTAGTACCGGTTCTTCCATCTCACGTGAATGTATGCGCGTGCGCGCAAGTCTACGTAAGAGAGAGAGATAACAAGTTTATACTTAACCAAATTAAACTGTGGCAATATATATTTTCCTAATGAAAAATACCTTCAAGCTTTTGTTAAACACGATATATTTTAATTATTTTATATAAGTTAGCATAACACCTTTTACATTTAAGATAATTTAATTTAGAGAAATTTCAACATCAATGCAACAAACTTTTTTCAAGTAAGAATTTCTTAAGTGTGTTACCTTAAAAATTTAGTTACTCTGTCTAACCCTATCTTCTTGCTAGAATATAATTCAAGGAACGGAAATTCTTCTGCGCAGAATACCACGGAAAAAAAATTTAAAGCCAGTAAAGAATTCTAAAGACGCTTAATAAAGCAAGAAGTAGGAAATGCTAAAGGCAATTTTCAATAAAAGTACATAACTCTACTAGAAAAGTTTAAGGGAGAATATAAACGGGTTTTTTTTTTAATGGAAAAAATATCCATTCTTAAAAGCAAACTATCACAGCGATACAATAAATAAAAATAAAATAAAATAAAATAAAAAATACGACATCAGTTCAAAATACTTTGCTGATCAAATGTTGCAAAAGTAGTCAGATTTGTCCAAAATATTCTTTAAATATATCAGGATTTTCAATGATCATTTTCTTTTTTATGCATATAGTATTCGCATATTAATTCTACCGTAACGAAAAACAGAAAAATACCTCAGTAAGGAAACAATTCATCTGAGTTTTTTTATCATTATTTTCAACGACGGCGATATACACGCGCGAGTCGGTACAGTAAACATTACAAAATTCGCACAAGAAGATAACTAAATATTCCATTTAACCGTAAAAACACCAAGCAGGCAATCTGCTAGCAGTGATGAAAGGCTTTCTTCTCATATACCTACAACTGCAACTCTCAACCAAGTTTTTCCAGCAATACGTCCGTGACTTCTACAACTTTATACTGACATTTAAAATTTTAATGCTTAATTTCACTGAGCTATTTTAAGTACTTTTTAAGAAGAAATATCCATGTACTGACTAACAACAACAACAACAACAAACAACAAAAAACAAACTGAAGATTTTTTGGGTTATTTTTTTTCTTTCCTTTTGTGAGTTTTGGGGAACTCTTCAAATTCACAAACACACCAAAAGTTCATGACGGAAATTTTCAAAAATACCGAGGTTTAGTAAATAATCGTAGGATGGTGTGTTCATTCTAGCTAACATACAAGGCGTTAATGCACTTCTATAAAAAATATATACAGTAAAAATTGCTTATAAGAACACCGGTTATAAAAACATATCGCTTAAAAGAACGGAATTATTAGTTCCCGGCTAATTCTCATGTGTAATGATGAATACAAAATCCGGTTATAATAACATCGTTAATAAGAACATATCTCTTTTAGTGACTTAAAATTAATTGGTTTCTGGGAAAATATATCGTTTATAAGAACATGTTAATTGTGAACGGAATTTCCAGTTTAGAAAACGGTGAAAAAAATGGAGCATTAGCCAACGAATTAATGGTTAGTCATGCCACGATTTCAAATATATTTAAGAACAGAGAAAACTTAAAAGAAGAATTTGAAAACGATCGGAATAATATTAAGAAACTTCGAAAAAGTCCACATGCTGACATAGAAGAAGCCCTTTTGCAATGGTTTAAGATTCAAAGGAGTGCCAAAATTCCCCTAAGCGGACCGATTTTGCAAGCAAAAGCAAATGAATTTGCGAAGCTCTTTAAAATATATGATTTTGTTTGTTCAACTTCGTGGATGCAGAGATTTCTTGAGAGGCATTCCATGGTGTTCGGGAGAATCAGTGGAGAATCGAAGGCCGTGACACCAGGAGTTTCTGATAACTAGCTTAAAACCGTTTGGACCATGTTAAGAGAAGGCTATGAAGGCCATGAAATCTTCAACACTGATGAAACTGTCCTGTTTTATAGGATGACCCCGGTTAGGTCATTGCGTTTCAAACACGAACCTTTGATTGAACATGAACCTTTTAACCATTTTTTGAACGTCGTGTTTCAGGTGTAAATGAAAATTATGTGACAATGAATTTGGTATTTTTAAGTTATCTATCGGATATAAAAACTATCGATTATAAGAACCAGTTTTTAAAGTCCCCTGGATGTTCTTATAAACGATTTGTACTGTATATATACAGTGGAATCTCGATCGATCGTTTTCCGAATCATCGTTTTCCCGTATGTATCGTTTATTTCACTCAGTCCCGACGATCATATTTTCTTTGTTATGTTCCCGCATCTATCGTTTTTCCGCATTTATCGTTCAATTCAGTCGTTCCCTTGAAAAACGATAGATCGAGATTCCACTGTGTGTGTGTGTGTGTGTGTGTGTATATATATATATATATATATTTAAAAAAAATAGTCCTAGCGTCATGCAGGTTAGTTTACATAAGGAATTTGAAATTTGAAAGAGACAACGTTCAGTTCTTTTAGCATCTCACACTACGGTCAATTATAGGGAATAACGCTGATTAATAACGGATGACGGAATTAGTGAAAATTGTCTAAGGATGCTCAGTAATTAAACTTGTGTATCTACGACTTTCAAATGATTTGAGAATTTCGATTTTAAGGACAAAATTACCGTTTAACTAACCTGTAAAAGCTCCTCCGTTTACTTAAACCGTACAAGCAAAAACGTAAATAATAATAATTTTTTAAAAAATAAGAGACAAATCTCTCACTTTTTAAAAATTTTCAGAGATCACTAATTGATTTCCTACAAACAGCAATAAAAATAAATAAATAAATAAACGCTCTTACTTGTAGAGAATTATCCGAAAATTTACATCAAACTAAAAATTGCATCCCGTAAAAGCATCTATAATCTACGAAAAAAAAAAACCCATCGAACTTAATTTTATTTCGTATTTAAGGGTGTATATGAAAGCAATCCCTGCTTTCCTCCCCCCCCCCCCTTTTTTTTAAGCTCCTACCACAAATGAGTTTTAAAACTATATATTTACTTAAAATCACGGAAATTTATAAAATAAAATTATCTTCCAGGTCTTGGACTTGGGATTTAACGGAATCACATCCCTACCAGTAGCTGCCTTTAAAAAGAACAAATATCTCACTCTACTAGCCTTGGACGGTAATCCGCTGTCGACTATTCCTTTGGAAGCATTCTTGCATCTGAACACTACTCTCAGAGGACTCAGCATTGGTGGTAAGTTACATTTTATATACCTCTACTAGCTGAATAACCGTGCTTCGCTACGGAGTACATTCAAATTAAATACAACGGTCAATGTATGCAATTAATTTGTATGTTTAATATCCATTAAACATACTAATTTGAATTAAATTCTTAAAAAACTTCCATCTCAATTAGTCTAGTGGTTAGATTTTATCTTTTACTGTATTTCGATATTTTTTTTTGTCAATTTATTTCGTTGTAATGCACGGGACGTAAAATTAATTTAAAGTGTCACAAAACGAAAAGAAACCACGTGATCAGAATTTAATAAATTAAATTCTAAAAATTAATCTTTAAAAATTTCCCAAAAATCAGAAAATGGAGGTAAAGATTCGAAAAAGATTTCATTTTAAAGGAATTTGTATGATTTTTCTGGTGATATAAATTTTATAACCCTCAGATTATTATTTTAAATGCAAACTTTAAAAAAGTTACTAAAACAGCTTAAAAATTTAATTTTAAAAAATCTACGAAGAATTTTTCAAAAATCTTTCTTAGTGCACCCCTACACTATAAGAAGAATCGACATGCAAAATTTCAGCCCTTTAGGTCCAGCGGTTTGGTCTGTGCGTTATCTGTCAGTCAGTCAGTCAGTTACGGAACTGTTTTATATAGTATATAGATTACATCCAACAACTTCAATCTGCAACTTTAGAGGCATCTTTCAAGCAAAGCATAAATTTTTATAACAATACTAGGGGCTTTGCCCCTAGGCTCGCTACGCTCGCTCCTCTGTTATGGCTAATAGCGAGATAGTGCATAGCAGTGATTCTCGGGCAATGTAACAGCTTCCATCCATTTACTGTTGTCACCCTAAATGAGAAGGGAGTTTCATAATTGTTGAATTATCAGCTTTAAAATTCAATTAAAAAATCGAAAATTTAAGATATAGACTTGAAATGAGGTTTATATGAATAAGAAAGCTTTAAGTTTCCAGATGATGTAAACATTTTCTTTGTAAGATAAAAACTCGAGGAGCATCGATATTACATCTCCACAGGGGACGATATTTCTTGAAAAACTGTCTTTCATTATTTGATGAAAATATTAGTCTGTTTTAATATATTTTTAAACACATGAGGTCTAGTTTGGAGGAGAAATGTCTGTAGTCTTAGATTGTAAAAAGATCAAAATTCTACGATCATTTTTTGGCGAGTTATCGTAATATGAAGATGAAAAAGTCAATATTTTCCCACAAAATATAAAATTTAAAAAAAACAAAGTCCGACGAAGATGAGACATGTCTTACTTTCGTCCCCCCATTTTTCTGCATCCATTGGTATCGCTCTCGACCCCATACCCCCAACGGTTTCGGAGGAGATAGCGTGACAAGCTTTTGACAGCGGCAGCGGGAGTTACTTTTTTTTAGAATAGAGAGATGACGCTCGAAATTTGACACCACAATGCATTTAAAGGAAACTCACATATATATACTTGAAAAGTGAACTCCAGCTGTAAAGTGGGTTTAGGGAAACTAAAAAAACCACCCGCATTATTATAGTTACTGGATTTTTTTTTAAAAGGGGTGAAGCGATGTAACGGAAAAGAAAGGGGGACATTATGCCTACACCAGACATGCTTTTATCGCGTTATATCGGCGCTCGTGATTTAACCGAGGACGTTATAACCGGTACTCATAGCCATGGGTATATATGAATAGTCAAGGGTATATATGAATACCGGAGCTCATAGTCAAGGGTGTGTGTGTGTATGAGTGCGCATATATATATATATATATATATATATATATATATATATATATATATATATATATATATATATATATATAGAGAGAGAGAGAGAGAGAGTTAGTTATATAGACAGGTAAATCAATTTTTAAATGAAAAATCATTCTTTTATTTAAAAAAAAGACAGTGCTTTTTCCATAAACATATAAAATAAAGCATGTGTAGATTGGTTGAGTCAATTTAAAAAGTTCTGAAGCTTCAGCCTATTTCTTTCCTTACAGGAATATAAATAGTTATTCCTAAAGGCTCATCAGTTTACTTAAATCGCATAAAACTACAGAACAACAACACACAAAATAAATAAATAAATACATAAACTTTTTAGACACGAGAAATATTTCCCCATAGCCTTCCGCTCACTCAAAAATAATCATATTTCTTTAATTTTTTTTTTAAGCTGAGAAAACGAAACAATAGAATTTATCACATTGATACATAAATTTTCTAGCCATTTCTCCATACCTCTGTCAAATACCGACACTGCGGTCGAAATTTGGGTCGTATTTGTGCTGTTGCACATCACATGATGGCGCAACCATATATTCATGTTCAGCACAACTAAATTCGGAGTTGCCGACATGAATCTTGACCCTGCCAATTAGTTGACTATCCGCGTTGAATGCTAATGCCCGTAAACCTTACGTTCCAAGAAGAAAGGGTTAAAGTTTGAGAATTTCTTGCTTCGAGAGAGATTCTAAAGTAATAAATAAAAATTACCTCTTCAAAGTTTTCTGTATGAAAGAATTACATAATGATAGGTGAGATCAGTAACTACACTTTAAAGAATTTAGCCGTTGATATGATGACCATGAAAAATGAAAATATTTGGCACCTTATAGCGATTTAAGTCAATTTTAAGCGAATAGTAAGAAATCCTCATATAGGATAAGAAAATCTTCACTTCATGCAGGACACGGAGCTCCTAAGCTGATAAGACATCTGAACAAACAAACCTTAAACACAAAAATTCGCTATCTTTCACAGGTTCAGCTCTACAATGCGACTGTCGTATTCGTTGGATTGCCGAATGGGTCCAGGATCGAGACCTACAAGTTACAAGTAGAGAACGGAATCCGCAGTTCTGCGGCAGCCCTGAACATTTGAGACGTCGAAATTTCTTCCAGATTCTGCCCTCAGATCTGATATGCGAAGGAGAGACTTCGACTGTCAAGTTACCAACCAAAAGACCGAAAAGGCTGAATTCTGAATTTGAGGACAGGCCTAACGATGTACGAGATGGCGGCGACAAGGTAGTGCAGATTGTAACAGTGGATACTCAAGTGGACATCACGGGAACGACAAGAGGTAAAAATCCCATCAATGTTAATTTCTTCCTAAGAATAAGTCATATCTATGAAATAACAGTTATTTAATCAGACGTGTTAATATCTTGGATATTTTCGACAGTTCAAAATGGTTATGTTTAAAAAACTGAATACTGCCTTCAAAGTTAGGGAGCAGTTTTTCCGAAGTAAGTCAGTATGAAGGATGCCTCAACCCACAATAAAGAAGAGATCTTTGAAATATCTCATCTCATTTGGAATATAAGTTAATTTGGAAAAATAACTTATATTCCGAATGAGATATTCCCCATTCCCCCTCTTTTCTATTTTACGCCAGATAAAAGAAAAGAAGAGAAACGAAATAGATTTTCTTCAATGAAAAGTACTGCATAAGCAGGAGAGTTGGGGTTCTATTTAAGAGATTCGAATTGTCACATTATGACATTTTCGGAAATGTGTTCTCTATATAGCAATAGAATGGAGAGAGACTAATTAAATAAGGGGCGTTGAAAATAAATTATGCCCATATTTCCGCTGTGCATGAGTAAATCCAAAACTTTAAACCGTAAATATATAAATCTCTGAAGTTAAAAAACAATTTCGCTCAGAATAATCTATCGCAGAGATCACAACATCTCCCACTTTCTAGAATTTATAGCGGCCCCGGGATTACAAAAACAAAAACGTTCCTGTTAAGCAGACAGACAGGCATAATGCAACACCGTGAATCGTTCGTTGTAACTATGCAACACTCTTCAAAAATAATATAAATTTTATAAAATTAACATTTTACTTCTCCTATTTCCTTGGAAGACGTGAAAGGTGAAACCACGCCAGGCGATGAGCCGATTCGTAGCGGTACATCAAGCGTCCGGAAGAAAAACGAGAGCTTTCAGACCATTCGAATCAAACACGCGTTCAAGAGAGATTCTACTCTAGTTTTGGAATGGGAGCCTACTAAGGATTCTGTCCTAGGATATCAGGTAATCAACTGCGAATTTTTTCATAAGTATACATATTAATGTGTCACTTCTGCATATTGTATTAACTATGTATAGTCGAGAGAAAAAACTTCACAACTTGAAAATTAAGATTAGATCTATATAATATTTTGTAAACTGAAACTATTCCTAACATAAAAAATATTATACATTTTTTTTCTAACTTTATATTCTGTAAGAAAGTCTTAGCTAATATATTTAGTACATGAACCTAAGAATTCTTATCAGCGAAAAAGAGTCGGAGGATAGAAGAGTAATCACATTATGACATTTTCGGTAACGTGTTCTCTTGATACGTTATCATGGTAAGTAAGTGAAAAGATGCAGTTTGCTAACGTAGTGACTGTCCAGTATTCGGTCAAATTATTCCATTATTTCCCATTACTTCCTCGGATATGATGAAAGTTAAAAACGCTAAAAATTTATGTTTAACTAGCTGAATACCCGTGCTACGCTACGGAGTACATTCAAATGACGTACAACGGTCAATGTATGTAGTTAATACCAAATACTTTTACAGACAAAATAATGTAGAAGAAAATATTGAAATTAAATCAAATAGAACATACCAAAGAATATAGTACAGTTAATATATTACAGTTAATATAGTTCAGTTTGAGGAACATTATTTCACTGCATTTTAATATTTTTTTGGATAATGTCCAATCGTCTGCCGCATTATAAAGAAAAAACGCAAAATTAATTTAAAGTATCCCAAAAAGAAAAGAAATCACGTGATCAGCATTTAATAAATTAAACTCTAAAAATTAATCTTTTAAAAATTCACCAAAAATCAGAAAATGGAGACAAAGATTCGAAAAAGATTTCATTTTAAAGGAATTTTTATGATATTTCTCGTGATACAAATTTTATAACCCTCATGTTACAAAAATAGCTTGAAAATTTAAGTAAAAAAAATCTAAGAAGAATTTTTCAAAAATCTTTCTTAATGCACTCCTACACTATAAGAATCGTCATGCAAAATTTCAACCCTTTAGGTCCAGCGGTTTGGTCTGTGCGTTATCTGTCAGTCAGTTACGGAACTGTTTTATATATATATAGATATGAAATATAAAGAAATTTCTAAATCTAAAAAAAATTAATTCTGTAATGGCAGAATCTGATTTTACCAAGAATTCCTGCGCAAGCCGATACTTCTTACACTTGTTTGCTTCGATCACACATTTAAAGTTTATCATCCAAAACTATTAGATCCTTGATACAAGATCCTCCATCAGTCCTCGATATACAAAGGTTTATTCTTTGGGATTCCTTCTTTTGACAGAGTACTTAATTTTATCAGAAAATTATTTTATATGCCAGTAAAGCTCAATGTTTACGATATTTATCTAGCGGTCAAATGAATCAGCTGATTTTCATTTAAAAGTGTCAACTCCTTTTTCTAAAAATTATCTAAAAAATGTATCATATTGATAGCAATTTATTTGAACCAAAAATATTTCACGCAGTTTTAGATAAAAGAAGAGAAATTTCCAGTATTTGTAATTATAATTTCACACGATAAGTATAGGAAATTCGAATAATTGTAAATGCTTATTAAGCCTTTAATGAAGACATTCATGCTAGATGAAATATGCTTTTAATTCGACATTATAACGCTGTTATTTATTATTAACTGTATAAATGCAAATTCGAAATGATAAAAAAAATTAAAATTTCTTTGTAATTTCACGACATTTTCCGTATGCTCTTTAATTCTTTTTAATGCAAATCATGATTATGATAAATGCAACCGGTAAAAAGTATAAAACAAACGCATAGCATTGTCTATAATAAATATTAAACAAATGCAGTTACATCTATATACATGGAATACAGAAAAAAAAATAATTATAAATTTGTCTTACAGGTGCTGATTCGCATGTTCGGGAACAGAGATTTCAAGAAGATTATGCCCGTACCAAGCGACAAAAAAACAGTGCAAATAGAACATTTACCACTCAGTCAGTGCATTGTGGTATGTGTTATAGAGTATGAGGACCCAAATAACATTAAAATAGAAAACGTACCTTCACGGCAATGCAGGGAACTGAAAGGTTAGTAATTCGAAATGTTTGAAACGAAGAACGTGAAAAGGTCTCAGTAGCTGTAATGAAATGACAGATACGACCATTAAAAAATTCTGACTTATATCAGTATCTTAACCTAAGTCTAATGAAACTGAAATCCCATTTTATGAAACAAGAATAAAAGTACAAAAAGTTATTAAACCACATGAAAGAAAAAGGAACAAAGTAATGAATGAATATATATATATATATACATACATACATACATACATACATATATATATATATATATATAAACTTCTGTATGGCGGTCAGTCATGGTTCCGGAAAAAAAGTGGCCGTTTTTTAAGAGGTCGTCATTGAACAGGGGTAGCCGGCCAGAGAAGTGTCTCTGTGTATATATACAATGGAATCTAGCATAGATCGTCCCAAGAATAATTGGTTTCCAGTATGTGATATATATATATATATATATATATATATATATATATATATATATATATATATATATATATAAGATTTGTAAAAATTTAATTCCACGAGCGTCTA
Source organism: Dolomedes plantarius (assembly GCA_907164885.2). Taxonomy (NCBI): domain Eukaryota; kingdom Metazoa; phylum Arthropoda; class Arachnida; order Araneae; family Dolomedidae; genus Dolomedes; species Dolomedes plantarius. Next base: position 97,558,449 of record OU015493.1, read on the forward strand.
AACTTGATATCACAGCAGATAAATATCGTTCTAATTAGAATGTTGAAAATATAAATATCTACACACATATTGCTAAAGGATAGAAAAAATTAAATCGATCACCTCAAGGCAAATAAATAATTAATTAATATATATATATATATATATATATATATATATATATATATATATATATATATATAAGCTCTCTAAACAAAACTTTCCACACACTAGTTAAAATACCTTTTTTTACGTAATAAAGGACAAAACTAATGTCATTGATAAAGCAGTAAAAAGTCGAATTGATTTGGTCTAGCTAAAAAGGACGGTCGATTGGCTGAAAGCCCTCGGTCATATATACTTTTGCTTTGCTACAAGAAAGCCAATCATACCGCAACTGACAGTTTTAAGACGATTCCGAATGGCAAGATACCCCCCCCCCCTCCCCCAGCAAACGGACTCAAACCCACAAACACAGATCCCTCGCCATTCATTTAGTTTCTAAATAAGAATACTATATTACGCTTTCTGGAAGAGCGCCAATTAGTAAAAAAAGACGTAATTTTTCATGTTACCCCTACGTTCTTGAATAAATTTTGCCTCGCTGCTTATTATTTATGCATTAAAACATTCCCTGGCTTACTTGAGCATTTATCCACATCTTCCTTCACAGGAGACGATGGACGGATTCTGTCCCTAGACAAAATCGTCATCGCAGCCTCGGCAGTTATCTGCGTCATAGTCATCATTGGCGCCCTCATCATCATCTTATTCTATTTCCGAAGAAGAGAGATACTGCCGACGCCTTCTTCCTCACTGCATCACCACAGTGCACCGGTAGGAAATATACCTACGATGGTTGTTAAGCAGCAACCTCCACCAGAAACTGACTGGGAAACACTGTCGTGGAACAGCGGACGCAGCACCCCGAAAACTAACGTCCATAATTGTTTAGTTGGGAAATCTGGGAGTACCAGCCACAGTTTTGTGCTAAGTGATGGCCAGCTCCAGGTTCCACACAAGGGACCACGGTCTGTTGCTAATGGGTTCTCCAAGTCATATTCTACTCATGACAACGAATCAAGATTATCATACTCTCACGTATCAAAGGTACGTATGACGCCTTCCCCGTATAACTTTTTTTTTCTTTTTTTTAACCTTGTCACAATTAGGATAAGCAGAAAGGTGGGAACGGGTTCTCTCACTTTTGTAACACGTTTGGTTTCTCCGGGCTCGCCTCATTGACTAAAATCTACATTAAGAAACCTACTTCTAACGTTATGAAATTAACAAATACTTTACTCATTTGATTTTAAAATATGCTGTGCTATAGATTTTGGCATGTGTCTCTATATCACTTCTTTAAAATAACATTACGGTTCAAAATACAAATTGCTTCTTTTTTATAAATAATATATGTATGTGCGAAAAGTCAGAATTATTCCAAACATATTTAAAGACATTAACCCAAATTTCTTACAGTAAAAGCGCCATTAATACCATTGTACTAGATCAGTGCGCAAAATGTGGGTCGCGACCCACAGGGGGGCCATGAAAAAAAACTGGAGGCGTCGCGGATATTTTGAAGTAAATTTATATCATACTGAATTATTTAATAAAAAAGTACATATTAATATTTAAATATGAAGATTTAGTCACATGAGATCTGTGCAAAACAAGTGTAGAATGTAAACAAGATAATTTTTAATAGTTACTACGCAAAGTAAATTTATACCCAAAATCTACAGTTCATTGATTTTTAAAAGAGTTTGTCAAAATTTCCTCTTATTTTTTAACATTTCTGTGATTTGTAAAAAAATTTTGCAACTAGCAGAAAATTTTCATTGGGGGTTGAGAGATTTTTTTTATATAAAGAAAGTAGGTCGCGGTCGAAAAAAATTTGCGCTCCACGTATTAGATAACTGACCCCGTAATTGGAGAAGGGAATCGTTTGCATTTTTAGACTCTCCTCTTTGTTCGAGGCGAAATTAGCGATAGCAAATGAAATCAATTGATTTTGGCGCTGAGCATAACGTAAAACGGCGGAATTGGCGAGAATGAAGAGAGCTTTTAATAGGAATTCCTCTCTATAGTAAATATATCACCCTTCGTCCTCACGTCATTCTTCATTTTTGTTGACGTAGTCTTAATTATATGTTCATGTTTTCGTGATTCATGGATTGATTTTCGATGCGACTGACTCTTTTGTTAGGTTGAGAAAATCTCTCTGTTGAGATTATATATATGGCACTCCACACATTAACTTTCACGGATATTTCTCAAATAGAAAAGAAAGCGATTAATGTTTATTTCAAAAATATATCTTTTTTATTTTATACAGTTCCTTTTAATCTTTAAGTAACGTTTACCGCATTATTTTTTGTATAACGCAATAATATAACACGCCGCATCAACTTTTTATATAATGTTTATCATATTTCAGGTTTCTCAAAATAATCTGGATATCCAAAGATCGAAGTCTCTAACAAGACCAAACGGATATCATCCTTATACCGGAGGATACATAAAGAAAAAGAAGCACAGGCAAAATGGGAGGCTGGCTTCAGCAAGCTCTTCCACGGAGTGCGAATCCGACTGGAATGGGAGATCTATATGGAAAGACAATGATGTAGATATTTATATAAGTCAGAACCACATGGTGCCAGGGAGTCGAAAGTACAGGAAAGATTATAGCATCAGATGAAAAAGGATACATACAACATCGCTCATCAGAAAAGTCCCATTTTCAATACGATACCTCAAAATGTGCGAAATACGCTAAAACAAAGATTAAAGGAAAATGATGGTTAAAGTACAACATTACCCCACAATAATGAGACATTTTCAACCAAAAAAAGAATGCAGATCTTCAAATTCTGTGTATTTGTTTCATATACTCTATTGAGTATTAGGACTCAGCAAACTCTGCAGGCAGAAGACAAATCATGTCGTGGATCTGAAAATTTTATGCTGGACATATACTTTGAAAATGATATCTCGAAGTTTGTGACGGACAACAGCTTTCACGAATTGGGGCCAACTTTTGAACTTGCGCGAACTCGTGAAGTATTCTCTGTGTTTTCGTCATTATACATCATATAACCTTGCCAAATAAACACGAAATAATGTATATTTAGCGCACTTCGTATGGATCTGCTAAATGAACAACTTCAGGCCCAAAAACTGACAATTAACAATTCTGTATACATAGCTATCTTCAAGGAGATTTCACAGGTGAAATCGTCGAGAAAATGATTTTAAAGTTTTTAATATTTAATTACAAAAACTTATTACTTTTTAAATATATATGCAAAAAATAAGTAATAAAAATTACCAATCAAAAAATGTGTGCAGTTTTATTAAGAGTGTTTTATAAGCACAATACGACTACTTTTCTCTACTAATTATATATATATATATATATATATATATATATATATATATATATATATATATATAGTCCGACCACGGAAGCAAGGTCCCTCGAAGCTGTCGCGCATGCGCGCGAAAAGCTAGTCTACTTAGAAAATAGGGGAAAACGTCATATTTTCGGATGTGTTTGTTTATGAAATACGGAATGCATTTCAGACTGCTTTTTGTCCGCAATTTTAAAGTTATTTTTTAAAACTTTATTTTTGATCGAATATGTGAATAATGATTTCAAAATAATAAAAAGAAAGAAGCAAATCTATTTAAAAAATAGGAGTTTTATAGGAGTGGATATTTTCGGATTACATCACAATCAAAATTATCTAAAGTTACGTTTTCGGTGGTTCTTTTTTTCTGGCGTTTCCTCGGAGATTCAAATTTTGGAGTTTCTTCACCCTTTGCTTCTCTGCGTATTCTTTTTACACTGGACATTGATATCCCGGTCATTTTACTAGCTCTCTTTAGGGATTGCGAAACTGGAACAATAACATTTCCTTCTAGTGCTTCTTTATCACACAATTTAATTACATTGTGTATTATATGTTTACAATCACTACGGAACGGCTTATTTCGAGCAGTTGTGTTGGGTAAAGGATCCATTAATTTTAATATAATAATCAAAATAACAGACGAGGAAAAAGCAAGCAAGCGCAGTTTGTAACCGATTCTAAAGAATGTCGAGAGAATACGAGACTTTTCCCCCTCCTTCCTAAGCAGCCTTACCTGCAACGTGAATAGAATCGTCTTGGCACTATGCCAACCGTGGTTCTTCGTACTGTGGTCGGACAGTATATATATATATATATATATATATATATATATATATATATATATATATATATATATATATATATATATATATATATATATATATATATATATATTGATATATATATATATATATATATTGCTCGAGATATATATAAGACAAACAGATGCGGTGTATAGATTTTAAGAGCTTAAGGGAAAATGACCAATACTTCTAAAATAAGAACAATCGATTTTTTTTCCCCACTGTTATCATATGGGTCACGTCATCAAAGTAATAAATGACCGTCCCTTCCTCGCACCGAACAAAGGTTCCTAATTTTTAAGAGCAAACTCATTTTTTTATTTGGGGGGGGGGGGGAATTTTAATTATTTATGGCAAAGTTCGACATAAGAAGCGACTTCTGGTTCTTTAAACAATTTATAGGTTGGCATTTAATGTACAAAATGTATATATATACCAACTTATGTATACGTACAAAAAAGTGCTACATACTTTCATTGTGTATTTACAAAATTAATTTTGAAAAAAAACACATCGCTCTACAACCAGTGTTATATCTCTCTAAGAACTTCGCTACACATTTATCAGAATTAATTTTAATTTTCCATTCGTTGAGCCAGCTATTATTGAGGGTTATACGATTACTGATAGCTTTTACTGCGTATTTATGATTTTTATTGGTAACAAACATAGCGGTGTCATTGGCAAAAACAGCAATTTGGGTGTAAATATGGAGCGGTATGTCGTTCACGAAGACGTTGAAAAGGTCCTATGACCGAACCTTGAGGGACGTCGCTATAGATGAGAAAAAGGGTCAATGGGGATAATATTAATAATTACTTAGAATATAGTGAGATGAGATAATAGTTTAATGATTTGGGCAGGTAAAATTCTTCCTTAGTCAATAGTTTAAATAAAACTAGCGGATCCTGGTTCCCTTTCGGTAGTCAATCAGCTTTCGACTTCCCTATACCTTTCTAAAAACATCTTTTCTCGAACACTTAGAATGTTACTGCTTTGGCTGAATCTAAACTTCAAACGGTTAGGCCCAGGAGAAGCTCTTTTTCACCCTCCCCTGGTGGTCCCTGATGATGAACCTTCGCTTTTCACGGCATACATAACAGCTCTCCCTCCTCCCGACCTTTGAAAAAAATAAATAAATAAATAAAAAGAAGAGCCTGTTTTGGTATTTGACATCAGACAAAGGCCAGGGATACCGACCCTGCGAACACAGGAAAGATGTAACGAAAATTATGAAACTATAAGGTATTAAGAGGCTATGTATTACAGACATGGGGAATGCAGATAGAGACACAACCTTGGGGTGGGAAGGGAAGGTAAGGAGTTATACTGCCCCTTAAAAAAAATTAAATTTTTATTTTTAAAAAAAGAGAGAGAAAAAGATTATTTTAGCGTTAAAATTATGTAGCTTTTTTCCCAAAGCCGTGGGAAACGGGTTCTAGGAGTGCTATTCATAACAGACATAATAAAAATTATCTGTTGCAATCAATATGTAATAAATCATCAATGTGAATAAAGATGTATAGCTAACTACCCAATATCATGTAAATTACAGTAAACTTAAAACAAAACTTCTCCTTTTGTAAATACACTGAAGTGAAACTGATACCTACCTAGTAACGAGTTGGGCCTCCTCTGGCCTTGATAACGGCTGCCACACGAAGCATAGATTCAACAAGTTTCTGGAAACGTTCCACGGGAATGGCTTGCCAAATATTGGCTAAAGCTGTCCATAATTCAGTAAGGTTCTTTGGTGCTGTGTGATGGCCTTTCACGCCTTGTTCCAAAACACCCGAAAGATGCTCAATAGGATTTAAGTCTGGGCTTCTAGGTGGCCAATTCATGACAGAGAAGTCAGAGGAATGCTCATCCAACCAGCCAGTAGCCAACTGGGACTTGTGAGAGGTACAGTTGTCTTGCTGGAAAACTCTATTACCGTGCGGATAACAGAACAGCATAAACGGATTGAGGTGATCACCCAGCAACTCTACGTACCGAATTGCATTGAGGGAGGTTGGTACACGCACCAAAGATCCCAAATTGTGCCACGAAAAAACACCCCAGACCATGATTGAGCCACCATGCCCTTGTACAGTACCAGCCAGGCATGCAGGATCCATGGCTTCATGAGCCTGACGCCATATTCTCAGCCTCCCGTCGGTGTTAAGTAGTCGGAATCGAGACTCATCACTCCATGCTACTCGTTTCCAGTCCTCTACACTCCAGTCTCTGTGCTCTCTTGCCCAGGCAAGACGTGCAGCCCGATGGCGAGTATAGAGCAATGGTACTCTCGTAGGTCGACGGCTCCCGAAACCCATACGGTGAAGCGAGCGTTGCACAGTCCGTTTACTGACTGTATGACTGGCACCGTCATTAAACTGGGTGGTAATTTGAGCTAATGTTTGGCTTCGCTGGCTACGTACAATACGCCTGAGCCGTCTCTCACCACGCACTGTCAAGGCTAATTGTCCTTTGCAGTTTGCCCGATTGCTAGTTTTTTTTCCACCATCCATGTATTCTTGGTATACTCTTGACACTGTCGACCTTGAAAATCCTAGCTGTCTGACGATTTCGGAAATTGAATGGCCCATGCGTCGCGCACCTACGATTTGTCCGAGATCGAAGGCGTCTAAATCAGGCAGTTTACCCATACTGGCAATTCCAACAACTAATTCAGAACAACCACAGTACGCGCTACATATGCAGTTACCACAGCGCCCTCACTTGCGCATACATGATGCGCAGCGCTACACAATTTGCATAGGCTTTGCTATCCCTAATTCAGTGGCACTTCAGTGTATTAATCTTTAATGATAGAACATACAACGGCCTTCCGGAAGGACGGATCTTCCCGAGCTTATAGAGGGTTTCCCGTCCTTCTGACAGGACGGACGGAACTACCACGAGCAGTGGCGCACCCAGGGGGGGGGGGTCAAGGGGCCCTGCCCCCCCCCCCAAAAAAAAGAAATAAATGCATTATGAATGTTGATTTTGCATTATAAATATTTTTATCCTTTCCCCCCCCCCCCCCCCCCCAATGCATTATAAATATCTTTATCCGTTCATCCCCCCCCCCCCCCCCCAAGAAAAAATCCTGGGTGCGCCACTGACCACGAGAAAGAGCACAAAACTTTAAGCTGTCGTCAAAAATAAAGTCCAAAAATTTAAATTCCAACATTTTTTACGAAACTTTTAAAATTTGGAAGTTTGCTACCTAAAAAAACCCGCGTTTAACTTGTAAAACCCACTTGAAGTCTACCAGCACAGGCGTTTTCGACAACTTCCCTTCCTCGTCCAAATTTTTAAGTACGAAATTCGAACTCAGCAGGAAAAATTAGGCGGAATGAAAAATAAAAAGCGGGAAAATATGGCAACTCTGAATTTTGGCGCGAGAAAACAGCTGTTTTCTATGCTAACCACAAAGTGTTGATTTTTTTCATTTCCAGACACGATGTTGCAACCGATAGTACAAGGAGTGCGAATTTTTGTTGCGGCCACATATTTTGATGGTCCAAAGATCGGCAATACTTGGAGTAGAAGTGAATTCGATAGAAATTTCTTGAACGCGAAATGTTATGGTGTTGTGATTTCTACTAAAAATGAATATGCTCGAGTTACCTTTGTTCCTCATAGATAAATATTATAATGTGTCATTTCTCATTTAACTTTGTCTATTTTATCAAGCGTTCAGCTACACCTACATTTTTTATTATTCATTTTTTTAAACTTTATGTAGACTATAAACCTAAATCAGAAGCATAGGGGCCAAAAAATATGATGATTTTAGCTAGAACAGCCAAGTACTGTTTGAAAGGATTGGCGTTCTACCGGAAGGACCATAGACAAAAATGGACGACCTGCTGGCAGGACGTAGTGATGAAGAGTCCCATGTACAAAAGTGCTTCTGGAAGGTCCTTCAAGCAGGACTTTTGCCTGTACGTTCTATGATTGCAAAATGAATCGACAAGGCAATATATGCTCAAAGTTTACTTAGAAAATTGAACAGTCATAAATACGACATACGTCTTACGAATGTTCCATTAGAAATGGGAGAATTTTAAAATAGTGCAAACTAATCGGGGAAAAAATATGGAAAATGTTAACAAGCAAGTAAGTTAATCAAATAACCCCAGAAAATTGATTTGTATCATGGAGCACGATATGTGATACGCAAATGTGGATGCACTCACATGCGTCAAATGAATAAACAGAATGAACTTATACCGTCCTACAGCATTCAAGCGTTCAATAACGCTAGTAAATTGCGTTAGACACCCTAATTTTGGTTAATGGTATTTACATGTGATCATACAGAAACGTAAACTGATTTTAAGAATAATTAATATATCATTCGTCAGAACGTCCCAAAAATTACACATTAAAAGTCAAATTTTAATTCCTTAAATAAATACTAATCATAATAAATGTGAAACACTTATTGGTAAATTAACAACGATAAAAGATGTCTTCATTCACTTTTTACGATGCGAAACGCAATACACGAAAGAAAAACAGTTACTTCATAGAAAGTAAACACAAGAAAAAGGAATTGATAAAAAGTAAATAAATGAAATTATCCTCGGGGTTTAATGCATAATGCATTTTCAAACCATTTAACAGAATCAAAATAGTTTCTATCAAATGTAGCGTGAAAAGATACATATCGCTCAACTTCCTCATCTTTTCAATGTTAGCAGCGACTGTTATGTTAAAAGATCTGATTATACGTCCCATATCTCGTTCAACTAAAGAATACCAGATAGAATTATCCCTAATAGAACAGTCGCTGACTGACAATGAAGCATAAAAAAGGATCACGAAAAAAACCCATAAGATGTCTTCACAGTGAGGCACATAAATGGAAATTACAAGTCAATTTTCTGACCGAGCCGGAAATACAACTTTTAATAGCTCTATAACCAAGTCAATCAACTCAAATCATATCAGATATTCAAAAAGCTCTCCTTAAATTGTTCCCGCGTGAAAATTTCATGTCAAGTATTTAGACAGCTGTTGTAGGTAAGTATACCCAAAAAAAAAAGTGAAATTGCGTATTTCATTGATTGTTCGCTTCGAGCGCTGTACGCAGAGACATAAAATGAGTACTTTGACCTCTCTTTATCATTAAGTTTTCTAGTAATTAATAAGTAATAAACAATATTAAATAGTTATAGGCCTAACACCTGTATGCATTAGACGAATGATGACAAATAGCCAATCATAAACACTGATAGTTTCCCTCGAATTTAATTTTTAAAAAAATCCAAATCGCCAGAAATCAAAGCTGATTATTATTATTATTATTATTATTATTATTATAATATATATATATATATATAAAAATTTTTCTTTTAACACGGGAAATCGATAACTCGAGAATATTCGATAGGAATGGACTGTTGCGGGTGTAGAAGTTAGAGTGTTTTAAGGAAGATTCAAAAAATTCTAACACGTAAATGACGTATTACTTAAGCTGAAAATATCAAACAACCCCACAAGGATAATTATTTAATCAGTCACGTCAGGGACAAAACGCAGTGGGTCCATTTGGAGCTGTTAAATATTACTAACCGATTGGACGGGGGGCGCTCAGACTGATCCCAACAAGCCCCATTGGACTTTCGTGTCTACGCGGTGGCACTTATGTGCATGGTTTCGTGTATAGGCACTTAAATCCGTTAAAAAAAAAAAATCCGTAGGCCCGAGTGTCCTTCCATGTGATAAGCGGCAAGGGGCAGGTTACTAGCCCTCCTGATGTCGCCCCTAGGAGTGCTCAGACAAATTTGAGGTTGCACCACAGAGCAATGTTGATGTAGATGTATGATGTTCCTAAATAAAAAAAATAGCCAACAAATACCTGCAGTTAATGGTACGAATGTCTCCGGACAAGTGCCTCCGCATTTGAAAGTTAACAATAATGTCACTAACCGATTCAAATGAAGTACGGGTAAATCGCCTTCACAGTCGCACAAAATTGTTGCCAACATTAGAAAGTGATATTTAGGACGATTTTGAATAAAATGTAGATTTAAGGAAGTGCCAAATGTTTGACAACATTCGAAAAAAACATCATAGCTGGATGATTCTTCCGTGGAAAAAATACATAGATGTTATAAATTGGGACACAAAAAAAAGTTCATGTAAAAAGTAGTTTGCTCACAAACAGTTCCTTCTTTATTTTATCAACAGAGGAAGCATTCGCTAAAAGAAGAATTTCCTACATAATTTGTTCATTATAAACGAACAGAATTTCATCCAGCTTACGAGTCAATTTATAATTAACAGGGTGAGTAGTCATATTACATTTTGAAAAATAAGATTTTAAGAAAAATTAAGCACCTATGTTTACATATACATACATGTGCGAATGTTTATATACGCAATTATTTTCTAAAGTTTTCAATAAAGCAAAACATAACTTCATAATGGAACAAAGAGAAGAATGCTACATGATATCAAATATTTTATAGTTAAGTAACAACATGCAAATTGTTAATTAATTTTATCTTGAATAGAATTTAGAATATCTATTTGGCAAAAAAAGCAAAATGGCGACCTAAATAAGCTTTAAAATTGAAAATTACTCTATAAACATACCAAACAGATTAAATTTAAACAAATCAATAAATTAAAACTTTTATTAGTATTTTATTGGTCGTGTTCTTTCAGTGATTCCCAAAACAAACCAGTAAAAAATTTATTGGTGTGCGTGCGTAACACACCAATAATATGTTAATTAAAACAAGTTACAACTGACACCAAGGCAGAAAACCAGTATAATTTTTCTAGTAACCATTTTTTTAAATGCACGGTTTCTTTATAAATTTACACTAAATTTAAAAATTTAATAAAAATCCCTGTTCGAAAATTAAAAATTTTCTGTTTGCTAAATTTTTGAATAAAATAATTAGGTGATTTGTACTGTTAATGAAAAAATAACAATTTACATACATGATGGAAAAAGAAAGCCGAAAAAATTGCCACTAAGGATCAAGCCCCCCCCCCCCCCTTCCCGGGCAGTTTGTAAACTGTGGTAACTTCAGAATCCATATCCCAACTTCGCGTCGGTAAACATCCTGTTTCTCCCAGATATACGGAAAAATAGACATTTTAAGCCTTCAGCTAAAAAAATTAACACACTTTTGCAAACCCACGAAAAAAATAACCACTTTTAAGGTCTTTAAAAAAGTGCTTAAATAAGAGCCGTTTTTATGCATTTTTAAAAATGATACATGCCCTGAATAAGTAATGTAAATAAGTACCTTAAATTGTAAGAATCCCAACTGAAAAAAATGGTACTCTTAACAAATTTAACTCTTAGTAAAGAAATCGATTAAGAGAAATTATGGATTTTTAAGAACCGTATGAACTTTTGCTGTAAGGTATCTAATATAGTTCATTGTAGTAAGTGAGCAAGCACATCGTAGATAACGATTTATGTTTTCACGAGGAATTCTTTAATAGCTGTATATTATAACTCTGAAACTTCAATTTTTCGTAAAACAAATACACATTTTAATTATGCTAGGAATATTGAAACATTTTACAGGTGGTCGAAATACTTCATGGAAACTTAGATGTATCCCGAAAAATTCGCGAGAGTTGGCATCTATGACATAGTCAAAAGTTAAACTAGGATCACCCTACGAAGTAGAATAAAATTTCCGTTCTACTTATTCAAATGCGACAGCTCTATAAAGTAGAATAATGTCTATCAATTATGACAGAATCAATCAATTATTAAGGAAGATTAGAATAAAGCAACGCATCAAGAGCGATAATTTAGCCACACAGGATGAGTCTAGAGCGAAGAGATTCCTGGGTATCTCCGCCTTATTAATCTTTCTCGTAAGAAAAATACAAGGTGCGCCCATAAAGTAACCGGACATTATTTTATAAATAAGAAAAATATTACTCACGTTCAAATAAATTTATCTCCTTCAAAATAATCGCCAAAGGAGTCTATACACCTATACTTAAAGTCATGGAAACACTGTTTTTAGCCGTTTCACCTTAGTCCTTGATTTTGACATCCGTGTTTTTTTTTTTTTTTTTTTTTTTTTTTTTTTTTTTGGGGGGGGGGGGGGGTATGGGAGAAGACAGTCCTTTCTATTGTGCACTTTATCTTTTTGTTTCTGGGTCGTTTTGTAGACACCAGGTCTCATCTCCTGCTTTAATACACTTTAAGAAATTGTTCTGTTGCGCAGTAGTCAGCAAATCTTCACAGCAAGCTTTTCTGTGGTCTTTTTGCTGTTCTGTCAAAATCCGGAGCACAAATCGAGGTCAAACGTTTTTCATTTTCAGATTTTCAATTAAAATTAATCTACAGCTTTCTTTGCTTATGCCAAGAATGTCTGAAAGTTCCTAAGTTGTTACACGTCTATCAGCTTTTACCAAAGAACGAATTTTTCCACATTTTCCTCATTCCTTGAAGTTGAAGGGCGCCCTGTCTTTGGTTCATCTTCAATGCTTTCTCGCCCACATTTAAAGCGGTTGTACCACTCATATACTTGTGTTCTTGATAACGATGCATCACTATATACTGTTCGAATCATCTCTAAAGTTTCGGTAGCAGATTTACCTAATTTGTAACAAAATTTAATGTTGCAACGTTGTTCCATTCCGAAGTTGTTGTGTATGTGTGTGTATGTGTTTTTTTTTTTTTTTGTTTTTTTTTTTTTTACTACAATGCCTTCTCGGTAAATGAACATTACTACGGCGTTTTGATATGCAAGCGACTACGTAACCAGTTTAAACTGACTTTAAGAAGAGTTGGGATGTCACTCTTTCTAGCCAGGCGAATATTCTTTCACCTTTTTTATTTTATCGTTTGGTCTTTTAATTTGTTCGGTTACTTTATGGACTCACCTTGTAGTATCTGCAGTTTGTCAAAGATGCGAAGTCAAACTCTTGATCCGATCAGCCAGTTACTGACAATATTCTCAAAGACGGATATAAAATATTTTCGACTGATAAATTAGAATATAAACCCAACTACATATGATTTAACTAAAATATGGAGGGTTTTTTTTTTTTTAAGCACATTGAACCTGTCTTTCAACACTAAACAAGAAGAATTGCAAATACATATTGTAATATGTTGGACTCAGGGTAGCGCAAAATATGAGATACGCAGACACCGGTCTACTGAAATAATTACAATTTTATTTAAATTCTAGATTAGATGACTTGTACAACTATATACGAAGATAGTTAAACAGCCTCTAGACATAGAGGGAACTGGCTTTAAAAGTAACCCGAAGTTTACAATCCAGTAAGAAGTTCCAGGGTTGGAATTGCGCTTTCGCGGGATACGAATATCTTAGACCGTGCCGGTCTCAATACAGGCGAGTAAATCGCTGATCTATCGGAACTCTCCTGGTTCCTAAAAATTAACAAGTCCGAGGACTTAAATGGGTCGGCACGAAGCCTCTAGAGCGGCTGCTCTGACGATAAAATACCTCCTGGATGGAGTTTCGCTTTCGGTCTCAAGGACCTCTGAGAAGGGACTTCTCGGCTGAGATCCACGTCTGAATCTAGATCTTTTTCTCTCCGCTGTCTCGAATGTTCGCACTTCAAGCCTCCTGGCGAGACTTAGCCTTCGATTGGTCGGACGTCCGCTGTGACGTCAGGGTTCTCTCCCCTGATTAGTTTTGTCGATGGAGCCACGATGGCGGCTATTTCAAAGTTATCGTTTTACACGGGCGTTGCTTGGGCGTCTGTCTGGGAAGACGATTTATTTAAGTATTGAAATATATTTAACCAATGGCAAACCTCCAAACGATTAGCAACGAAATTTTTAACGCCTATGATTGGTTTATTTCCGTCTCAGCGCCATCTTTCCTTTTACGCTACCGGACTCCTATGTGAACAGGCCCTTAGTCTTACAGTAAAAAGCCAAAACATTATGACCACCTGCCTAAAAACGCGTTGGCCCACCTTTGGCCGTAAAACAGCTGCAATTCGCCTTGGCATGGATGCCACTAGTCCTTGATAGATAGCCAGAGACAGATTGTACAAGATATTCCAAGCAGCAGTCACGCAAATCCGGGATATTCTGACATGGTGGTTTTTGACCTCTGAGCTGCCGTTCCATTACACCCCAAACGTGCTGTATCGGATTAAGATCCAGTGACTTAGGCGGCGAGGACATTAACTGGAATTCAGCATTATGTTCCTGGAACCACACCAGCACAATGCGAGCCTTGTGGCATGGAGAGTTATCCTGCCGGAAGACTCCATTTCCAGTTGGGAAGACAGACGCCATGTAAGGATGCAAACTGGTCCGCAATGATGTTCACTTAGTTCACAGAGTCCATGGTCTGTTCTGCCACAACCACGGGTCCCAGAGACGACCATGAGAATGTCTCCCATAGCATAATACCGCCCCCACCGGCCTGTGTATGACCTGCTGTACATTGGTGGAGCAACTGTTCGCCTGGAAGACGGCGTACAGTGGTGATGATAATTAATAGTTTATTAAATAATTAACGTTTATTTTAATATCGGGTTTTGAGATAATTAAGTTAGTAAAGTAAGTAATTAAATTTTAGTAACGGTTATGCTTTGTATAAATAAATTTATTAAGCCTGTGCTAAATGTTTTATGGTTAAACTTGTGGTGATCAAATATTAATTGATTTGATTAATGTCATCGCATTTGGAGAATAGTGCGCAAATTTCCCTAAATGTTTTGACATTGTGAAGAATTAAGTTGAAATAGATCATCACATGTTATTCCTTATTGTTAAAATATTGATAAATTTATAAACCTTGTAAGTGGCTGGTACGTATTTTTGGCTGGTAAATTTTACTTCAAAGGTTGAAGAAATTTAGATAAAAGGTAAAAGTGTTAGAAATATTCATTGTTTTTATTCCTTCCCTAAAACTGACCCTGTGCCTAGCAACAAGTTCTTTCGCTACCTCCACTGGCCGCTGTCTGTAACCCGATACTTCAGCTGCGCGGGGAATTTTTCGAACGGGGAAGAAATCTCAGAATAACAGGAGATGGAAGGTGCGCAATGATACATCGTCAGGTGGATGACCAGGGCGCCGTGAAATAAAATTAATCAACAAGAACGAGATGAGGGGTGGAAAAAAATTGTATAACGATTTGCAGAGTGCAAGAATGCAACCTGTAGCCTTCCCCCTCATTTCGACCATCAGCAATTCACGGCACGCCGAGGAACTACTTTGTATGGAAGCTGATTTTACGCGACTGATGCAAGTGGTG
Organism: Dolomedes plantarius; assembly: GCA_907164885.2. Lineage (NCBI taxonomy): Eukaryota > Metazoa > Arthropoda > Arachnida > Araneae > Dolomedidae > Dolomedes > Dolomedes plantarius. The sequence continues at coordinate 97,573,882 of OU015493.1, forward strand.
ACAAGGAGCTGACTCGGGAGCGCGGGAGTTTGAAAGACTTTTTCTTCGGGATTCCTAGACTGACGGCGGGGGCGTGAAGACCCAAGGTTGGGGCCGTTAGGCTCTGGCCTCGGGACGATGCAAATATCCCGGAGATTGATGTACTGGCCACGGGTGAATTCCTTCCTTTCCTTTAAATTCTATCCTTAAACTCTCTTCTTTTTGAAAGCTGCAGCAGAGTCATTAAGATTCAATTTAAATGCTAAATTAGTTAATTATCAGCAGTTACTCATAGAATAATTAAGTTCTTTTTTTATTCGCCAGCCACTTCATTTTTGATTTATTGGAATTTTCATTTTTATCTATTTGATTGTGTTGAGATTATATAAATTTTGGTTTTGCCGCAAATGCATATTTTATAATTGAATTTGATTTGTCGGAATAATGTTGAGAAAATATTGAATTAATAAGTTTCATTGGTGTGATGTCAGGAAATTGTTAATAAATTGTTATTATTAGTTTGTAAAGTTGAGTCATGTCAGTCTTTGCCTTTGAATTAATTTTCTAATTTTTAGTTTTAGGTTTTTTTTATTTCAGCAGAGTTGAATTTTTGAAGTTTTTTTTTTCTTTCAGGTGAAGTAATTTTTATTTCTAGGTGTTCTCCAAGGTTAGATAAGTAATTTTATTAGATTTAATTTCATTTTTCGTTTTGGCTCATTAACCACCACAGTGGTGCAAACAGTAAGTCGAACCAGTTTTCATAATTAATTTTGGGTTATTGCTACACACAACGCACGTCTTTAAAATAAACAGTGTCCGATGAACTGTGTGCTCCAAAACAATTCTACTTGGACCTGCATTGTATTGGGCTCTCAGCTGAGCCACTGTCTGGCGCCGATTTTTCTTCACCAAGCGGGACAGTCTCCAACGTCCCCTCTTTTTTTTTTTTTTTTTTTAATAACGTGTGGACGTCCAACGCCATGGCGTCTACTGCTGGTTTCACCGTCATTCATCCACTCTGCATAAGTACTAACAACGGCAGATCGCGAACAACCCACGAGTCGTGTAGTTTCGGAGATACTCGTTTCGAGCCGTCGGACCATTACAATCCGCCCTCTGACAAAGTCGCTTAGATCAGCAGCCTTTCCGATCACACGCAGAAGCAAAGGCAATAATGATTCCTCAGACTCCCCAGCAGCAGTTAAATACTATTCAAACCTGATCACATGCCCTTCACGTCATTCACACGAGTTCATTGCAAAGTGTCGGGATGGTCATAATGTTTTGGCTCTATACTGTATATGCGTTAACAAGTGTTCTTTTCTAAGACACTTCGATAAAACAGGGTTCGAAAGTTTTATTTTTCTGAGAGTCATTGCTTCACAGTTTGCACCTTAGTATGATAAAACTATGGCATACCCATTCACAATTGCATTCATCACAAACGAACAAAAATTGTAATTGACTTTCAAATAATATTTAATAATTAAATATGTAATTACTTTTTTATAACTCTTATATTTATTGGTATCTTATTTTTCAAACTCGTTTTAACTAATGGGTAATTTTCGTTAAATGAATAAATTAATAAATAAAATTTTAGTCATAAACGAGCCATCTGAATTAAACCCCCTAAAATTTTAACTGTAAAGGCTTGTCCAGTATTTTAACTTTATTCATTTGGTCCACGTCCAAATTGATTTGGTAAAATTCATTGTGATATGCTAACTTTTAAACAAAGCGTGGGAGCGTTCAAGTTCCTATAGTAAGGGTTAGCATCAGGAAATTTTAAACGGACGATTTCGCACTTCATATTGAAAATGACTAATGAACGAGAGGACGCTTAACAGTTATAAAACTGTGGAAATAGTTCTGCACAGTAATATTTTGAGTTAATTTCAGTCATTGTAAACATAATTCATTAGAACACAATTTAGATTCCTCATTTTGCACTATGTGTATTATTCATTTCACATGTGTGTATTGTGACATTGTCTCCATTACTACACGAAATTTGTAATTATATAAGTATGTGATGCCCCATTCCTACCCCTCAACATGTCATCTATCGGCGAACTGTTGATCTAGGCGGTGTCATAAACTCTAGGATAAGAGGCCATAAAGTTCTTGTAATGTGCGGTTCTGACGTTATAGAACGCATAAATCCCAGAGTGGTTCGAGGGCTCTCCAGAATTTTGACACTATAGTTACAGTAAGAATCCCATAAACTTTGAACACTTACGAGCACTTCAAACGCCGGAGAAAGCATTTGAATTCGCCGACAGTATAAAAGAAGACCCCAATAGTCCACACGAGAAGAGATCTGTTTTTGAGTGTGAGAGAGACGCTCTCCTGGTCCGAGAGGCCTTCTGTAGGCCAGCGCTGTCGGTGAACCCGAAGCCGTCCTGACTATCTAACTGTAAAAATTCGAACTCGCTGTACATACTTGCTTTAACTGTTGTAGTTGTATGTTTAACGTATCGTAGTAAAGTAACTGAAGTGAAAGGCTTGTCGTATTATTGACTACGGTACAGTATTAATAAATCAGTTCGGGCTTTTATGCGCATAATGTAATTCAATCTTGATCAAGTATTGGACAAAATCTCAAATATAAAAAAAAACTCAAGATGCTAATTTGATAAGGCATTGGTACAATAGGTCATTAATTTAAAAAAAAGTTTAAATGTATGCACCGAAAAAATAAATAAATGAACCAGAAAAAGTTTCACTGATCAACACAGTGTTTTACACATTAGAATAAATAACAAAATAGAAAGTGTGTAAAACTTTGAAACTGTATTATGAACGGATTTCAAATATGTAGATCGAAGAAGAGTGCATTTCTAAAAATAAGTTAATCTATAAATTATTTTTGAATAAAATAAGATAACAGAGGGTAACCAAAATTGACTGTATCAAAAAAATTAATGATCAAACATGTATTAAATTTTAGGAACCACAAAAATTTGACGTCCTAAAAGTATGAAAAAAGTTCTAATAAAATTATTCTATATGAATAATCCTGAAACTTTTTTTATACTTGTCAAACACAATGTTCCCCCAAATCAGTGATATTCATCAGAGGTGCTGCAAAATACAGTGATGGGCACTTCTTTTAGTGAGTGATTAAAACTTCCCATTGAGGTTTGTTTGTTTTTTAACTACTGCCAACTTAATGCAATAAAATACTAGCAGTTCTTAAACCTATACATACCATCAAAAAATATTACAAAATTAGCATTCTTTATGAATTTTTTTTCACAATAGTTAACAATGCCAACTAAATAAGATTTTATGTTTGTTAGATTGTTGCTATTTTATAATGACTATCTCACAGTGAGTATCACACTCCTTAATAAAAAAAGAAAAAAAGCAATATGCAAGAGAGATGGAAAAATCCACAAAATGTTAAAATATCTACCAAATGATATCCTGGGAAAGGAAATTTTAAAATTGTTATTGCTAATGAGATTTATAGCATCTCAAAATGCAATTGACAACTAAAACCTTTAAATTTTCTATTTACATTATTCTTATACCCTCAAAGATCAGCAGAATTTTACAAAACCACACAAATGAAAATTTTAAATGAAGATCAATTGCCAAGGTCTATACAAAGCAATTTTTTTTTAATTTAATAATCAAAACAGGCATTATTCCATGCATATATTTTTGCCCAATATATATTTTTTCTTTATCTTTTCATGAGTTTTTGTCTTCTTTTGCAAATGTGCTCCAGAAAATACATTTCAGTGAAACATTCTAGAAAAATATTGCATTAAAAATTTACCACAATCAAAAATTTCCTATAATCCCAAAATTAATAATTTCACAATAGTATAATTACTTTCGAAGCCCGGTGACATAGTGGTTAAAAAGCATCAAGCTGCCATCTTACAGGTCCAGGGTTCAACCCTGCGACTGGGCAAGGTCGACACAGCCTTTCATCCCTTGAGTGGGTCGATAAAATGAGGGTCAAGCAGGCTTGGGAACTAAACTCTGGGGGTCCCATGTCAAGTTGACCACCTGACTGAGACATATGCTGTATGACACCCCAAGCCCATGGTCAAGAAAGCGAAGATGGGTACTGCCAGCCCTAGTCCACATCATACTGTTGCATCGTGAGTTTAGTTTATAATTACTTTCAAACAATCACATTTAAAAAGATTCTTACTTATCCTGTGAAATGTTAATCTTGAATAAAATCTCTGGAATACTGACAAAAACAAAACTATCTATCTCATTGTTGAAACAAATTATCTAAATGCTTTGACACTTTTCTTTTTCATTATTTTCAGAGTAATTAAACTGTTAACTCCTACTAAAGAAAATTTTATTTTTTTTACATTTTGAAAAAAAAATTATACAAATACAGCTTTTTATAACTTAAATATAGATATATTTTTAATTACAATGAAGAGACATAAAAAACTGCAAAAAATAGGTTTATTAAATATTATTCCCATCAATGCAACATAAAATTTATCTAGGGTTAATGTTTAATTTTTATAAAAAGCACTCTCTTTTAAAAATATTTAATTTTTCCACAGAAATATCAAATTTATCAAACTGATACTAAGCACTGTACTTACCAAGGAAGGGTATAATTATTTTCCCATCGATGTCTCATCTCCAGTAAGAAATCTTGCCAGAGCTGGGCCACTGCAGGTACACCTCCATAACTGTGGTTTACTTGACACATTGCAAGTGCTAAACGCCAAGTAAGGCTGTCAACTGGAGCACTTTTAAAAGAGCGAATATGTTCCTAGAAACAGTTAAAAGGTGTCTCCCTCAGTAATTCACATGCCTTTCAGAATACAATTTAAATTATTTTGAGTGAAGTATTTCAAAAGGGATTCACTTAAAAAAAAATTTCAGAAACATTTTTTCTCGTTTAACCCTTAGACCATTATGAATAAGAGTCTTTCGCCCAGTGTTACAGGCACGCTGGATGGGTCTAACTGGATTTTTGAATGTTTTGCACATTACAAATGCCTTTAACATGTTCTAAATTGATTTTTTTCATTCACCAATAGATGACAGAACTTAATGTCATTTGAATACAATTTCTCCTGATAAGAAGTAAATTTTTAGGTGATATTTTGAGAATACATACAGTATAAAATGGCAGAAGTTTTGGGTTTTCGAAAGCTAAAGGCTATTCGAACTGACATTTCAAGTGATTCCAAGAGTGATTTTTTTCCGATTTATTCGGTGACAAAAGTGATGAAAGACTATAGTGGACGAAGTGATAAATAAACTATACTAGCCACTGCACGACCAGCATGCTAGCTTTTAGTTTTATATTTTCTTTTGCAAAACAACTCAACTGAAAGTAACCTATGTAAGGAATGTTACCATTATCTGTCATTATAAATACAGTGGCTCCCAAAAGTGTTCGTACACATACGATTTTCAATGAAATAGGAGTCTATCCATTAATTAAAATTAATATTTCAGAATGGGTATTTAGTAATAATATCTATAATCTATTCTTAACAAAGCTACATGAAATATTTTGAAAACATAGTAAAACTTTATTTTTAAGAAACCAGTAATCAAAAAGTAACAAATACTTTATCTCACAAAAGTCATTGTACACTGAAATATTTTCGGATAAATTCATAATTAAAATTATCGTCTGGTGCTTTATTTTTATTTTGAATTGTGGAGGCATTTAAAATATTGTTTGGCTTTAATTTTTGCTTGCCTACTCCGTAATATTCTACTTATTATTTAAAAATGGCTCGTAGTCCTAAGAAAATAACAAACAGCATTCAAAAATTGATTATTTTTCATCATAGTAGTGGTAAATCAGTTCGGAATATTGCTAAATTACTTAATTTATCCCATTTTACTGTGCAGTATGTGATAAAACGCTTTAAAGAAGAAAATCGGATTGATAACTAGGTAAGAAAAGGTCATCCGGCAAAGTTAACAAAACATGATCAGAGATTTATAATTAGAAAATTTGTGAAAAATCCACATTTGAGTGCTGTAAAAGTTTCTGCAGAACTTAATGAAACATTTTCTACTTTAATTTCACCTGAAATTTTTTGACGAGTTCTCAGAACAGCTGGATTACATGGACGTTCTGCCCATAGAAAATTTTTTGTGAGTGAGAAAAACAGAAAGCTTAGGTTTTCCTTCGCACTATCAATGATAAATAAGCCCCAAACGTATTGGAATAATGTCTTATTTGCCGATGAAAGCAAATTGAACATTTTTGGTTCCGATGGGCGTACAATTCTATGAAGAAGAAGGCTTTCAATAAGACTATCAATAATAAATAAACCCCAAACGTATTGGAATATTGTCTTATTTGCCGATGAACATTTTTGGTTCCGATGGGTGTATAACTGTATGAAGAAGAAAAAATGAGGAACTTAATCCCAAGAACTTAGTAGGAACAGTTAAGCATGGCGGTGGAGGTGTTCTTGTGTGGGGGTGCATGTCAGCATCAGGACTAGGTAATTTGGTATTTATTGATGGCGTAATGAATCATGCTGTTTATATAAATAGTTTAAGAGACAATTTAAAATTATCAGCCCAAAATTTGGGTATTAGAAACAACTTTGATTTTTATCAAGATAACGATCCTAAGCACACGACTCTCAACGTTCGCCTCTGGTATGTCTATAATTGTCCACAAGTTTTGAAAACACCACCTCAATTGCCAGATTAAAACCCAATAGAACATATTTGGAGAGAACTGGAGGTTCGAGTACGAAAACACAACATTCACACGAAAAGCAAACTAAAAACAATTATAATGAAAGAATGGATGAACATTGATGCAGAAATTACAAAAGAACTAGTGCAATCTATTCCCAGACGTTTAAAGGCTGTTGTGGATGCAAAAGGATATCCTACTAAATATTAATTTAACGAAAAATTGGAATATTTACTATTATATATAGATTTTTTACAAGTGTACGATAACTTTTGTGATATAAAGTTTTTGTTACTTTTTGATTATTGGTTTCTTAAAAATAAAGTTTTGCTATGTTTTTAAAATATTTCATGTAGTTTTGTAAAGAATAGATTATAGATCTTATTATTAAATACCCATTCTGAAATATTCATTTTAATTAATGAATAAACCCTATTTCATTGAAAATCGTAAGTGTACAAACATTTTTGGGAGCCACTGTATATGTTGTTAAGGGGTAGTGGGAGTTCAGTCAAAAAATTTATAATCAGTCAAAAAATTTATAATCACTATAAGGCTGATTCTAAAACATTGTGATAAAAAAAAGGGAATTTCCATTACTTCAGAACAGAGTTAAAGACAAGACTAAGAAACCCAACACCAATGATTTTAAAAATTACATCCCTCTCTGTATGTACAATTTTTTAAAATTAAGATATCTACTCTTTATCATTACATCAAATAAGAAATTGTTGGGGAAAATTTTTTTCACTTAAAAAATGGAGTCAAAATTCAGCAAGTACTAAATTATAGTGTGGATTAAATCACTCTCTGTATGTACTATTGTTCATAATTCAGATATCTACACTTATTGATATCAAATAATAAATTATTGGAAAAATATCTTCACTTTTAAAATGGAGTAAAAATTCAGAAAGTACTAAAATATAGTGTCAAAAGATCAGCAGTTGTAACATATGTCACCACTACACACATGTAGTTTTAAATAGCGGATGGCCGCTAATGTTTACATCTGGTAGTTGTAGACGTTGCCATTCAGAGCGTAGAAATAGCGTCGATTTTTGTGCTGCATACCTACGTGTTTTATATATTATATAGATAGTGTAAAGCCTGTGAAGTGGGTTTATGCATATTACCTTGCTTTAAAATAAATCATACTGTAAGAAATTTAGGAACAATAAAATCTGTACATTATATAAATATACATATGTATTCTTAAAATTTCATGTTTCACTTATTTTGTACTATTTATTTTGATTTAATAACTTAACTGTATTGAACTCACGTTTTCGAACGTTCCTTCAAAACACACATCCTCCGAAACATATTTCCAAAAAATAACCCAAAGCTGGGGGAAGAACTGGAAGGTGAAAACTCAACGGTCTAAGGATTAAAAGTAACTATATGCTATCAGTGATTACACAGATGATCCAATAAATTTGCTTTTGATATCTCACAAAAACTACTTATTTAAGTTAATACTCACTACAAAGTAAGATCTAACATTCAAATTAAAGTTCAAAGAACTTAACTAAACCCCAATATGGAACACAATTTGAACGTTTTAAGAAAAGACTCATAAAAAAACTGCTTTTCCTGGATTCAAAAAGAAAATTAGGCACATACATACTGTTCCCTAATTTTGCTTTTGGAAAGGACGTTTATGCCAAAATAAGGAAATAAAAAAACTCTAGTTGTTATTTCTCCCAAAAAATAAAAAATATCATGTTCTGTATACCCTACAAAAGCTAAATAGTATTTGCCACATTAAGTCCCAAAAAGTAAAATATATGTCTATTCAAAACAATAACATAATTGAAAACTTACATTGATACAATACACTAGAGCACACTATTCAACTCTTAAATATAATCAAATTACACATGTAGGATTTAAGAGTAAGAAGAAAATTTATAATTAAAAAATAAGAACTTTTAAATGTTTTTAAGGATTTTTGGATTTTGGGGAATAAATAATTTTTAAACTTTTTTTGGATTTGGGGCAATAAATAAATAAATATCAGTGATTTCATCAATTATTAAGATGGAAGAGGGAGGTATTTTCAAAATTGCTGACATTTACCTTTAATATTTTTCATATTGACAATCTATTACCATTTTTTACAAACATGCAAATAAATTTAAATTATCAAAGCATCCTAGAACAGCATAAAACTTCTACAAGCTTAAAATTAAGAAGTAAAAAGTAGTTGTATTCCTATTTTTTTAAAAAGTCTATTCACGCTTGAAACTTTTAAAATATATAGTTGTGTAAAAGTTATTTTTTTATATACTAAATAACTTTCTACACAAATATTATAGATGTATATATGAATATATATTTAGTAAAGTAAACACAAAATTGAATGTTTGTAAGTTTGTTAATATAAGTCACAATAAATAAATAAAACATACAAAGAATAAATATTTCATCAGATAAAAATTACAACAAATTAATACAATGAAATGAAAACTTTTTAATCAAGTGGTAGGAAACATTTGGAAAATCAACAATCAAGAAAACAAGTGGAAATGGTGCATGTGGAGAAAATAAATTACCACAAAATATTTGCTTAGGCACATAAATGGCAACAAACATGCAAATTGGGGATTCTCCAGGAATGTTATAAGCAATAAAATCATCACAGAGGATGAAAAGATGAAACATTGAAAGTTTCAATGCATGAGCAGTTAAAAAAAACACCCATATTCAAAGAATGTTCAATTTTTATATCAAGAGCCAAACAACACATTTCATCCAACAAATTCTAAAAATTTCAAAAGTAAAACGGTATACATGCAAGAGGAAATATCTCACAGTCAAAATAACAATAGTAAAAGCAAACTAAATCAAAATCAAAAGGTTTGCCAGATGGCAAAACATCTTATACTTGAATTTAATAAAATGTCACAGAATACAATTTTTTAATCACATATCAAAAAATTAACAAAAAAGTAAAACTTTAAAATAAAAAAGTAAAACATTAAATAATATATACTTATTTATTAAAGAAAAACAAGAAATTCTTATAGAATTTGGAAAACACAGACTTTTTTTAATATTCTGTTATTGCTTTTTAGTACTTGAACTTCAAATTTTATAAAAAAATATAATATACTTATTAAATTTAGTGAGTGCATTGATGCAGTTCAACAAATTACAAACAGAGAGATATGGATAGACATGCTTGTATATAAAATATAAATGTACAAAAAAAAAAGCACAACATAAGGAAAAACTTTTTGCATAAACAATTTTGCAGTGAAAAGCATTTGTGTATTTTACTGCAGCTTGTTAGTTCATTTACACTTCCAAAACACTAAAAAAAAAAAACTTTGGAAAAGCACTCAGTTTATGATCAAATGCACATTTTATTAGCTTAAACTATGGTGTTAAATCATAGCAGAAATTTTAAATAGCAATTACCTGTATTTTTGGAAGTGTAGCATTATTCTGTAATTCACTAATTGAATTTACAGTATCTTTCCATTCATCAACATCCTACATAAATGAATACTTAATAAATAACTAAAGAAAAAAATAAATTTTTAAGTAGAATGATAATTTTCATAACTAAATGCACACAATTGCAAAATAAGAAAAAAATTGAAAATAATATAATGAAACAAGGCCTATGAAATAGTTAAAGAAATCCTACAGTTATGTTTTTCATAGGTTTCTACTCTACATCTTTTTTCATACTGACATGTCTCCAAGTCTTACTCTACAATATTGGTTATAATTCTTTACAACACATAATGCAAGAGAAATATATTTTCTAGAACTTTTATAAACAAATTATTTTACAGTACCCTAAATTTTATAAGAGAGTCTAAGCAACATGCATATATTAGCACAAAACAAACATATTGTATAAATTAAAAAAAAAAAGAAAAGAATTCATGAATGAATGAATGAATGAGATGAATTATTTTAACTCATCATTTGAGTCATGGTAAGATAAAACTTCTCCTACCAATAATAAGAAAGAACCGATTTCTGGTGATTCTAAGTGTGTACTTAGAACTCACCTACCCACCAAACTGCCATGTGCATTATTTTGAGCAACAGTCATTCAAAGTTAGCTTTATGTATGGAATACAAATCCTATACAGTGGCTGATATGTATTTAGGGTCCTATTCAAGTTTCCAGTCAACAAAATATCCTTTTAAAGCATGGTAGAATGACCTCATTTTTTATAATTTGTCCAAATTTTAGAATTTATATCATAAAATTTTGACTGAAACACAAGGAAATTCACCAAAGATCTTAAAAATCTTACCACTTCATTTTATTTAACTCTTCTGGTCCTAAAATCGACTCCAAGAGTGAAATTCTCTTTCACTATTTTTTTAACAAATGATAAACTGGCCATCATACATGAAAAATATTAGTTATTTAAATTCTACTGCTACTGAAATAATCATTTATGACTACAGATCAACAAGGTTAAAAACATTTGCTAAGTATAAGGTAAGTTTTAAATTCTTTTAGTTCCTTTTTCACAAAGGTGTTTTCTCATACATTAGTACTAATCCTAACATTATGTTCAAATATCACAATCCATTAAAATTTTTTAGATTTCTGAAATTCTGTTCACAAAATGCAAAAAATTAAAAAATAACAGTGATATTAAAGAAATTCATCCAGTATCTTGAAAAGGTAAACAACATTAAAAACCTATATTCCCTCTAATCTGAACACATATGTACTCTAATTTCAGAAAAAATGCACAGGAGCTTTACTTTCCTCACACAAACAGCCAACTACAAGACATCTAACAACAAAACATTTATGATGATCCAAATCTTTTTTTGTAGATTTTGATCAGAACATGAAATAAGAAATAATGGATGACAATGTGTTGCACACCAAGATTTTGGATTTGATAACGAATGGAAAAATGCATTTTTTTATACAAGATATACAGATGTTGCAAATATTGTATTCTATTCCCAGTGTTTATCATGATTAGCAAAAAAATTTTAAAATTTGATGAACTTTTCCCAGTTACAGAACACAGTATTGTGTCATTTAGACAAGTGGTGTGCAAACTGTGGGTCACGAAAAAAATGGAGGGGGTCATGGATAGTTTGAAGTAAATTTATATCATTGAATTATTTAATCAAAATGCTTATTTAATATTATGCTCTAAATTTCTTATTATTACATATTTTTAATACTTTTATCTAAGTTTTTAATGTAGGATTATGTTCCTCAATAACGGTCCTCTAGAAAGAAAAAATTCAGAGTCCGTCACAAGTTATAATTTTGGCAGCACGCAAAACCCAGTAACAGTAAACAGTTAAACAGAAAAGTACCAAAATGTGTCCAAAAAAAAAAAGAGGTAAGCAATGACAAGTAATCCTACGTTAATAACCCGTGGTAGTTTTGTTAGAAGAGACTACCTGAAATATTTTTTTTATGTTAAAAAATATATATGATATGATATTGTAATAGAAGGAATCAAACAGTCTTGCAAGGCTATACTTACATTGCTGCCATTCACCTATACTTATCTGTGTGAAACTGGGTTTTCAAAATGAGTAACTTTAAAAACCATACAACAATCAAGACTTAACATGGAAGATGATATAAGAGTAGCACCCTCAAATATTTTAACAAATACTGAACATATATTATTCAAGGTCTAGGCTCACCATCCTTATTCATCTATATATATAAAACAGTTCTGTAACTGACTGACTGACTGACAGATAAAACATAGACCAAACCCCAGGACCTAAAGGGTTGAAATTTTGCATGGCGATTCTTCTTATAACGTAGGGGGGGGGGGGCATTACAAAAGATTGTTGAAAAATTCTTCTTAAGATTTATTTTAATTAACTTTTTAAGCCTTTTTGTAACATTCTTTAAAGTTTGCATTTAAAATAATAATCTAGGGATTATAAAATTTATATCACGAGAAAGATAATAAAAATTCCTTTAAAATGAAATCTTTTTAAATCTCTACCTCCATTTTCTGATTTTTCGTGAATTTTTAAAGATAAATTTTTAGGATTTAATTTATTAAATACTGATCACGTGGTTCCTTTTCTTTTTGTGATACTTTAAATCAGTTTTGCATCACATGCAGAACAACGAAATAAATTGACAAAATATATTAAAATACTGTAAAAGATAAAACTTAACCACTAGACTAATTGAGATAGAAATTTTTTAAGAATTATTTTTGGAAGTTATGATGGAAGTTTTGAAGAATATCTATATATATATATGTATGTGTGTGTGTATATATATATATATATATATTGTTACATGTTTGGGAGCCAATTTGGCATTTTATCGCCAAAGTGCGATGTTTCGGGAGTTGTGGAATTAAAACCAAGGAGTAAGTGATAAATCTGGATATTAGGTTGATTGTTGGAAAATCGTTTGGTTGTGTAGTGTAGCAACGCGGGTTTTTGTTGTATGAGATTAATAGGGTTTTAGAACAGTAATTGAGTTTAAGCGTAGTTCTTGAAGAGCTAGGTGAGCGTTTTCTTGGGAAGTTCAAGTTCTCTCGGTGTAGAGAGAGGTATTTTCTTGGAATAGGGTTCTACAGAACTTTGGTGAAAAAGGTCGTATAAGTTTACTATTAAGTGCTATAATAATTGTATTATTGTATGTGTTCTAAAACTTGAGATTCCTGCTGTAAGAGTGGAATGTGTAGGTGCTGAGGATTGTTAATTTCAGCGAAGATTTGCAGTAATATTGTCCTCTACTGCTGTTACTTGTGTAAAAGAAGATTCTATGTTATCTATGTTCTGCTGTTTATATAAATTTCCTCTGTTTCTCAATTTGTGGTAACTGGCATGATTTATTTCTGTTGTATTTGAAATTCACTTGTAGATTTTAATTTTCCCCGTACCACGAAGTTGGTACAATATATATATATATAGATAGATAGATAGATAGATAGATAGATAGATATTGGCATTAATTTCATACACTGACCATTGTATTTAATTTGAATATACTCCATAGCAAAGCACAGGTATTGAGCTGGTTTTTATATATTTTAGTTTTGTATAAATAAATGAAGTTTAAAATTTTCGATGTTTTAACATGAAGATTATAATTTTGAAATAATGCTCTATTTAAATTTTTGTTAATTTTGAACTAAATGAGCTAAAAATACATATTATTATTTCAATAAGAAGTTTTGGTCACATAAGATTAAGCAAAAACAAGTGTAGAAGGTAAACACGACATGCTTTTATTGCTATCATGCAAAGTAAATATATACCCACAATCTACAGTTCATTGATTTTAAAAAAAGTTTTTCAAAATAGGCTCTTTTTTTTCTATTTTGGGGGGGAACATTTTCCTAATCTTAAAAACAAAAAAAATTGCTACTACCACAATATTTATTAAGGGGTCGAGTGATTTTTTTATTTAAGGGAAGTGGGTCACAGTCAAAAAAAAGTTCATGCACCTCTGATTTAGAGCACTGAAAGAGATCAAATGGTTTATTAAAGAATTTTGCAGTTGAAGCTTTAGCAAAATATTATCAAATATTAATAAAAAAATGTGTTAATCAGGTTAATGAATACATAATCCTATTAGTAAATACTGTTTACAAATTTTGACATATTCACAAAATCACGTGAAATCCCATAAGTTAACTGTGTCCAATGGCATATTAGAAGTACTTGCATTGCTTTACAGATATCAAGAAAAAATTGTATCTATATATATAAAGAAAGAAGTCCTGACTTATTCACGTATCAACGCCCAGCAAAAACTATTGGAGATACAGATATCAAATTTTAGGAACTTATTACTTTTGTGCTGAAGGCGTCATTTAAGAAACGATTTTTCAAAATTTGCCCCCCCAAAGGAGGGGAGGGGGGCAAAACATGTTTTTTACATATTCCTTCATATCTCAAAGAAGAAAATTGATATTCATAAGATTCTTGCTTTAAAATGTAAGGAACATGAATACCTAAAAACCATATACAGGATTTTTCAAAATTCGGCCCCCAAGGGGGGGGAGGGGGGACTAAACATGTTTTTACGTATTTTATCACATATTCCTTCATATCTCGAAGAAGAAAACAGATATCCATAAGATTCTTGCTTTAAAATGAAAGGAACACTAATACCTAAAAACCAATTTCAGGATTTTTCAAAATTCGGCCCCCATGGGGGGAAGGGGGCAAAACGTATTTTTCCCATATTCCCTCATATCTCAGAGAAAAAAAACAGATATCCATAAGATTCTTGCTTTAAAATCTAAGGAACTTGATTACCTAAAATCAATTTCAGGATTTTTCAAAATTCGGCCCCAAGGGAGAGGAGGGGGGCTAAACGTGTTTTTCACAAATACTTCATATCTCAAAGTAGGAAATGGATATCCATAAGATTCTTGCTTTAAAATGAAAGGAACACAAATACCTAAAAATTTGTTTCAGAATTTTTCAAAATTCGACCACCAAGGGAGGGAGGGGGGCAAAACGTGTTTTTTACATATTCCTTCATATCTCAAAGAAGGAAATTGATATCCATAAGATTCTTGCTTTAAAATGTAGGGAACATGAATACCTAAAAACCAATTTCAGGATTTTTCAAAATTCGGCCCCAAGGGGGGAGGGGGGGGGGAACGTGTTTTTCACATATACTTCATATCTCAAAGTGGGAAACAGATATCCATAAGATTCTTGCTTTAAAATGAAAGGAACACAAATACCTAAAAATTTGTTTCAGGATTTTTCAAAATTCGCCCCCAAGGGGGGGGGGGGACGTATTTTTTACATATTGATTCATATTTGTTCAAGTTAACATAATATACAAGTAAGCCTTATTAAGGTCCGCCCGTGCAACGCCGGGTATATAAAGCTAGTCTATATGTATGATGCTTCTCAATATGATAAACCTAAAGTAGAAAATTAAGTTAACAATCTTGAGAAAGAATATCATGAGGGCAGAAATATGATAGAAGTATCGACAAATATTCAAAGTGATGTTTGCTTCAATTTACTCAACATGAATGTGATCACTAACATAAGAGATTTCCTGATAATGAATAAAACAACTGGAAAAGACCTGATACTAGTAACCTGATATTAGAAATAAAAAAATGATAATTTTGAACTATGGGTAACTATGCAATATGATTTACAAAAAAATATTCTTAATCTGTATATATAAAACAGTTCCATAATTGACTGACTGACTGACTGACAGATAGCACACAGACCAAACCGCTGGACATAAAGGGTTGAAATTTTGCATGGCAATTCTTCCTACAGTGTAGGGGTGCACTAAGAAAGATTTTTGAAAAATTCTTCTTAGATATTTTAAAATAAATTTTTAAGCTGTTTTTGAAACTTTTTTAAAGTTTGCATTTAAAATAATAATCTAAGGGTTATAAAATTTATATCACGAGAAAGATCATAAAAATTTCTTTAAAATGAAATCTTTTTTGAATCTTTGCCTCCACTTTCTGATTTTTGGTGAATTTTTAAAGATTAATTTATTAAATGCTGATCACGTGGTTTCTTTTCTTTTTGTGACACTTTAAACTAATTTTGCGTCATGTGCATAACAATGAAATAAATTGACAAAAAAAATTTTTTCTTTCTAATGTGGCAGACGATTGGACATTATCCAAAAATATATTAAAATACAGTAAAAGAAATGTTCCTCAAACTGTACTATATTAACTGTACTATATTCTTTAGTATGTTCTATTAGATTTAATTTCAACATTTTCTTCTACATTATTTTGTCTATAAAAATGTTACAATTTTTTTCTAAATATATATTTTTTTGTTTTTTAGCATTAATTGCATACATTGACTGTTGTTTTTATTATAATTCTTCTTTTTTTATTCATTAACTGCATACATTGACCGTTGTATTTAATTTGAATGTACTTCATAGCAAAGCACAGGTATTCAGCTAGTATACTATAAATAATGAAAAAGAGAGATGCCATTTAAAAATTGTGAATTTGGTTTGGTTTGGTTTGGTTTGGTTTGGAATGCTACAGTCAACTTTTTGCTACACGGGGGATAAGACCGGGACCTACAGTTTAAAGCTGATTCCAAATGGCTACAAACATCCATGCCATTAGTGGGACTCAAACTCACAGAATCTGAACTGAATGCTAACACCCTAGCCATCACTTGCCCTAAAAATTATCAGAATTACATGAAGAATTAAAATTTATGATTCCCATAAAACTGAAACTAGATCCTTTAAAACTTCTTCCTAGCTCTAAATTTCTAACTAGCTCCTTAAATTTCTTCCTTATAAATATAAAATTTTATACAAATCCATTTTAAGACTTAAAGTAAAATTTCAAGTACCAAATGTAATCTGCAAGGAAAGATTTGAATTTAACACAATGAACTCTTTTAAAATAAAAATTGAAGTAGATTACATGTATATTATTTAAATGATATTGTTATAAAAATCAATTACATTTACCAATAGAGAAATAATAATAGGAGAAGAGATCAACAAAATATGGACAACTATGAATAACAGAAGAGAAAAATTTAAAGAATAAGTAACTCTAAAGTGTGAATTTGTTGTTAATATTTTTATTATTATTAAGGCCTTATTTACAATTAAAATATTTATACTGCACATATTTAATCATGTCTGAAATTTTTCACTAACAAGCATTTCTGTACCACACAACTATGAGAAAAATTAAGAAGGAAAATTGATTAAAACTACAGTAAACCATCTATTACAGTGATTTCAAATATTGATGAATGGTGTAATTTTTTAACAATTATTTAAGTCATAGTTCCTCAGAACTGAGAAGTTTAATGGAGTGGCTGTTTATAATCACAAAAAAAAATTACTATTTTGATCATTACTGTCCCATTAAAACTTCTTCTATTTGTCTTTGCTTGATTTCCTTTTCACTAATAAAACATCATAGAGGAATTTTCCAGAAAATAAATTTCAAATTTTACAAAATCATTAAAAGAATAATGTATGTAAAGCTCTTAAATAAAATCTCAAACAGTGAATAATTTCTCAACTAAACTTCCCACAACTTACAAATTGATAGCATGGATACTTTTCTTAAAGCAAAAATATAAATTAAACTCACTAAACAAAAGTCTACAGAAAGATATTCTTTAAGTATACTTCAAAATTTGCTTTTCATTGCATATCAATTTTATAACTGATTCTTTGTACGCAGAATTTTATTTTTTTTTTAAGGGAAAAAACCACTAAAATTTCATTATCATAAAGTTATGTCTATAACTTAAAAAGAAAAATCCAATGCATAAATTTATATTCTTCTTTGTTGCTATCTTATTCAGCAAATACATATGAATCCTAATTTGGAGTTTTCAAGACCAAGATAACGAGCAATAACCAAGACTCCTATGTGATTTACACTCTATAACAAAAAAATCAATGCACCAACAAGGAGTTGTCTAATTGTAATGAAATTTCGTATGCAAAGATGTTTCAACCAAATGATTAAAATTTCGTTACTAATGAATGAATAGCAGGAGCTCCAGCACATCAGAGATGCACTTCCAGCAGGTGTATATAAGGAGCGATACTCAATCTGATGTTCAAAATTTCTGTTGCATTTGGACTGCAGATATCTTACATCGACCGTCACAATGCCTCGCCGAAGGATTGATGCTCATTACAAGCATATGTCAGAGTTTGAAAGAGGTTGTGTCATCGGATTGAAAGAAGCTGGTTGGACAAATCAAAGAATCGTTTGACATCTGGGTCAAAGAGATACAGTGATTAGAGGATGCTGGCAAGAGTGGGTCAACCATGGCAGATTTAAGCATCAGGGCAGCAGCAGTTGACCTAGGACCACAACAGAACGGGAAGACAGAGCGATTGTCAGATCAGCTGTCACAGCAATGGATTCGTCATTATCAACCATGTGACGTGTGACCTGCACACAAGTGTCCAACATGAACAATGACAGAGAGTATAATCTATGCTCATGCAAACTGTTACACTGGTTACCCCTCACGCCTGCACACCATCAAATCTGATTACAGTGGTGCTTAACTCGATCAACTTGGAACTGCAGTGACTGCGGAAGTATAGTCTTTAAGAATGAGTCCCATTTCTAACTGTGTCCTGACAACCACTGAAGACATGTCTGGAGACATATCCAATGCAGCATGGGAATCCTGCCTTACTATCACATGCCACACAAGCCCAAAACAGGTGTTATGGTCTGGGGTGCCATTTCCTTATATAGCCAGATCCCTTTGGTAGTCATTAGTGACACACTTGCAGCACAGCAGTATGTAGATGACATTCTGAAATCCATTCTGTTGCCATTCCTCTTGTGCCACCCCGGACTTACTTTTCAATAAGATAATGCCCGGCCGCATGCGGCAGATGTTGCTACGAATTGTCTTCAAGCTTATAGAACACTTCTTAAGCCACCTAGATCGCCTGATCTCTCTTGCATAGAGCACATTTGAGACATGATGGGAAGGCGATTGCAACTATAAAAGAAGGTTGCCAATTTAGGCCAAAATGGAGACAATTGGCAAGAAATCCAGGACACCATCCAGGAACTTCAACAGTCTATGCCATGCCAGGTGACAGCTTGCAACCATGCCAGAGGTGAACCAACACTGTATTGACTTCCTCACTTTGTAATGATCAAAATCTGGAATAAATCTTTTAATTGTTCTGAAATTTTAATCATTTTTTTTCTGTGCATATTTTTCACATCCCTCAATTTTTGTCACTATCAGACAACTCCTTGGTGCACAGATTTTTTATTATTATTTATTTTATTCATTTATTTATTTTTTGTTATAGAGTTTAATTCAAGCATGTAACTTGCATCTGTTTACTTATTAGATCATTTTTATTTTAAACTTATATGACAGGAAAAATAGAATCTTGGTGTCAGCCAAGTTTAGGGTTTCATCAATGACATGAGAAGTAAGAGAGAGTGTTGAAATAAAAATTTGGTTCACAATAGTTCATTTAAAAGTAAAGAATGAAATGAAATTATGAAGCCATAAGATCCTTCCAGTCTTGAAGTGCATGCTCTTTTCCTCACATGTGTAACATTATTATTTTTTTAAGGAATGTGATAATAACTTTAAAAGCAATATTCAAAATATATTACCGGCTCTGCAGGTGTTGGAGCAGAATCAGGAAAGATATACTGCAGAATTTTAATTAAAACCTCTTCACTAATTAATTGTTCTTGATATTGTGAATGTGACCTTGATCTAGGATTTGGAATGATGGATGACAAACTTGGCAAAGGAACTGGGTTTGCAGGTTGTGCCAATTTATCCAGAGCTAGAGTAATGTTTTGATTGTCTGTAAAAAGAATAAAATCAAAGCTCAATATCATATTTAGGTCACAAAAAAATTTTCATATGGAAAGGAAAAGTGAGATATATATTTCGATACCTAACTCCAAAATCTTTCAACTACTATTTTTTGTCGTTTTCATTTTATGTGGGAATACAATAACCCACAGCTGCTTCCATCAACTGATTCATAAGAAAACTCAATAAATAGTGTTAAGTGCATTCTAAAGGCATTTTAATGAACAGCTGTGACTTATTTGTTAAAATGATTTTTGGCCTCCTGTAAAATTTGTAATTTTTCAGTTGAGAGATTTTGGAATTTAGGTATCGATTTGTGTCAGTGTAAATAGAATTCCCTTAAGATAAAACTATAGACCACTTAAGCTCAGATAATTATACTATTATATTAAATATGAACACATATTTATATATGAAACATCTAATCTAAATACTTTTTTAACCTAAGCTCTTCGTTACACAGAATACAGATGGAATAATTATGATCATTTGAAATGTAAGCAAAACAGAAGTTCATAAAATATACATTTGTATTAACAGTATCAAAGATTAAAGAGAAGCACTGAACTCCATGTCACCTCCACAAGTTATAGTATCTTTTACTGTGCCTAAAAATATTTTCAATCTACATTGCAGTTCATGAATAAAAGATACAGAAATGTTTGAGTCATATGGCAGCCACAAACAAAAGGAAACTTTCAAATTCAGATTTTTTTTTTATGATAAACTAAAGACAGATACAAGATACAAGTTTTTTCAGGAATTGAGAATGATTTTCAATTTGAAATACTCCAAAACTGAAAAAGATTAAATTTGTCCCATCTTTACTTATATAAAAGCCTAGAGTAGAAAAAGTGTAGGTAACCATTCCGGGACGGACCAAGTCGGGCATATTTTGAGAGCCCTTTAAAAAATATGAAAATTTCAAGTGAACACCCTAGCTCAAAACCGTTTAGTTTTCGAAATATCTTCAAATTAAAATATCCATTGAAAAGAATCATTTATTTAATTGAGTCATTCACTTGAATTTCGTATTCATTCTACTCCATGGTTTTTCATATTCCCTTTAAATAACTACATTTTTAATGTTTAATTTTAATGTTAATTAAATTGTGTTTCACGTTTTATTTTTGTTTTATTTTATTGTTGTTTACTGCTGTTTAAGTATTGTTTTCAGCAATGCCTGCTGTGTGGTGAGTCATTCACTTTTGAAACAGGTTTGGTTTAGTTTTGATTTAGTTTAGTTTTGTTTTGTTGTTTACTGCTGTTTAAGTACAGTTTTCAGCAATGCCCGATGAAAATGGTGAATCACCTCTTGAAACGCTGATCAACATTCCGTCATTTTTGACGGGGGTTATATATTAGTGATATAATAATATGCAATAAAGAAGCAGAGTTGAAATATCAAATTTTGTAGTTAAAATAAAAACATTTTTGAATTAAAAATCTGATCTCTCATAGCTTACTTCAAAACATATGCAGATCTACATTTACAACTATTAGTTAACAGATTTTTATCCTTATTTATATGCAAAATAGGACATCAGATAATTCTCATGTTATCTCATATTTAAATACACAATATTTAATACATAAATGCACAACATTAATATTGTGGTACGAAATAACCAGAGTGTAATGTCATGAGATCACTAGCTTCTGTCTGAACCATTACTTAGAAGAGGGGCTTGCATTCCCCTTCGACACAGCTGCACTCCAAGCCCCTAGACCCCATAGGTTGATCGAGCACGGGAGTGAGGAGAGTCAAACTGACCCTCAGAGAAAGAGAAAATCAGACTGAGAATCTGTGCAAACACCATACAGTTTGGGCGATTCTTTTTCAGGAAGCACCTTTAGTAAGGATAGAGATGCTGTGTAGGTTTTTTTCTTGCACAGCAACTCCAGTGCTGACAGATCAAGCCGTCTGTGTTATATTTGGAGGCAATCTGATGGGGAGTGTGATTTCTCAGAAATTAAGAATCAGGGGCAATCCAATTGAGAATGGGTGCTCTAGGGTTAAGAAAGAAAAGTAATCTGTTTGTTGTTTTGGAAGTTCCTATAGAAATAAGCTTTTGTAATTAACTTTTCTGTTTATAGTAAAGTCTTTAAACTTTAAATGTGTCTCTTATCTTTAATTGACTGGAGAATGTTTAAGTCATTAACCTATAACTTATTTGGAAGCCCACCAGCAAGAAATCTCTCCTGAACTTAGTGCTCAAGAGTTCATATCCCAGCTTCATGCAGATATGGATTTCAATAACAAATTCTTTGTAGATACCTATGAGATGTTAGACCATTGTGAGTACGATTTGGAACTTGACATTAAATATAGCTTTTGGGAATCAGATAAAAAGCAAAAAGAACTGGTTTTTAAGAAAACACATGTAAGCATTTTAACTGTATAGGAAACAGCAGGTCAAACCAGTCGAAATGAAAGAGTTTTCTTCAATGCAAAATAGAGAAAACAAAGAATGATTTTAATACACATGTTAATCCATGCAATGTAGAAATAATTAAAATATCAGATTTGTCTGAGAAACCAGGTGATGAATCTCAAGAGAGCTAGCTCATGAGGGCATAATTATGAATCTCTCATAGTTGTGGATCTAAACAAAGACCACAAAATGGATTGAGATTGTTCTGACTGTTGCAATACATCTAGCTTAACCTTTTTCTTACAGGGTGGGATAGCATGTATGCATGTATCCCAAGAATACAGGCTTTAGAATGAATATATATATATATATGTGTGTGTGTGTGTGTCAGTTATATCCCCATTGCATCACATCTTTAAATTATAACCTGAAAGGGAAAACTAGCTCACATTTACATGACTGGAGCTAGACTCAGCCTGAAAGAAATAAAACTTAGATTTTAATACAATCAAGCCAAACTTCTCAGTACATTGTTTATTAGAGTGAAAATACATCTGTTCATTCCAGAAGAATGGCTTGGAAATATCACCTTTCAACATTAAACGCGAGAGGGTGAGGTAGACATGAGACTATTTGTAGGGTCAGCAGATTTAGGGGCTCGCGATGCTAACCCACTCCTGAATTCCGATATACACACATGTAGAAATGCAAAGGCATGCGATTCATGGGAAGTTTTGTGGCTAAAGGTTTTAAAGCGATAAATTAATATTACTGTGGATTGGATTTAGGAAAGGGAGTTTAAATGCTAGAATGGAGGACATAATATTTAAGATATTACACACATATATATATAGATAATTAATATATATATAACCCCCTTAATGGCTGTTATTACAAAGGGGGGATGAAATTTCCTGTTGTTAAGGGGAAATCGGAAAAATGGGCCTCATAAGCTAAAAGTTAACTGAGGACTCTCCCCCTGAGTTTTCTCTGTTGCAAATCTTACAAAATTTATAAAAAAGAAATCATATGCAAATAAACATGTTTTGTTTTATAGTTATATAAATAATATGGTGCATATATCAGTTTTTAATTATGATGACAAACAGCACAAAACTGCTGCACAAACTAGAAAACCATTAACAGGTTTAATATTAAGAAATAAATAAAAACTGAACACTAACCAATTTCATCTTCTTCTGGAACAACATTTACTAACAGTTGGTTATCTGCATCATATCCTTGGGATAACATTGCAAATTCTTTTAAATACTCCGCTGAAATGAACAGAACTGAATTACTCTTTTTAAATGGTTACTACTTAAATTAATCCACCATGTTCAAGGGATAATCAAAACCAAATTCAATGAAACAACACTCATTAATAATAATCTTTGAAAAATCAAAATTCCAGAGTTAAGTAATAGTTCTATCTAAATATAGCTTGGAAATTCATACACAATTTAATTGAGATAACCAATATTAAAGGAATTGCATATAGAAAAATAGATTTTAGCTCAAACATGGTATGAAATCAAAATTCTACTTTAAAATTATTAACAATAACCAATAAATCTCAATACTGAATCTCAATGGAAATGTGCAGCAGTTACTAAAATTAAATTTTATTTTCTAACACATAATTCAAAGTTTTTGTATACAGCATTAAAAAATGAACTCCAGTCTTATTTGTCACAATTCTGAGTAATTCATATTGATAATACAAGGTCAAAAAGCAAAAAAAAAAAATATGATGAAATTGTTAAAGCTACATTTTACTAACATTAGACACAAGATGTGTCAAAAAAAATCTCTCAAAAGAAAGCATTTTAAACACAAAGATTGTTTGACACATGGAATCAACCTATTTTCACACATGATACATATACATAAACATAAATGCAGCTACATACATGTTTAGAGCATACAGGACAGTATTTCTCTAACTATCAAGTACCACATGAAAGGTAATTTCATTGCAAATCAGCCTCAAGGTAAAAATGTTATCTTCAGTAACAAAAAATACTTACAGGAAAACTCATAACTTAGAGGAATAGATACAGTTAAAAGGAACTCATATAATGCCAAGTAAAACTAATCTATCTCTAAAATTATGGATTCATTTTTACATTTCAAAACCTTATATGAAATTTCAAAGAACTCCCTCATATGCTCACCAGTTTGTTCCAAGTACAGTAACCACCGCTTATAGTGATCACTGGTTATAAGAATCAATATCGCGAAAACAAAAACAAATGAATTATTTCCATGTTAAAAGTTTCGCTTTAAAGAATCAATTCACCGGTTTTAAGAATCAGTTTACACTCTTCGCTTTACTTCCATTTTTCCAAAAAACCTACTTAAACCCTCAAAAGGCACGAAGTCCGTTCTTTGTTTTAAAGAAAGATTGATAAGATGTTATTGAATATAGTCGTAAAATTCACCCCTTTCTTTATTAGACATAACATAATCGTTTCCCCTTAAACGCTTTACCACAACACTGTCCTATTAGCTTGACCGGGGGGCAACTTTACCCGTCCGAGTAAATCTTCGTCTGAGACTATAAGTATTGAAAGAGGTATAAACAGCCTTCTGAAAACTTCATTACGTCAAACTACAGTTGAAACCTTTTTCTTGCTCCCTTCCTGTAGTTGAAATGTTAAAACTGTTAAGCAGGTATGTTGTAACTTGTAACAAATATTGTATTTTTTTCTTCTCTTACTATAATCATGTGTATCTACTTATAGGTCTAAAAATTAAGTTTTATTTTTAAAACTATAAAAAAAATTTTAATAAAAGATAGTTAATGTAAATTAAAGAGTATTTTATGGTAAATTATCTAATATATGTATATATAGGTGTGTGTGTTCCAGTCCAAAAACCTAAATTTCGGTTATAAGAATCAACCGCTTATAAGAATCAAAAACAGTAATAACAAACGTGATTCTTATAAGCGGAAATCACTGTATATACTTAAAAAAGTGATGCAACAAAATGGTTCTTTCAAACTTGACTGTGGGTTTTTCAAAGTTTAACAATTAATTAAATAAGTGTTGCTTATGTGACATTTGGAGACAAAGATGGCAATTTCTTTATTATTTCACAGTTATGAACATTCAAAAATAACTTGAACATTATAGCTCTTCTTTGAGCAGATCTCAACATGTCACTATTGCTGCACTTGAATAAAAATATCTTATCACAATTTTGTGAAAACTGATACAGTGGAGTCCCGATAATCCGATCTTCGGTAATCCGAAAGTCTGCTTAATCCAAAAGTCCGCTTAATCCGAAACCAAAAGTCAAAAAGAACTAAGGTTACAATAAAACCACAGTGATACTTAGTAATATAAAGTCGCCACAGAGTGTTGCTTTACATAGCGTAGTGCTACATCAAACCTCCTCCTCCACCTGGCCGCAGCTCTCCAACTGTCGAGCACTGTGAAGTATTGTTAGAACAACTTACACTCTACTGTACTGTACTAGGCAGCATTCTGCTCTCTTATCACCCATTTCATCCCGAGTTTTGGTTATATTGAAACAGACCTTATAAAGTAAACTGTGTACTCACATGTAATCTGTAATATTTATGCAATCACACGTTATTATGTAATTTAAGTTTATTTTAAGAATGATTTCGCTTAATCCGAAAAATTCGTTAATCCGAAAAGGGTCTGGTCCCAATCATTTCGGATTATCGGGACTCCACTGTATTTAGCAAATATTCAAACACAAGCGTATTTAATATCACAATTTACATAAAATTTGCTGTAATATATTACAAACATAAATGAATAATTACTTACCCATAGAACAGCTGGGTTTTTCAGAAGTTCTCATTCTCATAGACCATTTGGGAGACAAAACAGGATTCAAATCTCTATACAATTTTTAAAAAGGAAATTTTAATTAAAAATATAAGTCATCAATTAAGGCTTAAAAATAAAGACTAAGATTTTATTTAAAAGAAATAGGGTTCCCATTCCAATTTTGAACTAAAAAACTAAGGCTTCTGAATTTTTTAAAGCTATGCTGCAGACAATATTCTAAACAATATGCTTAATAGTCCATTAAAATAAAAACCTTTTCTCACAAACTTAACATATCAATAACTAATTAAAATAATAGATTGAGTTCTGTTAAATAAGTTATCAAATAATACAGAAATATTTCAGACATTCAAAATTAACTTACAAGTTGAGAATTAACTCTTACACTGAAGTGCACGAAAACAAAAGGAATAGATAAATTTTCCTTTTTTAATTTTATTTGGATGGAAATATCTCAGCAAAAATTTAACTACAGTGGTACCTTGGTTTACAAACTTAATTCGTTCTGAGACTTGGTTTGCAAACCAAAGCAGTTTTTCTCATATAAATTAATGGATGAAGAATTAATCCTTTCACCCCCCAGAACACATTTATTTTTATGGGCTAGTTATAAAGAAATGGTGAAAATAAATGAAAAACTTTATTATGAAGAACTAACACATGATAATTGTTCAGTGCAGCATTTTAGCTGTGTAGTGGATAATAGCTGGTGCAGATGGTTGACTGTAGAAAAGGGAGGGAGAACTATAGATATTATTGCTTGGAAGGTAAGTAATCTTCTATAATATCACTAGGCAATTCTGATTTTAGTGTTTTTTTCTCTTCATCTACTTTCAGTCTCACTAGCTGATTTTGGCACAAGAAACCAATCCAAAGAAATTTGTCTTTTGCTTTTCTTAAGAATTTCACAGAAGTGGGACATCGCATTGTCATTTACAATATTAACTGCTCTGTTGGTTACAGATTTATTAGGGTGGTGCTTTTCAATAACCTGCACTTCACTCCACTTGCTGCAAATTTCTTTAATTATGCCAAAAGAAAATTTCTCCCTATCATTGTCTTTCTTAGATAAATGCTCTTTCTGGATAACATTCACCTGTTGACTCTGCAGCTCAACAAGTTCTTCTGTGGTGAGTTCTTTGCTGTGTTCTTCCACCAGCTCCTACACATCTTTACAGTCAACCTCCAAGCCCATATTTTTGCCCATGGACACTATCTAATCCACAACTTTAAATTCGCCTCTTCATTATCAAACCCTTGAAGTCTCTCTCTGGCACACAAGTTGACCAAAGTATCTTCCTGGCAGACTGCAAAGTATGATAAGAGCCCCCCCCCCCCCTTCCAGGTCTTATCAATAATGTTGATGTCGTTTGAGGATATCGAAGTGCTCCTACAAAAAAATCTCTCAGAGTCAAATAGGTGTCATTTAAGACATGAAAACACCTTGAAAAGAGTGCCATGATATACAATTTTTTTAAAAATAGAAATAACCTGCTGGCCCATAAGCTAAAGCAAAGGAGTTGTGCTGAGCGGTAGAAATTTGACCTTAATGAAGTTATATCTGATGTTCAGGTCTTTTTCGAAATTTGAGGATGAGCAGGAGCATTATCCATGACGAGAAGACATTTCAAGGGCAAACCATTCTCCTCAAGATATTTCTTGACAGCTGGTGAAAAGACCTCAATAATTCACTCCATGAAAATGACCCCAGGCCTTAGCATTTGCTCTCCACATTACAAGCAGTTTAGCCTTCAGCACATTATTTTTCTTGAATGACCTAGGATTTTCAGATTGGTAAGCTAAAAGTGGCTTGATTTTACTATCATCATTTGCATTAGCACACAAAAAAAAGTGTAAGCCTGTTCTTCATAGGCTTGTGTCCAGGAAGTGTCTTCTCCTCTTTGGTGATGTAGGTTCTTCTTGGCATTTTTCCCCAAAACAATCCTGTTTCGGCACAGTTAAAAACTTCGTTTGGCACGTAGCCTTCACCCATCACAAACTTCTTGAATTCATCAATAAATTTATCAATAGCCTTTTTATCGAAACTAGCAGCATCCCCATGCCTAACAGCACTATGAATTCCACTTCGCTTGTGGAATTTCTCAAACTAGCCTCTACTGGCTCTAAAATCTTCACATTCAACACTATTGTACTTGGCATTTTAGCTATCAAATCACTGTGCAACTTCTTAACCTTTTCTTATATTAAAGCCTCACTAATACTATTACCAGCAAGATCTTTTTTACGTATCCACACTACAGGGGCATAGCTACCGTGGAGCAGTTGGAGAGAACTGCTCCAGGTGCATGAATAAAGGCGCGAAATTTGAAAGAGTGAAATAAAAATTTGTGAAAACTTTTGTATAAATAATTTCGATGTCAGATTTTCTATAAAATATACAAAAAATAAATGAAAATTTTTAAGTAAATAAAACTATAAGTACCAAAATATATTAGAATGTACTTGATTTAGCATAATTTTGATTTCAGAAAATTTTCACTGTAAATTTAACATTTTATATACCTCTAATAAACTTATAAAAATGTATGATGATTGCTAAGAATGTTTAAAAGCACTACTATAGGCTTTTACTATACATATTATAAGTCGTGTTTTACTGCAAAGAAGTTATATGTATGCAGTGAATCCCACGAGTGCCAAATAAAAACTTTTTTATATCTGGTTCTATTAGTGTGAGGGATAACATAAGATCTCTCAGTGTATTATGTTAGGGTGATTCTGCATTTGCCTGGGTAAATAACTCATTCGACTGAAATAGAAATTAGAATTCAAAATATCTGCAACATCGCCCCCAAATTTACTACAATTATCTGAGCAATTCCTTAAAGATTTGAGGTTTTCTGAGCTTATTTCTTTTAAAACTAATTTCTCATTAATAAAAGTGAGTAAGAGAAGAAATATTTCGTTGAAAATGCATTTCAGCACTGCTTTTCCATTTGTCAAAATACCTGGAGTATACATGCATTTAACATTTTTGTTGGAAAATCTCCCCATATTCCGGAGCAGTTGGCACATTTGAATTCATTTTAATTACATCTATTGAATGATAAATGTAAGCAGAATGTAACAAGATATTTAGGAAAGAAATCAACTATCAAATATTAAAACTAATATTGCATATGACAGATTAAAGTACTTCCAGTTTCATTATTTTGCGTTTAAATGGAAGAGTAATGTTATAAAAAATATTTGTAGACAAAGCAGTGTTCAGTAATATGAATAATTAGTTAAACTTTACTAAGTAAACCGGAAAAGACTGAAAAAACAGCAAAGTACAAAAACATATGAGCAAATATAACATTTGTGATTGACTTTCAATCACTTTCAATATCAGTGCAAATAAGATGCAGTAATATTGCTTGGTTTGGAGTGTTATGGTCAATTTTTGCTACACGAGGGCTAATTAGACCGGAACCTACTGCTTAAAATCAATTCTGAATGGCTACAAATGTCCATGCCAAGAGGGATTCAAACCCAAAGACTTTGATACTGAATGCCAGTGCCCTAGCCATTCGGCCATCGTCTGATGCAGTAATATTGCAAATAAACAGATGTAATTATTTTTGTGTTGTTATTAGCATAACTATCATAATTCATTGAATTTGAATCCTGTTAACACCACTGAAATCAATTACGTGTTTAACTGGGGGCAAAGTGCACCCAAATTCCAAAATGTAATCATAATACATAGAAATTAAACTAAATTGCAATAGCAATTTTCAGTGTTACCTAAAACTTTTTTAGTTTTGTCGATAAAATAAGTTTTAGTTAAGAAAACGATTGAAAAAAAATAGTTGCATTTGGGCAAAAATGGAAGCCATTATATCATTTTATTAGTAGTAAAATTATAGTTCAATATTAAGTTAATTGTAAAAACTCAGAACAGGGTTACGTTTAGTCAAAACATTCGAAATTAAATAGAAGTTAAGACTTTATGACCGACTAAGTCTAAATGTAAATATTGTCTATCAGTTTATAAATATTTTTTTTAAATTTTCACATAAATAGTATCACTAATAATTTCTAACTTTCTTGCAAGTTCATCTTAAATTATGAGAAAAATTAAGAACGGATCAATGACTTCTATACGCGAAGTTGCTGAACTACTTTTAATTCACACTGCAGCCTCAAGTAGCTTCTCTAACATTATTACAACATGCATGATTTTTTTTTAACTTTACCGGTGATGACAGCAACATCAGAACGAAGTTTTTCAAAGGTGAAATTAATCAAAACATATTTAAGAAGCAACATGTTACAACACCATCTTAGCTCTTTGGCTGCAATATCAATTGAAAGAACAATAGCTTGTCAACTTGATCTGGAGAAAATGATTGACCGACTTGCAAACAAGAAAGTGAGAAAACAACAATTTTGAAGGGGTTTTTTATGTGCAAACTAAACATGCTCAAGTAAATTTTGTCAACAGAGTTTATAAAATACGTAGTAAATATTAGTGAGTACTCCATACTTAAAGAATTATAAATTTATTATTATACTCATATTTATTAAACTGAATTTCTTATTGTTGCAATGTCTTGAATTTCAAATAAATTGTTATTAAGTAAGGTTTTAAATCGAAATAAGAGTAGATAGAAAATAAATTTCACCAGAACTCTTTCAAGAAACAAGTGGGCGCACTGATTTTACTTGCTCCAGGGCGCTGAATAAGTAGCTATGCCACTGGCACACTAGCAATAATTTTTCTACCTTTTCTATAATTTGAGGCCTTTGCTTCAAACAGTCATTACTTTAGCCACATCAGCTGCCTTTATTGCTCCTTTATTTTTGAGGATAGTACAAATGATAGACTTCGCCAACCCAAATTTCTTGGCAAGAGTAGAAATACGCACACCATGTTTAGCTATTATTTCCTTCATTTTCTCAATATTTAGGTTAGGTTTCCTGCTAGCAATATCACTTGCTCTTATCATTTTGTTGGAAGGCATATTGAGGGCCATATTGCTTGGTCCTCATTTTATTGACCCACTCAAGGGATGAAAGGCTGAGTTGACCTTGCCCAGTCACAGGGTCGAACCCTGGATCTGTGGCATGGCAGCTTGACACTTTTAACCATTACAGCACCGAGCGTCACATATATTTTTTCCTTTTTGTAATTATATTTAATTTATATATTTTTCCTTTTTGCAACCTTTTAATTACATACATATTATTTATAAATATAAGCTGAATATCATAAAATTAGATAAAAAGCATTCAGGGAATCATTAAAGAGAAAATTAAACTACAAGAACTGATTGAAACCCAAATCAAATACAAGATTACATTTCGTGTATAACCGGCAATGCCTTCAATTAAAAAAATTATTGAAATTGTTTAACAGTGAGTCAAAACAAAGTAATATTAAGCATTTTTTTTTTTTTTAAAGACCACCCTCATTGCACAGTGGTTGGCATCACAAGCTTCCACAGAGTGGACTTGGGTTCGAATCCAAATTAAGGTTTGGACATTTCTGTGCTGGGAGTATACACTCATAGTGAGAGCAATGCTGGCTCACCAATATGGTGCACCCATAATAAAGTAACCAACGAAATTGCATGATGTGGATGGGAGGGGGGAGTCAAGACAAGTGCCTACAAAGTTGGGGAAAAAGAAAAAAATTGTTTAAAGTGTATTTGAACTAATCTAAAAATGTAGTATCCGAATATTGTTGTAGTAGCCCATATAACAAAATTAAACATATTTTAACAATATAACAATTGACATACTATAAAAATGTATGCAACTTTTCATAATGTATAATAATTTTATCATTTTACTTACGAATGAACATCATTATCAATGATAGAATCTTCAAATAAATATGGCCAAGTAACAGACAGATGAAATTCACTGAAAATATGAAACATTGAAAATTACAAGAAAAGAATTATAGGCAATAAATTATTTTATAAAGATACGGTTATAGACTAAAACAGTACAGCTAGTGTATGCATCAAAGAATGAACAAAAACATACAGCACTGGATCTTCAAGAGCTCCACAAGGAAGTCTACCAATATCTGTAGGTGTAATATCCTCTCCAAGTTCATCAATTTCTACAGAAAATCATGCATCATATAAAAGCAATTTTAAATAGCATTTCATTACACGAAAAAGAATAAAATTACCGTAAAATCTCAACTATAATATGCACCCGAGTATAATACGCATGCTTGATTTTGCGTGAAATTTTCAGAAAAAATTGAAATTCGACTATAGTACGCACCCATAACTTTTCAATATTTCATTTTAAAAATGCACAAATATTTATTAGCAGAAATAAAATTTGTAATAAAAAGAAATGAAAACATTAAATTCAGTAGAAAAAAAACTTAAAATTTTTATTCAAAACAAACGATACTGGCAAATTAACAGTCTTAATCACTTTCACTAGAATACAGCTCATCTATTGTTGTTGCATCCATGTCATAAGTATTGATACCGTCGTAATATATATCACCATCATCATCCTTGTTTGATGACAACTGCCCATCCTACCATAATATGTCGTTCTCACTGCCGTCTCACGTTTAACAAATGATAATTTTTCTGTTGCCATATAGGACCGTCTTGAAGAAAATTTGAGGGAAATAAGTAAAATAAAATAATTTTGTGCACTTGCAACGACCGGGAACTATCACTATTTCAAGGGACCTGTTATTAAATGAACGTATGTGTGATACGGACTGTGAGTTCCGTTTATTTAAAAGGAATACCTGCTTAGTAAACAGGTGGATGAATCACGGAGTGCAGATGCACATGCACCCGTGTTGCAACAATGCCTTACAGCTGATGTACGTTCGTTTATCCAATGTTTAAAACTATGTTTATTTTGTACGTGAGTATAATACGCACCCTCATTTATGCGGACTAAAATGTGAAAAAAAAGTGTGTATTTATACTCAAGATTTTACGGTATACATAAGACCAAAGTTCATGCTAGCTTAGAAATAATGTGTACAGTTTTTAAACTTACAAACAGAATTATCATCAAAACATAATTTTTCAAGAAACAAGAAGTAACCACAAACTTGTTTGTTCATCACTTGCAAATTATAAAAGAAATATTTGAATTGCTATAAAATGATGCATAGATGAAAAAAAATCCTGATTTTTAAAATAGCTTCATTTACTAGATGTTTGAAATAAATTTAAGAGTACAGTGTTAAAAATTGATATGAATATATTTTTTATAAACTTTTTCTCACAGAGGAAAAATTCCTCATATGATCACATGTAAGCCATGGGTTAACATAAAAAAGCAGGAAAAGCACCAAACACAATAGTAAAACAAAAAGGAATGACAAAATTATAATTCTACCTTAAATTTCGAAGACGTTTATAATAAAAACATTTGCTTCCATACAATTAATTAAGCTTAGATGATATTATACAGTCACTTTAATGGCTTGACTTTAGCAGCGAAACATTATGTAAATCTGATCAGCGATTACTAGTCTGATGAGACAAGACTAATGACCTTTGGATATAATAATCATCTTATTCCTAGAGGTTATTCTTTCAGCATTTCATACTGTCAGCTTCAATTTTTAAGTTTAGTGTATCAAATACTTAACAGCCACTAAACAGCATTTATATTACACACAAATTTTCAAAAATTCAATACATCTGAATTCAGTATCATTTTTTAACGAAAAGGAATTCAAATAAAAACCATAGACAGTGAAGATAGACAGTTATTTTAATTATTGCAATGATCTGGCAAAGAAAAAGAATAAACAAAAAAGTAGAAAACATATCAGAGGGAGAAAATTGTAAATTGGAGAGCTGAAGTTTTAATTCAAAATTAATAAAAATGAGTAAAAATATTTCAGTAATCAGAAATTCACAAAAAATCATGTACGTTCAAAATATAATATCCAAATGCAACATTTTTTGAAGTATTAGAAACCACGACATTCTAGAATTTTTCAAGAAATGGAAAATAGTTTTTTTACTATGACAAGTGATAATAAAAAGAAACAATTATAAAAAAATTATAATTTCAATCGTAATAAACTGCATATCAAATACCAGGTGGAGGCTGAGGCCAGCTACAGGGTGACCAATCTTGTAAAACATAGGTAAATCGGATTGATACAGAAACAGGTGGAAGATCAAATGTAGAAACAGCCTAAAAAAGGAAAAGAAAAGTTAATTTTTACTTAGGATATGCAGATAATATGAAAAGTTTTTGATTAAAATGGCTTCTCGGAAATTGTATTATAGCTTTAATTATACCAGATGAAGAAGGCCATTTTTGATAACTTAAATATTCATAAGTTCTAAAAAGCTTGGTAAATAAATTTATATGGTCTGTGCCAAATATCCTTTTATATTTGTTAACTATTTTCATTTTTGTTTTCTATAATCTATGTATATAAAACAGTTCCATAACTGACTGACTCACTAACTGACATACAATGCACAGACCAAACCACTGGACCTAAAGGGCTGAAATTTTGCATGGTGATTCTTCTTATAGTGTAGGGATGAACTAAGAAAGATTTATGAAAAATTCTTCTTAGATCTTTTAAAATTAAATTTTTAAGCTGTTTTTGTAACTTTTTTAAGTTTACATTTAAAATAATAATTTGAGGGTTATAAAATTTATATCACGAGAAAAATCATAAAAATTCCTTTAAAATGAAATCTTTTTTGAACCTTTACCTCGATTTTCTGATTTTTGGTGAATTTTTACAGATTAATTTTTAGAATTTAATTTATTAAATGCTGATCACGTGATTTCTCTTTCTGGTACTTTAAATAAATTTATCGTCGCGTGCATAACAACTAAATAGACAAAAAAAATATTCTTTTTCTTTCTAATGCAGCAGACGATTGGATATTATCAGAAAATAAATATCCCTTACGATTTTTTTATAAATATATATATATATATATATTTTACATCAATTGTATACATTGATCGTCGCATTTATTATAAATATATATATATTTTTTTGGCATTAATTGCATATATTGACCGTTGTATTTAATTTGAATGTACTCCGTAGCGAAGTGCAGGTTTTCAGCTAGTCTATATATATAAAACAGTTCCATAACTGAGTGACTCACTAACTGACATACAATGCACAGACCAAACCACTGGACCTAAAGGGCTGAAATTTTGCACGGCTATTCTTCTTCTAGTGTAGGGATGAACTAAGAAAGATTTATGAAAAATTCTTCTTAGATCTTTTAAAATTAAATGTTTAAGCTGTTTTTGCAACTTTTTTAAGTTTACATTTAAAATAATAATTTGAGGGTTATAAAATTTATATCACGAGAAAAATCATAAAAATTCCTTTAAAATGAATTTTTTTCGAATCTTTACCTCCATTTTCTGATTTTTGGTGAATTTTTACAGATTAATTTTTTAGAATTTAAATTAATTAAATGCTGATCACGTGATTTCTTTCTTTGGTACTTTAAATAAATTTATCATCACGTGCATAACAACTAAACAGACAAAAAAGATTTTTATTTTCTTGCTAATCCGGCAGACGATTGGACATTATCCAAAAAAATATTAAAATACAGTAAAAGATATGGTCCTCAAACTGTAGTATATTAACTGCACTATATTCTTTAGTATGTCCTATTAGATTTAATTTGAATATTTTCTTCTACATTATTTTATCTATAAAAATATCCCTTACAATTTTTTATAAATATATATTTTGTTTTTTCTTACATCAATTATATACATTAATCATCGTATTTATTATATATATATATATATATATATTTATTTTATTTTATTTTATTTTAGCATTAATTAATACATTGACCGTTATATTTAATTTGAATGTACTCCGTAACGAAGTGCGGGTTTTCAGCTAGTCTATATATATAAAACAGTTCCGTGACTGACTGACTGACAGATAATGCACAGACCAAACCGCTAGACCTAAAGGGTTGAAATTTGGCATGGCGATTCTTGTTATAGTGTAGGGGTGCACTAAGAAAAATTTTTGAAAAATTCTTCTTAGATTTTTTTAATTTAAAGTTTTAAGCTGTTTTTGTAACATTCTTTAAAGTTTGCATTTAAAATAATAATCTGAGGGTTATAAAAATTTATATCATGAGAAAGATCATAAAAATTCCTTTAAAATGAAATCTTTTTTGAATCTTTACCTCCATTTTCTGATTTTTGGTGAATTTTTAAAGATTAATTTTTAGAATTCAATTTATTAAATTCTGATCATGTAATTTCTTTTCTTATTGTGATACTTTAAATTAATTTTGCGTCACGTGCATAACAACGAAATAAATTGACAAATTTTTCTTTTCTTTCTGATGCGGCAGACGATTGGACATTATCCAAAAAATATTAAAATACAGTAAAAGAAATATTCCTCAAACTATACTATATTCTTTAGTATGTTCTATTAGATCTAATTTCAATATTTTCTTCTACATTATTTTGTCTATAAATATCCGTTATGATTTTTTTTTTTTTTTTTTTTTGCATTAATTTCATACATTGACTGTTGTATTTATTATATATATATATATATTGGCATTAATTGCATACATTGACCGTTGTTTTTAACTTGAATGTACTCTGTAGTGAAGCATGGGTATTCAGCTAGTAAACTATATGCAAGCTAAAGTTGATTGTTTGATGCCAAGTAAAATTTTCATGTATCACAATTAACACATATGACAATTCCACATACTCGTGACACATACAACCCTAACTAATTTTTAATTTGGATATTGAGACAGGATATATAGAAATACTCGATTAAATGAAATACAAACTTACTAATTTTGATTTAAAAAGAGACAGAAGTCCAGACAGATGACTATACTGAGAAAATGCTCTGTGTAGATGAACCATATCAAAACTAGTCCTAATACCACTTCCTTCACACACACCAAGAAAGTATTTCTGTCTCATCTGCTGTAACTGCACAAATACAGGAACTTGACTAAAATTTAAAATTGTAAAAGATAATTAACAAATGATAAATTTGTAAAAACAACAAGATTTGTAAAATTTTATATTTTTACTAAACAAAAATAAATAATAAAGTCAGATAATAAAACAACTTTTTAATGAAGATTATTGATGTTACATAGTGGTAGTAGTCAAAATTTCATGATTTAATTGAAGTGAAAATATATGCCCTCATAGGATGGAAATTAATGGCTTCAGTCCAAATGGACTCAAGCCAGACTTTAAGATAGCTTGGAGTAGCCTACAATTAGACCTGTTTGTAGAAGCTTCAAAGCTTCAGCCAGGCCTGACCAACAAATATGTGAATTACATGCAGTGTTCAAGGAAATAAAACTGATTTAACAGCTCTGTTTCATTGCTCCATAAGAATGGGTATAACAAATAATAATACTATATATTATTATTATTATTATTATTGAATTTCAGCTGTAAATACTGTTATAAATACTAAGCAGATCCATTCTTCAATATTTACCTTAAATAGCTTTCTAATTAAATATGAGAGAAAATTCTAAGAAAATGCATAGGATTTCAACTACAATAATAAATTTTTAAAAACCTAAGAACTATACAGATGAAATTTTCTAAAGAATGTTTATCTCATCAAATCATTTAAATTAATATTTTATATTCATAAGTTTATCATCAGTTATATCTTTTAAAGCATCAAAGCATAAATTCTCTCTATTAAAATGTCTCAAACAATTACAGAAGGGTCCTTTCAGAAATCTC
Organism: Dolomedes plantarius; assembly: GCA_907164885.2. Lineage (NCBI taxonomy): Eukaryota > Metazoa > Arthropoda > Arachnida > Araneae > Dolomedidae > Dolomedes > Dolomedes plantarius. The sequence goes on from OU015493.1 coordinate 97,611,777, forward strand.
TCTCAATTATTATTATATTATTATATTTTTATCTTTAAATAATCGATAGAACAGCTCCTAAATATGAGAAAAAGCAGGCCAGCCAGGTTTAAATTAATAGAAAGGGAAATTAAGATCAAGCTCAATCCAGGTGTGGCTTTGAAGAGATGTTAAATAGACCTGTCCTGTGCACATCTCTCAATGAAAATGGTAAGTGTTGTTGTTGTTAAACCCCCTGATAGGTAAGTAATGACATAGTATGATATGCCAGAATTTGTCATACATAAAACATTAAAATAATATGTTCTCTTCTCTCTCTCACTCATCCTATCTAAAATTTAGAAAATACCATGATTTTCATCAAATAATTTTAATGATATATTCAATTTTTTTTCAATTATTACAGCACAGGTTCTTTTATATTTTTAAAATTCAAAATTATTGTTTCTTATTCCACTAACTAAATGTTTATATAAAAGAATCTCTCTACATTTAAAACTCATGATTACATAAATGTTTCCCTTAAATAGTTTAATGATAACAAGAATTGGAAAATTATTCTCTAAGGGAATCTTAATGCTTGAAATATATATATATAGTCAAACCTGTTTTTTTTTTGTGGTCTTTTTTTAAGCGATTTGTTTTGTGCAGGTTTTTTTTGCAGGGACCCAGCTTTGCAGCAAATTGGAAAAACATTTTCTTAAAATAGATAACAATTCTGAAAGAAGTTTGAAATTCCAAAAAGAGCTTCAATTGTGTATATCTGGCTATTGTGACATCTACAAGCAGCTGATCAAACGATCGTCATTGCAAAAACTTATCACTGACTACATAGTAACAAAAAATAAATCAACTCTAATATCCTCAAGTGACGAAAGCGATAACGAACCAGTTCATCACAAGAATATACGTGCTTTGGACTACGACAAGTAGTATCAAATTATGTACATTTTGGAAATTTCTCCATGTGTAATTTAATTTTTTTTTTTTTTGGAAAGCACTTTCTTGCTATTTTGTAAAGATTTGACATATTTTCTAAGTGAGACATTTTTTATGCAGTCTCTCTCCACTGCATAGAAAATTTTTTTCTTTAATATGTTGTGAAAAATTATTTGCAATAGCTATTTATGAAGTTTCTGAATATTTATTTTTGTGTGGTTTTTCTTTGTGTGGTCCCTACTGCACAAAAACAGGTTTGACTGTATATATATTTAAAGGTCATAAAATTTTTTGCTATTAAAATAAGTGTTCGTGTTTTCTTGCTCAAACTACCAAAATCATATGATGAAAATCTTATAAATTTAGAGAATTCACAGGAATGGTCATAGTCAAATACTCACAGAAGTCAAACACTTTCTGTGAATATACCTTTATTAATAATATCAAACTACAAATTTAGGAAACCAAACTGATGTCTAAACTAGAGATACATCACTGACAATCTTGTGCCTGCCTTATATCCTTGCATTGTAACATACAAAGCACAACTATCATAACTTTAATTTTTAAATGATGTCACAACTTTAATTTTTTCTAAGTATAGCTAATAGGACAATTATATCAGCGCATGCATATGATTAAAATATTATACAAATTTTACATAGAGAAATTAAAATATAGCAACAGTTGTTATAAGATCGCTAGTTGCTTAATACTGTCACATACCAGTTTGTATTATTGACAGCAATATACACTGAACTTAATAGCATTTTTGTTCGGTCTTCAGTCATGATAGCATCATTTGTTTTAGCAGGATGAATGACCACAAACTCTCTCAATCCATACCTAAAAGATAAAAGAAATATAATAAATACGGTACATAATTTAGAGACAATATGGCACTATGAACTAATAAGTAATTTTTGTTGCAAAATTAACAAAATAAAAACTTACCATCTCACTAGGCAATGAGCTTTCGGAGGGAAATCATTTTCTTTGGACATCATATCTGCTAAGCAGAATGGTAATGGTTCTCCTACATAAAATAGGTATAATTTAAAATGCATGGAAATATACCTGCAGTATTCATTTTTTAACAAAGCTTCTTTAAAAATTATATGGAGGATACGATAAAAGTATACTTGGCAAATTTTGAAAGTTGAAAAATACTATAAAAAGCTCTTTTATTTAGCTAATTGGTTGGCTGGTTTTAAAAAACTACCATCAACTTTTGCAACGTAAGTGCTAAACAGACTGGACTCTACAATTAAAAGCTGATTTTGAAGAGCAACAAACAGCCATGCTTAATGTAAGACTTAAACCAGTAGACTCACCCATTTTATGATAAACTAGCTGAATACCTGTACTTCACTACGGAGTACATTCAAATTAAATACAATGGTAAATGTATGCAATTAATGCCAAAAAATATATATGTATATTTATAATAAATATAACAATCAATGTATGCAATTGATGTAAAATATATATATATAATTATAAAAAGATCGTAACGGATATTTTTATAGACAAAATAATGTAGAAGAAAATATTAGAATTAAATGTAACAGAACATACTAAAGAATATAGTACAGTTAATATAGTACAGTTTGAGAAACATTTCTTTTACTGGATTTTAATATTTTTTTAGATAATGTCCGATCGTCTGCCACATTAGCAAGGAAAAAAAAAAACCTTTTTGTCTATTTCGTTGTTATGCACGTGACACAAAATTAGTTTAAAGTATCACAAAAAGAAATGAAACCACGTAATCAGCATTTAATAAATTAAATTCTAAAAATTCTTTAAAAATTCACTAAAAATCAGAAAATGGAGGTAAAGATTCAAAAAAGATTTCATTTTAAAGAAATTTTTATAATCTTTCTTGTGATATAAATTTTATAACCTTCAGATTATTAATTTAAATGCAAACTTTAAAAAAGTTACAAAAACAGCTTAAAAATTTAATGTAAAAAAATCTAAGGAGAATTTTTCAAAAATATTTCTTAATGCACCCCTACACTATAAGAAGAATCACCAAGCAAAATTTCAGCCCTTTAGGTAAAGCAGTTTAGTCTGTGCATTATCTGTCTGTCAGTTAGTCAGTTACGGAACTGTCTTATATATATTGATAAATCCGGGACAACGTTGAATTACTGATATAGCTCATATTTGACCCCATATTTTCTAAAGAGACCAAATATTTTAAACCAGATGGTCCTTGAAGCACCAGTTTTTATTCTCCTTCAACCAGTTAGTTCTTCCTGCAGGTCTATTGGCTTGTATAATAATACCATAGTTTATGCATCTATCTAAGAAATACATGTGGTAATATGACAGCTAACTCTGGTCGAAGAAGCTTCTCTTCAAAACAACTTATATCACTCTCAGAGAACAGATGTTTTTCAGGGAAACAAAACATTTTGACTATTTCAGCGATGTTTTGGACTTTCAATCAAAATAAAATAGAAATACTAAATTATAGAAATACTAAAAGATGTGGAAAACTATAAAAATGATTAAAATGTGCTACATCAGTTTTTTATATGAAGAAAAACTGTTTACACCATACCAATACAATTTAAATATTAAATTTTTAACACCTTAGTGTGTTTACTTCAGTATCCCTGATAAACTATGGTTTATGATGGTAAAAATAAAAGAAAAAGAAAAAGAAAAATGCTATAACTTTGGTTTCTGAGCATGAGGAAATTAAATACTCTCCCCCCCCCCCTCCTAAATGTTACAGATGAAAATATTTAAGTCTGACATAAACCATGGATCACCTACCCAGTTAATGAATGAAATATAAAATAATGAAAGTGTCTATAAACAAACATATATTCATAAATGTTTATTTACACACATTAGATATTTTTAAAAAAATAACTACAGTTTGGAAACAGCTGATGCTAGTACCACATTGAGAAGAAAAATTAAAGCTCCTGAATTTGAGAAACTTGACTACTACAGGAACTTAATGGTCAGTATTGACATAATGAACATGAAATAAAGATAAAAGCAGGGCCCAATTTAGAAAATTCTTGACTACAGGCACAACTCAGGATGGGGGCCCCCTAACACTGATGTGGGAGTAACATTTCCAAAATTGACACAGAAAAAAAATAATCATGAATCATTGTGAATGTACCATTTTTCCAAGAATTGGCTATTTGAATCGTAGAAGCCTAGAACACTATCAAATAACAAAAATCAATACAACATATTAACTTCATCAATAGAACACCAATACAATGCAACCAGAAAAACTTATTAATCCCTTATATACACTAAAACTATACATATGATGAACTACACATATAACTATACATATGATGAACCAATTAATCAAATTTGAAAGGATATATAAAAAAAATTGCAATTAAAAAAGGTAAAATTTAAAAAAAATTGAATTAGAAATTTTTTTTTAAATAAAAATTTGGGGGGGAGGGGCCCAACATTTGGGGGCCCCTAGGACCGGGCCTACAGGGCCTAATGGAAAATCAGGACCTGGATAAAAGAGTAAAAACTTTTTTAATGCACTTTTATAGATAAAATGCAATTAATTAATAATGAATAAAGGAAAATATTAAAGTCATATTACACTAAAGTTTATAGTCTCAGATTATTTTAAAATGATCACAATATTAGATTATGGGGACCAAAAATTTTAATACAAGAGGCCCTATGGATTCATAAATATATAGACACTGCAAAACATATTTATATAAATGAATAATATAAATATCAAACATAAAATATAGTAACAAAAAAAACTATTTTGCTTGAATTTGATATAATTTTTCTATAGGATGAAATTGATTGTTACAATCATAAAATTAGATAATCCACTTCTCGTCCTTGATTTTGCCTGAATCAACAACCTCATAGATCTCATCTGAATTTAATGTGGATGCCAGAGGATTAGAAACAACAATAACAAATTAAATTAATATTTTCTTTAAAATGTTTTTATCCATAACATTAGTATAAGTTCAGATAAAATTTCAAGTTTTTTTTTTTTTTTTTTTATGAGAAAGTATTATGCAATATACTTAATTGATATATATTAATACTTATTTTCAACAGTTTCATAAAAGATTAAAGATTAAAAGTACTTTTAATATCTTAAAGTATAAACAGCCTGTTTTGTGTACCTTCATCATCTGCATCAAATGTGGCTGTAGGATCATAATCAGTTGTACTAGATTTAAGCTGATGATGAACTGCTTCAAATTGGAATGATGCAAACATCAACTGTTCTCTCTTTTCCAGCCATGTTCCATCATTCAGTTCACCCTGGAAAAAAATTCTGATGTTAAATTTTGATAACACAACAGAAATCGAAGATTTGTAGCAAGTTGAAAAATGATAAAACGTAAAATTTATATATTATAAAATTATAAATTTTAAGAACTGTAAATATAAGTATAAAAAAAAATTATCAAATATACTCTAGTTGTTCAAAAGAAAAAAGAAAAAGCTCTGAAGATCTTTACATCTAAATGAAAATATATAATAAAGAATATAATGGGATAGAGTGACTTCTATCAAACTAAAATGAAAGAACTCCAAATGAGTTTTTTCATTCTAGTTTGATGGAAGAATTTGAAATTCAGCCACACACAGTGGCGCACCCAGGATTTTTTCTTTGGGGGGGGGGGGCCGAGATGGATGGAAAAAGATATTTATAATGTAAAATCAATATTCATAATGCTATTTCTATTTCTTTGAGGGGGCCAGGGCCCCTTAGCCACCGCACCCCCCTGGGTGCACCACTGGTCACACATAATGATATCTCAAAGAGTATTACATAAAATTGCTCAAACATTTAAAGAATGTAGATTTGTGCTCTAAAATTTACTGAGAAAAACAACTGAATTTTGCCACAATCCTTGTAACATAGGAAAGAATACACTAACAACTTATTAAAAGCATTTTATATTAGCTAAAATCTACTTATAATTAAATAGATGAGTACTAAAAATCTAAATAAATTGCATTTTTTACAAAACCATCACACAATTGCATTACTTTTTTTAATGGAGGTGCTGAAGTATGTTGAGGCAATTTCCACTCATGGAACACTTCTTCTATTCGAGCAATAAACCTAATAAATCAAAAGTTAAATTTCAAAATTAAAACATTTTAAATCGGTTGTTATAATGACTTAAAACAGAGCATGATATAAATAAATAAAATACGATTAAGGTATCAACACTGAATATCAGTGAAATGGTCAATAAATATTCAAATAAAACTTTCCCTTTAAAATTTTTTGGTATTAACCCTTTTTCTTCAAAATTCACATTTTTGAAACTCAGATAGAAATGGATTGAAATTTTAAACTTATGGAATAAGTGAAAAGGGACTCTTTTTTGCAATTGTAATTTAAAATAAAAAATACATGTACTGTACCACATAACTTGTACTAAGTTCTTGAGGATTTCATAAATAGCACTCTAAAGTAGAAGTGGAAAAGAAAACATAAAAAGAAAATTTAGATTTTATAAAGTGGAATAAATGACCTTTTTCCAGGAAAGGTTAGATTTTTTAGAGACTATTCTTTAATTTCATGACATTTCCAGAATCTTTGTGACTGGTAGACATCATATAATAACAATAGTAAAAATTATCATGTGTAAATAACCCAAAGAAAATTACCTACCAAATATCACAAAAAAAGGTATCACTATTCAAGACAGTGTGAGGATGCAGTGGTCCAGTTGGCAAAGGCAGCAAGCAAGCCTGTGATCTGAACATCACTAGTTCAATGCTCGTCACTGACAAATCCACTGCTGTCTACACTAAAGGCAGCTGGTGCATGAAAAATCTGTCATGGCTGCAATGTCCTCCAAGTTCTCAAATTTACCTATGGAGGTGCGGAGTCAAGTGTACCGGTCATGTCACTTGACTCAGTAGACCTCTTTTTCAACAATTAACACAATAATAAAAAAACATGTTAACAAAAAAATAAAGTTAACCACAAGTAAAGTTTACTGGTTTCCTAAGACTTACACCAGTTTCCTAAAGCCTAGACCTCGGGGATTCTCTCCTCTTACCCCCCATAACATCAAGTCTGAGTTAACAAAAATGCTTATTTTAATCATAAATCTCTGTCAAAAAGCCTTAGAATTGCCAAAATTATGCACTGCTAAATGCATACCTAAAATAACTTTGGACCCATAAAATGCAAGAGAAGAAAAAGACTGATAACACCAGTAACTAAACACCCTAAACATTTCCATACTTTTAGAAATCTATACATGACAGATAGTCAAGAGGCTTGATAGTGGCTTGATAGTCAAGAGGGCTTGATATGCTTGATGTTTAATAATCAGAGTAATTCACGAATAAAATTCTATTATTTGCATAAGAATCCCCAATGAATTATGCATTAGAGAAATATCTAGGAAACTTTTTTCTTTTCAATGATTTTTATAAAGAGAACATCAAGTACAGGAAATGAGGAAACTAACAAGAAGTCTTATTTAAATTAGAAGTCTAGTCTAGAAATCTAACTAAAAGTCAATTTTTTGCCAACACAGAAGAGAAATGGCATGTGTGAATATGAAGTTTCCAGAAAAGAAACAAAAAGTTAAATACAAGGGACTTCAGCCTACTAATAGTTTGTCAAGTTCAAAAATGCATTATCTCTCTCACATTAGATTAGACAATCAAAAGCTGAATGGCCATGGATACTTAAGAATTATGTATGATCTAGTCATGAATTAAAATTATGATACTTTTAGTTAAGTTCATGAAATAATATTAAGTAAAATTCTCAAATAGTTCCTTTCAAAGTGAAGAAAATAGTTCACTTAAGAGAAATGTTATTACTTTGAGCAATCCATTTTTTTAAAATTATTATGAGTATTCAAATAATATCAATAATCAATAAAATCAGAAAAAAAAATTATTATACCTCTCCCAATCAGATGCAGTGGTGAAATCAGTGATTTCAAAGACATCTTGGTCCTGAGACAAAGAAAAAATATCAAGCTAAACATGCTGCAACTCTACACTATACACAAAACAGCTTATATAAACTTAACATATAATTCATATAAATTTATTTATCTCAAAACACCATGAGGTTTTATAAGCAGTAAATAAGTATATAACCAGCACTTATATATCAAATTCAACTGAATTTTTACTTTTTGATAAATACTTAGGTGTAATTCTGACATTGATATTTTCAACTCTGAAGTCTTTGATTTTATAAAGTAGACTTGATATTTATATGTAAAGTATCTTATCGATGACAAGATGATTCAAGTCTACAGTTTATTTAACTATCTATATAACTTATGAATACCTTAACATTACAAATTATCTCCATTTGATGCATGTTAATTGAAATTTTACCACAGATAGTTTAAAACCCTCCAGTGACATTTTTTCTCCATTTAATTTGAGGTAATAGTATATTTAGAAACACTGTTTATTCAATATTATAAACACTTCAAACTCTTTTTCATATGTAACAATAGAGGAAGGACAGATATAGACTTCGATAACTAATAACCTTCAAGATATGATTTAATTTTATATACATTCAGAATCTCAGACAGAAAACCTGACTTTTCACATTTGGACCTAAAGTGAAAAATCTGCTAGATTGGTCTAGCAATTTACTATTTCATGTTAATTGTTAATTGTTCAACAGATATGATTTGTGAAGCCTAGCAGGCATTATTGGCAGATCCTGTGAAATTAAATTCTATTTAGATGATAGTAGTTCTTCTTTTCCCTATAATTTTTCATATTGTTTACTTTTATTGAAAACTGCTTTTTTAAAAATATTTTTAAATTTTATTTAGCGTTTCTTAACTTTTCTGTCGTTACATAAACCTAAAAACTGAGGTCTGAAACAACAAAACTTTATAACTTCTACGCTGTCAGTTTCCAATCCTATCAAAGAACGATATTTCTAAAGTTCAAAAGTTAATATTAGCAAATTTAAATATCCGATAATTATACAATATAATATATTTCACTACTTTCAAATAATATAATATTAAAATATGCAAAAAAATGTCACCTCTTCAGATGACATTCGTCTCATATGTAATTGTTCTTCCAAAAATAAACAGATAAATAACAATAATATAAGTGACCTATCAAACCGTCTAACATCGAATAACAACAAACTTTGCAACCATGTTGTCGTGCGTTTACATTTCGCAAGCACAGCGGAAATCACGTGATTCACTTTATATGACATGGAGGTAAAATCTAGATAACACTATTTATAGTTACTTTACTGCTATCTTATATATGCCTTTATCTACAAAACAAAAAAGGGTAATGTAAAATTTAAAAAAACTAGATGAAAATTTGCTAGTTAAATCAAATATAGTTTCTATTTCAATCCAAGAATACTCGAATTCCCTAAATTTCAGAACATAACATGGCAATACCTTTAAAGAAAACCGGAAGTGGTATTAACTCTTGTTTTGAGTTGACGTTTGTTATACGTACATTTAACCGTTCGTGATATTCAGAACTGCCGATTCGATTTTAGTTTAGCGATAATGCCTGGCGGTCAGTGGGAAGTTGTTGGCGGTAAATCCAAGAAAACTAAGCAAAAGAATGGTACTGTTAAAAATTCGAAGGAAAAAGAGAAACAAGGAAATCAAAAATTAGCACAAGGAAATGCTAATTTTGAAACATCAGGTTTGCAACCCATAGTTTCATCTCTATTGCAAATTGTGTCGTTATCTTTTTGAATATGCTTGCATTTTTTTACTCTACAGAAGACAGAGTTTTCTCGTCACCAAAGTTTTTTACTATAATTATATCTACTAAAACATCATAAGTACTGGAATTGATTTTAAAAGCTAATATTACATTAAATGGAGCCCTAAAAATGTAATGAGGTTACCATAGGTTATCATTGCATACTAAAGTATTATTTCAAAACTATAATTAACATGAATTTTCTAAAATTCTTATTTCAAGACTATAATTAACATGAATTTTCTCAAATTCTTGTCTTTTAAAGTACATCATCATTTTCATGGCACAAGCATTTTTGAACTGGGATGATTGATATAAAGATTCGGTATATATAACCATATAGGCTTTTATATATATATATATATATATATATATATATATATATATAATCTTTTTTATTTTTTTACATATATTTATATATATATATCTAAATTTTTTTAATATCTAAATAAATTCTTAAAAGTATATTATTTTGTTTAGTTGAAACTTAACGTAACTGATGATTTCAAAAAAGTGGAAACAGTTATTTGTATTGTGTTTCTGTACTGTCTTGCAAACAATTCAACCGAAAGGTGTGTTCCAAATTATCCATTTTTTTGTGTGTGTTTATGTATTATTAATAAATTTATATACAACTTCCTTTCCTAGAGGCCAAGAAAGCTGTATGACATTTGCTTTCTAGAAAGCTATAAATAGTTAACATGTTAGGTCATTTAGTATTGTTTAGGAGTATTTTAATATGATATATGAAGGTTAAAGAAACTTAATACTAATAAAGACTAGCATTTGCTAAAACTGAAATAGGTCTATGTATACATTATCCCAAACTATTCATTTAAAAAAGTATAATTAACCTTGATATTTGTTAAATGGTAATCTATTTACAGAATATGCTTGAATGTGAAATAAATCATAATATTTGAATGCTAGCATTTGTATAGAGTAAATCATAAATTAATTTATAAGAAAATTAGATGTTTAATAATTTGAAACACCATTTGTATACAGTTTATATGATGCTTAATAAAAATAAATTTTAAAAAATAAATAAATATAAGCAAATCTTGCTTATATTTATTAATAGCTCCTATGAGCAATATATATTGCTAAAAGGAGATAATTATATGCAGGAAATAATATTAGTTGATTTCTTTATGTAAGAGATTTTGTTTCTTTAGTGATGAATAGTTAATTTCTAAGAGTTGAACACGTAATTTATTGTCAGAATCTGATTGGACAAATTGCTTATTTTAGGGCCTATTTGTGAAAGTCAAACCATTTATAATGCTTTTCTGGAAAAGGAAAAGAAGGATATGCCAAAGCCTAAAGCAAATGTAAGTGAACCCACAAAAAATAAAGACAAAAACACACAACAGAAAAAGAAGAAGGATAAAAAAAATGCATCACCTTCTAAAACAAGTCTGGAAGAAATATTTTCAGAGGTATGTAAGCATATTTCATAATATTCACTGTATTTTATTTTTAAAATATATAAAAATCAGAATAGTCTAAAATCATTAATTGATTCAAAGCATATATTTGAGGTATACTTTAATCCGGATAAATTCTTAAATTTTTGTTTAAAAATATGCTAAAAAAGAATATGTACTATAGACCAGAAAATTAATGTCTAGACTATAATATATCTGAAAAGTAAGATTTTTTTATGGATTATGCTTCATCAGTGATTAGCTGTTCATTTGTTTATTACTATATCCTTTTTCATTGAAGTCATTTGTATTAAGATTGTAAAATTTCATTTATATATAATTAATAGTTATATTTTTCATCACTAACCATACTCATTTGTCGGAGACTTAGTACTGTGCCTGGTTTTGTCTTAAGAGCTAAATGTGCTTTGCCCTTTTTTGGTTTATAAAATAATTTACCTTAGCCCATTTTTTCACTGATTCTCTTTTGTTTCTAGACCTTGTGTAGGCCATGATAATAAAATTAAAATTTAGTTTTAAAAATCAATTTCAATTACTTAGAGTTTATATCTCTTTTCTAAACATATATTTAAAATTTTAACAATTGTAATTTAAAATTATTTAATGATTTATGGGGTGATTATGGCCAAAAAAAAAACACTTTTTATTCTTTCTTTCTCTGGCTATAATACTATTTATGTATAGAATGACCATCTCCCTGTTTTCTGTTCTAGTGGTCTAGCTATACCTAAACAGAAATGGATTAACCTTTAGCTTACGGGGCCTATTTTTCCAATTGCCTCTTTGGAATGAGAAATCTCATCATTGTAAGAATGTTAAGGGGGCTATATATATGTATATATATTTAAATACTGAGTTTCCATTTACAGGTTGTGGAAGAAGATTTAAAAAATCTTCTAGCTACACTTGAAGTCCTGTGTCCCAGTACTCCTCTGGTATGGTTAAAAGATATAGCCAGTTTTTTAAATGTTAAACTTGATGCTAGTATTGAAGATCCTGTGTTTCCAGGAAAACCATTAGGTAAGTGCATATGTAAAGCAAATGTATTAACAAAAAAAAATGTTAATATTGATTGTGTTTCTTATCTTAAGTGTCTTTAAAAATGTATAATCTATGTTTGTTTATGTTTTTTCAAATGTGTACAATACAGAATCCATATGATTTTTTTAATTTTTTTTTTTTTTTCTGCTCTTATAATGTACATTTATATCATTGTATATCAAGTTTAACTAGACAGTAAGATCTGAGTTTGTTTTAAGTTACTGAAGAAAGGTTTCTTCCACGTTTAGTAACTTGCAGATACCCAGGTATAGTTTTTTTAATATCTAGAGACTATAATATTAAACAGTTCTGTGCACATCGGTAAATAAGTTTTAGTTTCATTTATATCATACCAATTTTCAGAAGGAAGATCGTGATTCATAGTTTAAATATAGATCTTTGAATACCAAAGTATTCAAAATGGGTTAAAACTTTAAAGCTGATGCTCTAAAGTTACAGGGGAAAAAAGAGATTAAGATTCGTAAAATAGTGAGACTCTTCTTTTTGTGTATATTACATAATTATTGTAAAAATTTTCAAACTGTTAGACTTTTCTTTACAGATTTTATATAAATTATATTTTGTAAAATTTTCTATGCAATTATTATTTCTATAATATGTTATAAGATTAATCTGGAGTTTTATTTTCCATAGGTTACCCTTCAATTATGTTGAATAAAGGTGTTTATAGTTTAATGATAAAGACTTTTAACCGTTGTACTACTCAAATGTTGCAGCTATTCTTTGAACATTGTTTACAATGCATGGTTCAAGATACTTTGAAAGGTAATATTTTTAAAAATTCAAACAGTAAATTTGTTCACAATTATTTATAGTTCTTAGAGCAATCATGTAAACAGTAATAATATTATGAAAGGGGGTTACTTAAAATGCACATTAAGATATAATGATAAGTAAAGGTCCATTGGTATAATCCTCCTTCTGGCCACAGAACACAGAATTATATGGAGTTGCCTCTGTGGATTAATCACAAACACATTTTTTATAGCATCACATTCTTTTGTTGACCTTATATGGTGCTTATTTAAAAATTTTACAGTTATTTATTGTCTTCTAATTTCACCTAAGCTATTTAGTATTCTATGTGATTTTTTCCCCAAAAAATTTGCTTGTCCTTTTCTTTGTAACTCTTGTCTATGATGAATTTCATTTCAATAATTCTCTAATTTGAATTTGCTTTCCTATTAAAGTCAACTTGCATATAACTAAAGGCATTAGGTAATCTAATTTTTTAAATGAATGCACCAAAATATGATAAGAATCATAATACTTTTCCAAAAGTGGGCTGTATCATTTTCTTTTACTCTAGTATAACTCAGTTTATGTGAATTATTTATAAATTTTATGCTTTTAATGATGAATGCATCTATAGCTTAATAAATTAAACTGTTCCTAAAACTAAAGACCTGGTATAGGATATATTTCATAAATGATTAAGTGTTTAAATTCAATACTCTTTCAATTCATATAACATAACATAATATTAAATTAAAGAGTATATTATTAAATTAAGTTCTTGAAATTTGAAGTCTTTACTAAAATATCATCTATCTTAGCTTACAAAAGCATTTGTTGAAATTTGTATATTATGTGAGGAATAATTTGTAATGTATTTGCAGTATATATATTTGTATAATAACAGTTTACTCTCTAATTTTAAAAATGTATCATGTAATAAGCATTAAATTCATTTATCTACTCCAATTTGTTAAAATATAAATATATGTAAAAAATATTTTATTTAAATGTATATTGGCTGTATTTAATCTACATTGTACTGAAGGGAAAATAAATGAAGCAACTATTACAAACTTCAATTTCTTTTAAATAACTGAATTATAGTTTTATATCCAGAGTTTAATATTATTCTTTCTCATTTTGTAGGCATTCACACTCTAGGATACCGTGTTGTGTTACAGTGTCTTGCTCAAGAAATGCCTTCTATTGCGATTGCTAATCTTTCCAAGGTAAAATTTATTGGACTCTTTTAGTGTTAATTTTTGATTAATAGTGTTTTTTTCTGTAATACAAATTAATTTAACATTGCTTTAAAATATTTAACATTTTAAACTGTGTTAATTATATATATCATTGTTTCTTCTGTATAAATCACAGGAAAGAGAATAAGTTTTTCAGAATATGACTACAAATTTGTTTCTACCAATTTGAAACAATATTTACCAGTTTGTCTTCTTAAATGCTGATGCTGTTATAGAAAGTTTTTTTTTCTTTTTTTTTTAATTAAAAAGGTATCAATATTTCCTTCTAATTACCTTAACATTTAAGGTATTATAATGAAGGCTTTTTCTTAAAATAGCATATTATTTTTTAAATTGTACTTTCATTTAGTCTTAAGTTTGAAAGCCTCCTTACATATCATCATTTATTAGCTGTGCGTAACTGATTGGATTGATGTAAAATTTTCATAAGTATCCCTTATACAGATTAAATTAAACAAGTTATTGTAAATTACATCATAATGATAATTAAGTATTCTAAATAGGATGGTTGAAATTTTTAATAGAAACTCAATGAGGGAGGTTTATTATATGATATGACTCTTTTTAACAGGAAAATCGTAATTAGTTAACTTGTTTTTGTTTGTTTCTTCCTAAAGTGTGCCGAACTGTGCAATGCTCATCAAAATCGGCAAAATATTTGTCTCTCACTCATGTGGGCAGCTGGGCAAGCTGGTAACAATAATATTGAAGCTGGATTTCGGGGTATAATTCCAATTTTATATTTTCTTGTTCTAATACATTTTTTATTCCAATATTATACTATCAGTGCTTTTTTAAAAGTAGTATTTGTGTTGTAAATTATAGCATATCCGTATGTAAAAAAATATATTTATTTATTTATATTTATACATAAATCAATATATTTTAGTGTGTGTGTATGTGTATGTATATATATATATATATATACACACTATCTAAGTATTTGGATACCCATGCAAATGACAATATTTGCGATCCTGATGTACTTCATGCCTTTGGCTGTTAAATTTCGTGTAGGAAACAACATTGGAATCAGTCATATGTGAGATGCCACAAACTGCAGAGTTATCTGATTTCAAGAAAGGTGTAATTGTTGGGTATCACAGAAATGGCCGATCCTTAAGGGACATATCTTGTGAACCGAATTACCCAAAATTGACTGTAACCTATGTTGATTCAGAAGTGGAAGGTGAGTGATGATTATCAGAATATGCTGAAGTCAGCAGACCCATGAAACTGGCAGATAGAGACCAACGGGTACTGCCCAGAGAAATTTGAAAGAATTGCACCCAACTGATGTCTCACATACTCCAGGAGTTTCAACAAGCATCCGGGAGTGTTGTTTCGATGAATACCATCCATAAGTAAGCACATCTGCTTGGTTTTCATGGTCATGCTACTGCCTATAAGCCTTTGATCACAAAGTCCAACCACGTTGCTCAGTTAATGTGGGGCAAAGCACGTCAAAAGTGGACTGTAGATCAGTAGAAACAGATTCTCTGGAGTGACGAATCAAGATTCGCCCTCTACATTTGGATGGCAGGGTCTCGTGGTCTAAGGGTGTTTCTCCTGGTATGCACTGGAACCCTTGGTCCCAATTCATGGTAAGCTCAATGCCGACGCCTACTGCACTATTTTAGATGACAGTGTGCTTCCTACATTGTGGCAGTTTTACAGGATGGACCCATATTACTTCCAGGACAACACCACCAGCTGTCATGTTGTGAGGTCCACCATGAATTAGTTTGGTGACAATGGGATTAACCAAATGGACTGGCCTGCCCAGAGCCCAGACCTGAATCCTATCAAGAACCTCTAGGTCGAGTTGGATTGCCGAATTAATGGGTGCAACAACCTGTCCAAAATCGGTGAAGGATCTTACATGTCTTCTCGAAGCTGAGCAGACGAAAATACCACTAGCCATCATACAGGGACTTGTGGACAGCATACCCCAGAGGGTTGAGGCTGTAACTGCCTGTTGTGGAATCTCTACCAACTATTGAATATGAATAAATTTTGTTTTTCTTTTCTATCACAGGTGTCCAAATACTTATTGGTAGATAGTGTGTATATAAATATACACATATACATGCACGCCTTTAATATCTGAAGTCTTTAAAAATCTTTAAAGAAAAAAAAACTATACTTTTGCTATTTAACCCCTTACCTGTGACATTTATTTGATAAAAATGCACCCAAAAATGGGGGGGGGGGAATTCCTGCCTTAATTTTGTGTATTATATCAATAATAAGGTTAGTTAAAGGTTATTTTTCAAAAATACAAAATTTTAAATGAAATAACTACTATATTTAACTATTTGACACACATGAAAAATTAATGGATATTTTATTCAAAAATTTTCAATTATAGCAAAATAAATCAAATGGCATGGTAATTTTAAAGCTTAATATTATAAATTAATGTTAAAGAATACATGATTTTGAATATGCGAATTTCACAAATCCTTTACAGTATGATGTATTTTTATATACATGGCACTGCACACAAGCCCACATCACTCTTTTTACAGTAAATTTGCATCTCACATCGTCTCCTGAAGAACCTAAATGGTTCTCTTCATCGGAGTCTGAATCGGACATTGCAAATCAAACTCTTGCAAAAACAAAATTTTGGTATAAAATTCAATAAAAAAGACAGAATGGTTATTACAAATTCCGACTAACAGTGCGAAACACTCTTTCATGCCTTTAGAACTCACCACACCGCTAATGAATTAAATGATGGACAAATACCGCCATCTATTGTGAAAATAGTAAAACTCCATATTAAATGTCCATTCAAAAGAAAAATATACATCGCAGAAAAGAATCGCAAAGTTTTCTCCTGCCCAAACTGAGTTCAGGCATTTCAAATATTGTCCATTTTTGTTGCCCGAATCCAGCTCAGGCCGCACTAGTAAGGGGTTAAGTCAGTGTACTTTTCATAGTTATCTCATAGCATTTGCTTCAGAAGCTCGATATCTTGAATTTAGAGCTTTGTACTATGTGGTGCTGAAATGACTACCTTGATTGCTACATAGTGTTCAGATGAGTTTTAAAAAATAGTCCAAGTAATTTTTGCTTCTTTACATGACATTAAAGTTACTTCCTCTCAATTAAGAAATTATAATATTAAGTTTCCCAGTCTTATACTGAGAGCAGTTGATTGGAAATCTTATATGTATTATTAATATTAACTAATATTGCTTGAAGACACATTATTGAGAAAAACAGTTGCATCTTCAAGCAAAATTTAGAAAATGGAGCAATAACAAGAAATAGGAACAGACTGCTAATTTAGTCATTCAAAACATAATTTCAGAATTGGAGGACTAAACCTCAAAAAGAATACTGTCAATATTGCTTGAAGAGATGTTACTGAAGGAAAACAGAAAAACTTTTTTAAAGACAGAAATTAGAAAAAAGAGCTATAATGAGGCACAGAAACAGGCTGCTTATTTTAATGTCTGTTTCTTTACCTTGAAACAGAAACAAGCATTCAAGAACTTTGCTAGAAGTCAAGGTTTAAAACAGATTATATAACTTCAGAAGAATGGAAATCATAAAAGAAACTATTAAACAACATTTTGTTTAAAGTTTCTTGGAAGTAAACTATGCCTGGGGATTATTAACAGATGCAGATATTGTAGTAGATATAAACCAGATGAAGAAAACTAAGGAAAATAACAAGGAAAGTTACCTATCATTATCATGTTCTGCATTATCTTGATGTCTTCATTATGCTTAAAAAGTGCACACTAATGTTTTGTAATTTAGAGGAGGAGAACTGGCAGTTTAAAATAACCTTTTAAAACCTGTGAAATTTTTGGTGGTTCCTATACTTTTATGTAATAATGAGAGTGTCTAAAACTAGGTGAATCTCCTTGATATGCTATAACAAACCTCAAGCTTTTCCTGAAAAAGGGGAAGTCAGATTGACTCCTTACCTCTAAAACTGAGATTCAAAAGTTTTGAAAAACACTCAAATCATGCAGTAAATGCTAGCAGAAACACTGCTATTGTCTATATTAAAATGAATCTTTCTCTACAAAATTTAATTTTTAAGTGTGTGATTTCAGTATCTGTTCATTCTAAACTTACGACAAATGAGATCATCTCAAATGTCTTGCATGTATATGTCAAATTTTGAGATTTGAAAATTATTTGAGAAAAAAGTTTTTGCTTTTGGTTTGTTATTAATCATTACTTAAAGTTAGTACTGACCAGTAATGTATTTGGTATAATTTTAAAACTGTCCTCTATGGTCTGTGTCTTATTCAATCTCTTTAAATTAGTGAATCTGCATAGCCTATGGACCATCTAAAGTGTTTTTAAGAGAAAGTAGAATATATTGCTGTGCTGCTGTCTTCAGATAGTCAAAATTGCTTTGGCTAAGCATATTACCATGCAACTGTACTCAAATTAAATTAGCTCAGTCACATTTTGGATTACATTATTTTATATCTTTGTTAGGCAGAGTCTTTGAAAAAGAAGTAACTGCAGGGTCTGAGAATTCATCCTTTTATTTAAAAGGAATTGATATTAGGCTTTAGTATACAGCAAACAAAAATATAAAGGATGTAAAATAAACATATGCCAGGGTGGTAACAAAATAACCACATACAAACCGAGCGAGCGAAGGAGAACGAACAACACCGGCGAGTTTTTCTCCTGGCCACCGTATTTATACTGTGAGCGTCGGAAGCGGGGTACTCCCCCGTACAGCTACCACGCATGTGTGGCACGCCGCCTCGCAGGTAGAGCGGTGAGCTGAGATTTCGCTCGAATATGTAAGTGACAAGATTTTGCATATGTTTGGGCTAACAATCTTCCAGAATATGTCTTGCAGTAACTTAACTAAAAAAATACTTAAATATATATTTCTGTAAAACTAATTGCTTTTGATACTTTTCAGAACCTTTAAATAGATGCTTCCTCCTCTTTTTTTTTCAATATTTCATATTTATATATTATATAATTAATTTAACTCTTCCAGTATGGACTGACCTCATGTTTCCTATGATTGGTACAAAAACATGTACAGGTTATGCTGTAGATTATCTGGAAAAACTTATATGGTAAGAATTTTGTTTTTCTTAGAATTATCTTTTTTTGGCATGAATAGTATTTTCATTTTAAAAGCCCGTTTTTTATCACTTAGAAAACTGACTGTTTTGTTTATTATGATTTTGAGTTTTGTTTTGTTTTTTAATTCTGTAAATATTATTTCAAAATGTTTTGTTCATATTTGATATGGATTATCTTAAATTGAAAGTGCTTTAAGAAATATGGGGGATTTTTTTTTTCTTTTAACTTTTTCATTAATCACTTTGCTAGGTTCCAATATTTTCCTTACAGTTGTATTAAAGTGCCAAGCTGTATAGTTAGCTTTTAACTAAGAATTTTGATACTTACTTAACCAAGTAAAATTGGGATTTTTTTAATAAATATGAAATCTTTGAATTTTTATATATATATATATATATAAAGAAAATTTACTTCATCTTACTTTTGCCTACTATTCTTTTTTAATATTTTTACTTCTAAGTTATGTAAGAAAAAAAATTTTTTTATTTCTACAGTTCTGAGGATTTAACAAAAATCAGCAAAAGCATCATTGAAGTCAAAGATTTGTTTCATATTTTAGACTTCATATATTCAAAAGATCTAGTAAAGAGTGTACAGAAAAGACTAATATCTTTTTACCCTACTCTGAAGGTCTGTATTTTATTATTACCTTTATTATTTACTAATTTCCTTGTAATTGAAAGTCTGTCTTGTAGGAATATAAAAGTATTCCTGTATTTGTATTATTTGGGGGAAATATTTCTTTTAATTATTTTTGAAGAATACTTTAATTTTAATGTAAGCCATTTTTCAATAAAAAGTGGGGATAAATAAAATACTAAGGAAATGAGAGCTTATTTATATACTTAATTGTTGTGAATCATTTTTAATATTTATAATTTATATTCAAATAATTCTGTTAGCAATAATTCTGTTATTAGCATAAATCATTGTGTTAACAAAATCCCACTATCGTATAGACGATAGTGGGATTTTGTTAACACAATTTTGTGGGATCCTCATCATTTAAGGATTTTTAAAAGTTATTGTTATTAGTTGTGCCTTCACTAAAATTTTGATCTGAAGTTTTCTTCATTTTAATCAGATAATTTTCCTTCATACATGTGTCAGAATATAAGTATAAAATTAAGTGTAGATAGATAATACTTATGGTGAAAATTTTTAATGTACTTAATTTCCACTTGTCTGACCAAGAAAATTTAAATTATTTGTAAGTTATTAACTCTGAGAATTTATTTTATTAGATTAATAAATTTAAAATATTGTAAATCTCATCAAAAATCTGTCAGATCAGAGTTTTTCAAAATTGTTAGCATAGGCAGTATTGAATACAGTGGAATCTCAATTGATCGTTCTCCGAATCATCGTTTTCCCATATGTGTTGTTTATTTCACCCAGTCCCAACAATCATATTGCTTTGTTATGTTCCCTCATCTATCATTTTCCTGCTTTTATCGTTCAGTTCAGTCAGTCCCTTGAAAAACGATAGATCAAGATTCCACTGTATTCAGTTTATTAATTGCTTTGTTAGGTTCCAATATTTCCATAGAGTTGTTGCTTTATAGTGCCAAGCCATATAGATTTTTACTATAGTAAAGAAGCAAATGTTGTGTTGGCTATTTATTGTATCATATGCCCATAGACTGACATTCATTAAGTGAATATTAGCAAATTTTTCATCTTAGGATGTTTTATAACATAATGAAGTTTTATTTCCTTTCAGACTCTGAGTTATGGACCAGAGCCAGAAACTGTATTACGGAATTATTTTCCATCATATTTGCACAGGCTTGAACCTCACTTGCCTCAGCCTTTAAAAGAAGAAGTGAGTTGGTTCATTCTTATATTATGGATTACTGTTTTATAAATATTTTATAACTCTGATATGTTACGTTATCATCCTATGTAACCTATATTTTTATCTATTAGACAGAAAATATTGTAAATGTGGTCAAAAGTCTGTGAGAGCAAAGTTTTTCAAAATTGTGTTGCATAATGAATTTCAAATAGTTATTTTCATTAACCCTTTCGCGACGGCAGTTCCGATCACGCGCTTTCCTTTGAGGCCGGAAGTTTTTCTCGTGAGCGTACCCTCCAGGCCGGCGGACTTTTAAGAGCTAAGCCTAAAGTTACGAAAAATTCCAAAATAGTAACATTTACAAACAAATCTATTTATTTAAGCTATATATGGTTTACTTACACATTCTTTTATTATTTTTCCACTAAAAAATTTTTGTTATACAGTTTAAAATATTTTTCGCTGGGACTTAATGTCGAAATCCTACTCTCCCTTTCCACAGTAAGATACTTTCATCAACTGATATATTCCTATCAGGAATATATCCAGAATATGTCAATAATATATCAAGAACTCTGAAAGCTTTGAATGATTAAATCTAAAAAAGGTTTAATTTTTTCAATCTTTTTGGCATTAGTAGAAGTGAAATTAAAGTATCGAAGAATTTCGATGCGTTGGTCCCGACTCATAACCTTACTGAAAAAAGGTTTTGCAATCATTGGATTCGTTGAGTAGTACATCTTAATTTTTGGTTTTTTCAATATACCCATTAAAATTGTCAAAGAAAATTAAACAAACATTTCTTCTTTAGTTACAGGCAAAAATACTTCGAGGATAAACTCTGTTCACTCTCCGGATTTATGAACCTCTCATACGCATTAATTTGGTTAGTATAATATAATACGCATTAATTTAGTTATTAAATCCATTACAGTTTCATCAAAAAAACATCTGAAATAATACAATTCATTTGATACAGCATCATCGACTTTTATTCCGCATGCCGCTGTGAATGTTAGTAGAGTTAAATCCCTTACGGGAGAAGACCACAAAGAAGTACCGTCCCGCGATATACTCAGAATAGAAATGTCTGATATATCTTCATAATCACTCTGATCTCCGTGTTCCAAATAAACAGATTCACCCGACGAGATTTTTGTATCACTGTCACTACTTTCATTTTCAGACACATTTCTTATCAATTCAGAAATTTCGTCTTCTGTTAAATATTTTCTCCTTTTCTCCATATTAAATCATCAAAGGAAAGAAATCTCACTGCAACAGAATCTGATTCTGACACAAAACCCATATACCCAATGCTACAATCCCACCGCAAAAGAAAAATAAACAAAGATATCTCGTAAACAAAGACCACGTGCAAAGTTAAAATGCCCTACCCGCTGACAGCCAAACGCAATACATCCATTCCTCCGTTTGTTTACATAAAACGATAGACCGCATGTGATTCATACTAGTCTTGTTTTCGAATAGAAGGTCCAAACTACGTGTACTCCAAATTTCATAGACATGCGGTGCCATCTTGTGCCCCAAAAATTAACTAATAAAACGTTCCGAACTACTGACACGTATAGGTGACGATCGGCCAGAAACGCGGATAGCTGCTGTCACGTATACGTGACGATCGGCCAGAAACGCGGATAGCTGCTGTCACGTATACGTGACGTTCGCCGCGAAAGGGTTAATCACTTTGCTAGGTTCCAATATTTTCCTTACAGTTGTATTAAAGTGCCAAGCCGTATAGTTAGCTTTTAACTAAGAATTTTGATACTTACTTAACCAAGTAAAATTGGGATTTTTTAAATAAATATGAAATCATTGAATTTTTATATATATATATATATGTAATTAAAGAAAAAAAATTTGGGAATAAATTCTTTTATTTTTTTTTTTTTTGGGGGGGGGGGACGAAATTTGGTATTTTTTATGCAAAATTTACATACCCCTAAACATGATATAGTATGAAGAGTAACATTCATATGTGTTAGCTTGTAACAAAGGATGGTATATTGCTAAATTTGTCAGGCTTAATGCAATGTGCTTTACATTTTTTCTTTAAAAATTAATTTTATTGTTTACTTTATTTAGAAAACATGTTTTTCGTTTTGATTTTGTTTTTAAAATAGTTCATATAATTTCTTTTGGTGAAAAGTTTTTTTCTTTTAAAGAAACTTTTTTGGGGAAAAAAGTTTTTTGGAAAAGTATCAGTGTTATAAGAAAATAAATAAGTTTAGAACTTGTTAATTTATTTAAACAATATGAAATTTAGAATGATAATATGCTTATTGTGTTCAGTAATCCATAATGATTCAAAATCTTATTTTCATCATAATTGCATATGGAGAGAACATCACACAAGCCCTTGAGAAAAAACTCTAGAGACAGTCACAAAAAATGCTCTACAAATATTGAATGTTGACAGCTGAGCTTATTTATCTGACAGCTCTTAAATAATTGTGATGGAACCTTGAAAAAATATATTATATGACCATCATAAGAATTATGAAGGAGAAAAATTAATTGAATGTACTTCATGGGGAAACATTAGAAATATTAGATATAGGATTAGATTAGATAAATATAGAATAGGTTTACTGAAAAAAATGAATTACAGAATATTATTTTTTTTAATTCTTAAGATTCATTTATTTTAATTTAGATTTTATCCAGTCTTGTATACTGCTTAGAAAAGGATACTCGCAACTACAGCATCTGGAGACAGCTGTATTCTAAGCATTTCGGTCCATCTAAGTAAGATTATCAAATAACTTAATTCATCTAGAAATGTACCTTTTACTATTAAAAAAGAAAAAGTCACAGGCATTATATTTGTGTATTCATTGTATAAATTGTTCGATTCAAATTTAATTATACTGCCAATTAATTACTTTAATTATATATCTTACTAGTTATTAAGCAATAACTTATTAAGTTATTGTTTAATAACTAGTGTGCTATCATTAATAAATCTAAATTAAGATAAAATGCTTTAAATTATGAATGAATATAATGAAATAACTTTTTTCTTTGTGTAATATTGATATTAATTTTCATATTTAAATTTCAGAATGCTTATTGCTCATTTAAATGAACAGTGGGAAAAATTACCACCTAAATTTCCAAAAAAGTGTCTTTTTGACACGCTTTCAGTTTTTCAAGTGACAAATGAAGAGCTGCTAAGCAGTGGGAAAAAAGAACCACTTGTTGAATTGTGTATTTTAATAAATAAGGTAAGATTATTTCTATTTCCTGTTGAAAATTTGTATTAGAGCTTTAAATTTTTTTTTATTTTTTTTTTCTTGGGGGGGGGGGGGGGGCTGAGTATCTCTGATGTGGGTTATAAATATATGCGAGTATATTTTAAAAGTAGCATTCATTAAAGTAGTTGATATTTAAATCTACTTTAAAATTTAATGTCAGATATATATATATACATACTAGCTGAGTGGCAACGCGATGTGTTGCTTTTTTAAATTAAAATTAAATAGTTTCATTTCTTAAAGATTAAATCCGTTTAATCACTTTTAAAAATATATTAGAAATTTTAAAAAACGAAATAATAATTTAAAATTTTCTTTCTCAAATTTCGGTTTTTGGCTTTTGAAACAATTCTTTCAAATTTCAGTTTTCAAATTTTGCTTTTTAGACAAAAAATAAATTCATTCAATTAGAAAAAATTCTAAAGGTTTTAACTTCTCATTTCATAAAACTAAAATTATTTCTTGTACTTTAAAATTATTTCTGGATTTTAATTATTAAATGACTCGTTCTCAACTAATAATTTTTCCTTTTGGCAACTGAGCAGAATTTCTTTTGAAGAGTAGAGTTCCTGGGTCTATTGACTTTAACTCCTGTCGCAAGATGCTTATTATCAATGTATATGTGCTCAATAGAAAAAATTATTAAGATAAATTTAAAGTTACTAGTTACATTAATATAAAAATTAAGTTTAAAACCTTCAAAAAGTAGAAGGGTAAAATAAATTTAAAAATTAGAATTATATTAAGATTAAATAAATTAAGATTAAAATGAAGAATTAAAAAATTTAAAGAAAATAAGTTGATATTAATTATAAAGTTACTGAAAAAATCGCCCTCAGCAAACAAGATGGAAAGTTCGCATAATAGAAGAAAAAAAAGCCCCTGTGCAGGGTCAAACAACTTATAATAAGATGATTGCAGAGTTCCACAGGGGGGAAACAAATAACACCAAAATAGGGAAAATTGGAAAATGCGGCACTACCTAGGACCAAACCCACAACAGAGGGTTTACCAGATCAGCGCGATAGCACTGCGCCACGACAGCACATAGAGTTCAGCAAGATGGGAGGTATATCACAGTAAGGCCGAATGTAAATATTAATCTCGGGTGGAAAAATGCTTAAAAAAATAGACAGTTCTGATGAATTCAAAATTGGTGGTGGAAGAATCCTATCAGTTGCTCATTAATTAGAATCAAATTTCACAAACTTGCTGGAATTATTAGTGAGTAAAATAAGTCGAAAAATTACGAACTCGGCATTCAGTTAAAAGTGAGCTTTGAAAGTGTGCTCTTTTAGAATAAAAACTTTTTTTATTGAATGTATTTGGTATATTTTGGAAGCTGAACATCTAGCAAATGCCGATAAATCATAAAATTGACATTAATAGGTGCAGAAACCCGAAATATTTGTCCATCAAAATTGCCCATTTCATGAAATTCGGAAAACTGCTTTGGGGAAAAAGCAGAGAAAAACATTTTTTAAATTTATAAAAATGTGTATATCCTTAAAGATGAAGAGTTGTAAAGCACATGGAAATAAAAAAATTTGTCGATTGGAGAACGGAAAAGTTGAATTTTGCATGCATGAAAATAGTGGAAATTTGTGAAACGGAAAGGAGCTGGTCCACCCGGAATGTCAGCTGTTTCAGCTCTCCTCTTCCATTGAGTTCGGCGGTTTTAATTTAATAATTAAAAAAGTTTGTTAGAAAAAGCTATTTTTCCCCCAAGCTATTTTTACTAAGTGAGCCGTATGTTTGACGTCACCATTATCGTCGATTACGTCATTCATCCATAGCTATGACGCAATCACCAACCCAGTGACGTACACCTTCGTAATGGTTGACTCTGTAACCAAAACTTCAACCTCTTGAAAATATTTGCACAAATCCACAGCCGAGCGCGCCACCAGACGGCGACACACACACCAGTCGTGTATAAAAGCCGCAGCGGCTAGGCTGTGGTGTGTTGGTTTTTGGTGTTGTTGGTTGGGTCATTTGTAGTTAGTTAGTTTAGTGAGCTTGGTGAACTACGCCCTGCCGTCAGATCTCGTCCAGGTACCTCCAGAAGTCACCGAGTTCTCTCACGTAGCAAGACGAAAGATATGGAAAGATATTCTGGCACAGATGGATCCCCAGCTGAGCTCCAGCCGTTTCTTACCAGAACCTTGAGGGGCCGTTTCCGGGCAACTAGTATCGGAGCTTGGTATCTTCGTATGTTACCTGCGCAGTGATAAAGTACATAAACATCAATCAGGTTGTACAAAACTTTTAACTTTGTTTCTGTACCTCCGTTTAATTTTACTTTAAGCAAATTTTGAAGTCAAGGAGCTTTACCTTATGTGATAATCAAGACTTTTATTTTTTTTTAATGTTGTTTGTTTTATTTTGAGTATCTGCTAATGAATAAACGTTAGCTTACTTTTAAACTTTTCTTGTTATTCTTGTATGTTTGCACACTACACACTATTTCTGGCTAATATAGCTACTTTTAAGAAACTCATCAGGTTATCATCCACCTTCCACTGCGAGCCAATACGACTCTGTAACCCCAAGCTACATGTGTAAAGCTATTGGCACTTTTAGCCATATTACACTAGTAGGGATTCGGCATTCCTGCCAAATTCCCTAACAAAGTTTAAAGTTTTGAAAGTTGAGGATACCATCAGTGCATGCGTCTCGGCCGTCCGCGTATATCGGTACCAGTCGCGATATCCTGCTATGCTCGGTTCACGAGATTAGCCCGTCCCCGTGTCTGCTGACTGACAAACTAACATTTGTTTACCTTCAGCTGTTAATAGTAAGATTATCTTAAGGAATTTTTATATCATATGAATGAATTATCAGTACCATTTTAATTATTAAATAAAACTTTTTGAAAAATTTCTAGAAAACTTTAGAGTAGGAGAAAACTTGTCAAAAAAATTAGTTTATTCCTGTTTTTATAAAATAATTAATTTTGTATTCATAACCTTTGAAAGTATATTTTGCACTTGTTATATATTTCGTATATTTATGAAATATATATTATAGTTATATATTTCACTTTTAGAGAATTAACTGTTATTAGTCCTTTTTTTTTGTTTATCATGCAAACTGTAAAAAAATACACAAGTAGGTATTACTACTATTTTACTTACCTGAGGTTTAATTCTAGGTTAAAAACATGCTTGAAACTCAAGTTTTGATGGTTGGTTTCAATTTATATATATATATATATATATATATATATATATATATATATATATATATATATATATATATATATATATATATATATATCTAATAATATTACTATCTATCTATAATCGCCCATTCTGTACTTCATCTCTGCCATGGTAACCTGTCCTTCTTGTCTTGGCGTAAACGCTTCGCCTTCCCACATACTAACTTCCTCCGCCAATTCTGGCTAGTGATGCGACATCGATAACAAAACATCGATGTTTTGAAACATCGATATTCAATATTAAAACATCGATGTTTTGAAACATCGCCCAAAAACCATCGATGTTTTGAAACATCGATGTTTTAGAACATCTATTTTTTAAAACTGGTTTAGTAACCTCTAACATTAATGTTACTTCCGTTAGTTGTGAGGGGGAGGGGGGGATTTAATTTTACTCTCTGATTGTGCATACACAAATGATAAAAAATTGGTTGCTTTCGGCTACTTTGATGACTCAAAATTCTCGTTGTAAATACCGCCATGTTTTTCCTTCAAATGTCCAGATAAATTCGTGGTATTGCCAGAAGTTTTGAGGTACTTAAATCAAATATTGCATTTCGCCAATTTGTCAAAGGTTTTGTAAAAATATTTCCAAACGGTACTTTTGGGAGACATCTTACTAATAATATTAACGTCAACTTATATAAAACCAGAACAAAACAAAAACTTAAATGGATGCACTCTTGTATATACTATTTGTAAAATAAAACCCCATGGAAGGTTCTGGAGTGTCAGGAACATTCCAAGCACTCTGAATGGTTCATTGGTTGTTAATTGCCATTTGTCTGTTTGCGAAGGAATCATTCCCCCTTTTGTATTCTTCATTTTCAGAATTCAGACATACATTTACTGAGTGTGAAAATTATGCTACGTGGTAATTTTTTTTAATTACGGTACTTTTTCATTTAACAAAACATCGATGTTAAAAAAACATCGGCTTCAATAAATCGATGTTTTGAAAACATCGACATCGATGTCGCATCCCTAATTCTGGCAACCTCTCTGACCTAATTCTATTTTTGGCGCTCTTTGCGAGAGACGCTGGACTGACTCGAAGCGAATAAGATGTGTTGCTTTACTGTTTAATAAATTAGTTTGTTCCTGAAGCTGATTTTATTATTTTCCAGCCACGATGTAAGCTACATTTTCATGAGATGTCCAGCCAGACATTTCACATATATATATATAATGATAGAACTACAGGAAAAATAGTCCCACAACTTTAAAATTTATGGGACTATTTTTCCTGTAATTTAACCTTTCAAGATCAGCCCAGCCGGAAAGAAATGCTATCTTAGGTCTGCACATTGCTAGAATCGCTGTTCTGTTATGTCCTGACACTTTAAATGTTTAGCTCAACTTCAGAAAAAGTTAAAGAAAAAGCAATCCAATAATACATTATGGAAATTTACAAATGAATTATCCTCTTTAAAATTTGTTAGTATACTTTTATTGAACCATGTGTAGAGTATATAAAAGTTATTCTATACATTTTAAACAATTTTGTATACACGTATTAATCTCTTAATTATCTTAAAAAACAAAAAAAAATTTGTATTTATGAATTTTTATTTAAAGATTGTGTGTTTCCAAATATTATGCAAAGAAAAGTCTAGCATTACAAATTATATACTTATAGGAAGTTAACTCACGGTTGAATTTCACAAGAAACTTCTTAAAAACCACACAATACTTTCATGATTTTATAATTTCATCAACATGCTAATGTCTGGGCAGAATTTCATAAAAGCTTTCCTTTTAGCCATGTTTCATGGCAACGAAATATATTTTATCACTTTCCCAGAATTCCATGTCTTATTTACTCAATAAGTTTTAAAATCTCTTATTGTATGACTTATTCCTTGATTATTTATCAGAACTGCTCAGCTATTATTAAAAGTAGATATTTTTCCTTTTTAACCTCATTCTCACATTATAAAAAATCATCAAAGTGAATAGAAACCATGCAAAAATCATAAACATATAATGAAATTTATTGCAAATTCTAAAAAAAGTGAAAGCAATCTATCTTCTTATTAGACATGTGACTATAAGCGGATACTTACTAACTAGACACATATGATAACACCATAGGTCTCAGATAAATCTCATGATTGCATAAGTATAATTGTGGGCCTGAACAGGTTTATTATAAACATATTTTACAATCATGCTATATGTAATTTAGAATTTGATTTATAATCTAAAAAATTAATGACATTAACAAATGTGACTTTAGAAATTAACTACTAAAGAAAGAGTTGTTTTATTATTATATATTATATTGACATTGTTATAATGGAATGATAAATCTGCTAGAGTCCTGAGAATCTTTATTAGAATCTTAGTTATAACAATCTTAGTTACAACATAACGAGCTGAGCTGTATTATAAATTCATATGATACAAAAAAGGTTTATCTCTCTCTTCATAATTATGGTTAAATTTTAAAGAAATCCTTTTTAATCCACAAATATCATATATATATATATATACATAACATTAAAAACCCCATACCATGTTAAAATCTAACATTATTCTAAATTCCCTTGGGCGTACGAGCTAACTTTCGTTTTCAAATCTAAGTCCTAAAAGGCCTCTAGTGGAAATTATTAAATGGCTTCCTTTTCCAAACATGCGTAGCGTCAGTCAAGATTTCATATAGGCTTTGCGCAGATTACATAAAACCACATGTAACTTATCGACAACAGCAAATCCCTAATCGCTATCCTGATCACATGACAAAGTTTATATAAACCGCCTGAACGGAAACCTGTACGCTTTTTTGATCATGTAACGGTATTGAATAGACGTAATAAAGTCTTTTCCGTAAGAAGCCGAGTGCGTCGTTTTGATATGGAGTGAATTGTAATATTAACATCTTCTTCTCACCGTGACATGGGAGATTTCGATATCTATTGGGCCAGTGTCAGTCTCCCATGTTACAAAAGTCGGCGAGGATTCGAACCTCTGCCGTGAACACCCAAAGGATATTCCAAGTTTTTTTTTTCTTTCTTCTAACGACGAGGATTCTTCAACTGACGGAGGAGGTTCGCTTGTTTTTTTTTCTACCGGCGTCGAAGCGTGCAGTGCTGAGGCGAAAGTTTTTCTCTCCTCGCTTTTTTCAACAAAAATGATGGCAATAAAAGGGTTCCACAGGTCATAGTACTTTTGCATGGATTCTTCTGCCAAGACGTCAGCGTAAGGATTTTGCTGCAGCACGGTGTTTTTCAAGCTCATTTTCCCAAATTTTCATGAAATATAATTAAACTGTCTTCATTCGTGCAACCGTATGCAGAGTTGGGACAACATTCCTGTGAATTTTAGTCGTTTTTTTTTCTTCTCTTCTCTCTCCAATGCACACAGGAGTGCATTCATTACGGACTGTGACTGGAACTTGAAGATATTTCTGCTACTACACGACCACTCTACAAGTTTTCTGTGTCTTCAAAAAAGTGCGTAATCCCCACCATTCAAAAATCATCGATGTGTTCTTGTGTGTGAATTTAATTAAGCCGGTATGCAAGCCCTAGCGCTGTACCGTGAAAAAATAAAAATTTGTGCAACCGAGAATTTTACAGTAACAAGACAAGCATCGCATGACCAGGTTGTATGTCTACCATCATAAACTTTTTAAAATTGTTTAGTAAACTATGATTGTATGATATTATATTCTTGTTTTAAATTGAAATATAATTGTGATATTGTGTTAAACTTATAAGATGGAAGATAAAACTATAAAGACAGAAATTCAGGGGGAAAAAACAACAACAAATGATAAAATTGAGACAGAATGCAAGGACCATTTTCAACTTGAAAATGTAGAGAGGGAATTCAGGGATTTTATTCCTTTTGACCCAGAGGGGGGAATGAAATTACAAAAATGGCTTGCCTATATTGAGCAGAAATTTTGCCAAGCAAATGTTTCAGATGAACATAAACTAAGATATATTTCAAAATTTCTCAAAGGGAAGGCTCTAACGATTTTTATAAACACTTGCCTAGACATCCAAGATTGGACAGAATTAAAAGACACTTTGCAAGAATTATTCTTTGAGGCAGATAGCGTGGAATTCTCTGAATTTTCCAATTTGAAATTTGAATATAATGATGACTTAACCAAATATTTTCATAAAAAAATTGATGTAGGAAAGAGATTGGGGTTATCACAGAAATTAATACTAGAAGGCCTAACACAAGGCCTAAATGCTCAAATGAGAATGACCATAGCTGCAAATCCTCCTCAAACCACAACAGAATGGATAGTGTTGGCTAATAAACTAATCAAAATAAATAATGAAGGAGACAAAACTAATCAAGGGGATCGGGATAACTTTTTTAACACTAGATTTGAAAATAGGAACCAATTACGACAGAATTATTACAACCAACCTCAAGTTAGGATGAATTATAGCCCACCTCACCAATTTAGACAAAATTACTCCTCCCAGCCTCAATTTAGGCCTAATAATAATCAACAAACTCAGTTTAGACCTAATTATAGTCAGCAGCAACAATTCAGACAGTGGCAACCCAGAGATAACAAGTTGAATAGAAATTTTGCACCCAATCCCAATAACCAAATTAATCACCACCAACAATATGCAGACTTACCATCTAGACCCTGTCGAAAATGTTCTAACTTTGGCATAAGTAATGCTTATCATTGGGAACAAACTTGCTCTATTAATGAGAGATTTGATAAGATGTCGGTGTCAGACAATAAACATCATTATGAGGAACCTGAGTTTGAAAGAGATCAGGCGCCAGAATGACAATTACTGTCATTGAGGGGAAACATTATCAGAAATAATAGGGTTGACAAAATAAAAAGACTAAATGAAAATGAGAAACAGAATTTTTTAAATTGTGTGATTGACACTGCTTCGACTATTAGTCTGATGTCACAAAAACTGGTCAAGCAATGTCAACTGAAATGTTATTCAAGTTCTCCAATTAAGGTCAGGCAAGCTGAGGGTGAAATCTTAATTACAACTAAATGTGTATTAACTTTGAGAATAGGGAAAGTAATTAGAAACATTTCTGCATATGTTTTGGACAATGACTTGCCTTATCTTATTCTGGGACTTCCTGAGTGTAAAGAGTTTAAATTAGTAATTGATTGTAACCAATTGTGTGTGTATCAAAATAGAGTTTCTTTGAAAATGGTTAATATTTGTGAGATAAGTAAAATTTCATTACACCTACAAAATAAATGTGATAATAAGCATGTGGATAATAATAGTAATGGTCATGAAATTGAAGTTTTTGATATGTTTAACCCTTATGAAGAAAATTCGCAGAAAGAAAATGATATTTTCTGTATTGATTATGATGTAAATGACAATTTTAATGAAAGCTCTGGTGGAATCAAAGCAGAAAGTACTCCAAATTATGAAAATGTTGACATTAATGATCAAATCAAAAATTTAGATGTTGATAGGAAATTAAAGAATTTATTGCACAAAAATAATAGACTGTTTTCAACTAACAAATATAACATAGGCAAAATAAGGATGGAACCCCAAAGAATAATCCTAAATTCTGATTTACCAGTGAGTCTAAGAGCATACAGGACTTCGCCAACTGAGGAAAAAGAGATCAGGACCCAAATTAAAAATTTGTTAGAAGCAGGAATCATAAAAGAATCACATAGTTCATACTCAAGTCCTGTGACTTTGGCAAGAAAGCGAAATGAGGGAAAAACTAGACTTTGTATTGATTTCAGAAAACTAAATTTAATTACTAAGACAGATGCAGAACCCTTACCCAGAATTGACGATATTCTAGATAAATTAAGCAGAGCTAATTACTTTTCAACTTTAGACCTTACCTCAGAGTATTGGCATGTACAGTCCGACCACGGAAGCGAGGTCCCTGGAAGCTGTTACGCATGCGCGAGAAAAGCTAGTCTACTAAGAAAATAGGGGAAAACGTCATATTTTCGGATGTGTTTGTTTATGAAATACGGAATGTATTTCAGACTGCTTTTTGTCCGCAATTTTAAAGTTATTTTTAAAACTTTATTTTTGATCGAATATGTGAATAATACTTTCAAAATAATAAAAAGAAAGAAGCAAATATATTTAAAAAATAGGAGTGTTATAGGAGTGGATATTTTCGGGTGTGTTTGTTTAAGAACTGCGAAAGAAAGTTTTCAACCAACTTTCTTTTTCAGAATTTTTCTTTTGATTGAATGTATAAATAAAAACCGAAAAACATATTAAAATGAGGGTTTGAAAAATTCCATTTTTAAGTGATATATTGTAATAACATAAATATATATATATATATAATGCAATAATAATATATTTATTTGATTCACAGTTTTACAATTTGCAGAAATAATTAGGATATACAACTCAAAATTTTCAATCTTTTGTGATTAGCAATAAAAAATTTAAAATGAATTTAAGATCTTTCTCATAATTTTATAAATAATCGAAGTGTGAATATGAGATACAAATTTATAATTTCAGTCTTCTATGATAATTAAAAATCTAGATTTTAAAAATGCATTGTATTGGAAATTAAATTAATTTAAAAAATGGTATATTTACATTCACTGTGATGTTTATAAGAGCTGCAGAAAAAATACATCAGTGATCGGTAAAAAAAATTTTTTTTTATTTTTGTATCAAAAACTATCAAATAAAATCAATGAAAAATCTAATATTCATCTGATGAAATATCCGAATCACTGTCCGTGTCTGAAATATCTATTTGCAGAGGATCAACCAAATCTTCAATCACACCATCCCTTTTCCAATACATATTTTCTAATGAAACAACATGAGAGCTATTGTTGATACTATTGAATTGTTGGTACTATTTTATGGACAGCATAAAATTCATGAATTGTTCTTCGAATTACATCGCAATCAAAATTATCTAAAGCTACGTTTTCGGTGGTTCTTTTTTCCTGACGTTTCCTCGGAGATTCAAATTTGAGTTTCTTCACCCTTTGCTTCTCTGCGTATTCTTTTTACACTGGACATTGATATCTCGGTCATTTCACATTTCCTTCTAGTGCTTCTTTATCACACAATTTAATTACATTGTGTATTATACGTTTACAATCACTACGGAACGGCTTATTCCTAGCAGTTGTGTTGGGTAAAGGATCCATTAATTTTAATATAATAATCAAAATAACAGACGAGGAAAAAGCAAGCAAATGCAGTTAGTAACCAATTCTAAAGAATGTCGAGAGAATACGAGACTTTTCCCCCTCCTTCCTCAGCAGCCTTACCTAAAGGGTGAATAGAATCGTCTTGGCACTATGCCAACCGTGGTTCTTCGTTCTGTGGTCGGACAGTACCCGTCCACCCAAAAGATACTGAGAAATTGGCATTTGCCACTACTTTTGGCTTATACGAATGGCTAAGACTCCCATTTGGTTTAAAGAACGCCCCTGCAATATTCAATAGGACTATCAGGAGAATTTTAGATAAATATAAAGTTAACTTTGCATGCCACTATTTCGATGATATTATAATTTTTTCAGACTCCAAAGAACAACACCTTGAACATTTAGAGGTACTATTTAAACATTTTCAAAAAAGAGAATATCAAGTTAAAATTAACTAAATGTACTTTTCTGCAACAACAAATTAATTTTCTTGGATATAATGTAACAAATGGGAAAATTGCCCCAGACAACATTAACATTGAAAAGATAAAGTGTTTGAAACCACCAACTAATGTAAAAGAACTCCAAAGATTCTTGGGCACAATAAATGTGTATAATAAGTTTATTCCAAAATATGCAAAAGTAAGACATCCATTAAATACATTATTGAAAAAGGGAGTAAAATGGGGATGGTCAGACAAGTGCCAAGAAGCTTTTGAGGATCTTAAGAATTTATTGATTTGTAAACCAATATTGCAATTGTATGATGTAAACAAAGACTGTCATTTATTTGTGGATGCTAGTAAACATCAGGTTGGAGCTGTTTTGAAACAGCCAGGTGAAGATGGGGTGTTGCATCCCATAGCATATCACTCTCGTGTGTTAAAGGACTATGAGACAAACTATTCTATTACTGAACTTGAGTGTTTGGCAATTGTGGACAGTTTAGACAGGTACTATCATTATCTCCACGGGAAAAAGTTCACAATTCACACAGACCATGCTGCCTTAGTTTGGCTTAAAAATGTGAAAAATCTTCGAGGTCGACTCTTTCGCTGGTCATTAAAACTAAGTATGTTCGACTATGAAATTAAATACCAGAAGGGAACTGCAAATATGGAAGCTGACATGCTTTCAAGGAACCCTATTCTAGAACCTAAAACCCAAATAAATCATTTAATTGAACTAAGAAAAATTGTAGAATTTCAAAATAAAGACAATGTACAGGGACTTAAATATAAAAAACTAAATGATGTAATCTACATGAGAAAGAAAGGATTTTTAAAAATTGTAGTACCATTTTCATTGAGGTTAGAAATTTTAAAAAGAGCCCACGAGGACTATGGACACCCTGGAATAAATAAAACAATGCAATTACTTACACCCCAATATTATTGGCCCAAAATCAATGAGGACATTAGTAATTATGTTAAACATTGCCATACTTGTCAATTAAACAAAAAGAAAAGACAGAAAAGGTTTGGATTGCTGCAAGAAGTACCTCCGACAGACCAACCCTTTGAGTGCTTAAGTTTAGACACAGTAGGCGGATTTAATTACTATAATTCCACAAAGAAATATTTACATTTGATAATTGACCATGCAACGCGTTATATTTGGGCTTTTCCATCAAAAAGCGTAACTACTGAAACTTATACAAATTGTTTAAAACAAATATTCCAAATTCAAACACCAAAAAAATTGCTAACCGACAGAAATGCAGCTTTTACATGTTCAAAGTTTAGAAGATTTTTAGAGCATAATAATGTGCAACAATTACTTACCTCGAGTCATCATCCACAAACGAATGGAAAGTTAGAGAGGGTAAATCAAACAATAATTACTAGATTAAGGTGCAAAGTACATAACTCAACAAGCAAAACTCCTTGGACAACCCTATTAAATGAAGTAATTAATGAATACAATCATACACCTCATTCAGTCACCCAAATGACCCCAGCTTACCTACTTTTTGGAATATTACCTTATGAACCTCATGTTAAAAACAAGATTTTTATCCTCAGGTGGATGAGGCAAGAAAATTAGCTAAAGAAAGGACAATTAATTACCATAATAGGAATAAAGTAAAATATGATGCACGTTTTGTAGAATCTAAATTTAATGTTGGAGATTTAGTGTTATTTGAAGAATTTCACTACCCTAATACAAGAAAATTAAGCTCACCCTATTCTGGACCTTACACTATTCTAAAACAAATGTCAAAAGTTAATTATGAAATTGATAGACCAAACTTTCACACTAAACGAGATTCTGAAATTGTCCATGCTTGCAGATTGAGATATTATAATGCACCAGAGAACTTAAAACTACAGGGTGGCTAATAAATACTGTGACAAATATCGAATCATTTAATTACACACAGATGAAATAGAAAATGAAAAATACAACAATATTATGAACATTATACATGAAAGTTTACCATGAAATAATTTTACTCGAATCGACCGCCATCTTTATCGATTACTAAAGATAATCTCTTACGCCACTGTCCTATTGCGGCACGAATCATTTTATGAGGTAATTTGTCCCATTCACTCCGTATGGAAGCTTTGAGGGAGTCCAAACTTCTGTGCTGCTTAGCATTTACTTTAGACTCTAAAATCCCCCAAATGCAATAGTCTAAAAGATTTAGATCTGGTGAAGAAGGTGGCCAATCTTCTTGCTTGATAAACTTCAGGCAATTGGCATGGAGCCATTCCTGTGTTGTTTTGGATCGGTGGGACGGTGCAGAATCTTGCTGAAGTATCCAATTCTTTTTGGGATACAATCTGTTAGCATGTGGTAATAAACGTGTAGCCAATACTTCCTGTTTGAAATATTCAGCATTGATTTTTACCCCTTTATCGATGAATTTCAGAGGCAGTTTTCCATTGTGTGACACTGCAGCCCAAACCATAACAGAATTCTTGTTCTGAAAACGTTTAACAGTTCGAAGATTTTCAGGTATATCCTCGAAGGTTGCTGAATATACAACATCATTTTTAGCATTATAACTTTGTTCTGTACAAAACAGCTTCTCATCAGAGAAAATTATTTTTTCAACACTTTTGCTACCGTGCCGGTTCAGCAATTTCTTGCATCTTTGTAACCTTTTTACTATTTGTGCAGTAGACAAACCTTGAACTTTTCTTTTGCGATAAGGGCGAAAACCCAGGTCTTCATTTATGATAATTTGCATAGTTCTGCGACTGATGTTCTCTTCTGCAGGCCATTTTATTTGCAGAACGTTGTGGATTTCTTCGTATCTTTTCACGAATTCTTTTGATACGTTCTTTTGTACGAACAGTGCGTGGACGACCGGACCTTGGTCGATCTTTACAGCTATTGGTATCCAATAATCGATTTATAGTCCTATATATAAACGTCCTATTAAAACCAAGGCATTTTAATTGCTTAAATATTTTACCTGCAGAAAATCCGCGATCAAAAAGCTGTTTTACCATTAACCTTTTGGCTTCCATCTTTAAAAATATTCTACATGTTTTACTTTAAACAAAAATCGTCTGCGTTTACAAAAAGTTGCCAATCACACAAATAGATAGATAAATTGTTTTTCCAAACGATTAACATTAACTCTTATTTTTTGGAGTGTTACAGTATTTATTAGCCACCCTGTACACCATGAATAATGACAAACATTAGATCCATTTTTCTTTCTTTTCTATGTGATGCTTAACATCATTATATATATATTTTTAATTGATATAATTAATTATGTGTTGTCCTACTAAAGATATATAAAAAAAAAATTTTTTTTAAAAACTGTCTAACTTAAACTTTCTTCTTAAGAATACTATTATATGTGAATTTTTTTTTTTATCTCAATTTAAACACCGACTATGACAACTCTACTTCTTTAACCTTTCAGTAAATTTCCTATTTCTTGAATACACTTTCCTATCACCCAACTCTACAAGCGCGTTGGATGCCGTCCCAACTGTTTAAGATCTTTTTTTATTTTTAATTCATCAACTCAGTCACTTAAAGTGCTGAAGATCATATGCTTGAGTAATGACTAAAACAGGGCTGGGATGGCCACTCCTTTTGTCCTCCCATTTCTATATATTATACTCCCACAGGTATGACAACTGCACCTTTTCCTTTTTCTCCATCTTTGTACTATACAAGATGCTGTTTTTCAACGCAGTCATATCCTGTTCGGAGATTCACGGTTAGTCCACTGTACGGCTAAAAGACTCTTCCTCCTTATTAGTCAGAGAACAATAGGGAGAAAGAAAACCCACTTGTTACACAAACATAAACACAACCCTCACTGCTTAGAGGTAAAATTAAAGAATTTGAGACTAAGAGTTGGGGAACACACATGCAACAAGGTACCTTCAAAACAAGGAAATGGATCCACATAAACTTATAATAAATGTACAAAAATGAATAGTAGATAAATAATTTGAAAATAAAGTGAAAAGTATTGAGAATAAATAAATAAAGTAAGAATAAATATGAATAAGTATAATTAAAGAATATTGAATAGAATTTTGGAATGAATAAATGTTGTCGAAATAAAATGAATATAAGAAATGATGAAATGAGAATAATAAGAAATAAAAATGATATTGAAAAGAGATTTTTTTGTTGATAATAAGTAATATTGAAATAAAGGAGATAATGGATATTAAGAAAAAAATAGTGAGATAAATAAAGATATGAAAACTAGATAAAATGAATCAGGATAGATATACTTAGAACTCGTACACGATTGAGTTATTTGAAAAATAAAATATGTTCTGTAATTTTTATATACAATCTATATATTTGAAATGTGATTTTTATTGAAAGTGTGATTTTTATTATAAACTGGGATTTTTATTATGTAACTAAAGAACTAATTTTCTTTATATGTAAACAAGTCGAGATAATGTGATGTTTATGTATTCTACGTTTGTGAAGCAGAAATAACACAGCACTAAAAAGACTGTGATTTTTTTTTTTTTTTGGTACCCAACTACAAAGGACTTTTTTTTTTATTTAAGCCAAGATATTGTAAATTTTTTTGGGTATTCTGCACTTGCGAGATGATAGGTCACAGAACCTACCGAACTGTGATTTTTTTTTTGTACTTTTCTCAAGCAACATACTGTAGCTAACATAATAAGGACAGTGAACTATAAGATACCATGTGTACCTTACAAACTTTTTGGACTCATCCCAATGTTGTGAGAATTGAGAAGGAAAGTACAATAACTTCAAATTATTATTGTCATGTTCTATTCCATTTACTTAACATGTTTGTTTGTTGATTTTGATATTTTCATTGTTATATTCTATTATTTGTGTGAGTCGACTCAAAATTAAAACTGATGTAGAGTGAAAATTTGATAATTTTTTTAATTAAATTTAATTGATTTTTTTTTTTTGAGATTTTGTTGTGTGGGGAAAGGCCGCCCTGCACAGCAATTTTCAGTTGATGATAAATTTATTTTTAAGTTTAATTTTTTTTTTTTCACAGCAACAATATAAGAAATTTATATAATTTACAATTTTCTATAGTTGATCATTAATTACTATAATTTTTTTGTTTTTATTGTGTTCATAAATTAATAAATCATTAGTGTATTTTTGTGTATTCAATATTGAAATGTGCAATGTCTTGTCATGTGATCATCATACTAAATTAACTTAAAACATATGTTCCTTTTCAAACTTTTCCAAATTTGTGGTCGACGCCCATTTTCCTCACATGGTCGGGTGAGTCTGTCCTCCAATGCAGGCATTGTTGGTCAGCCTCTTCTCGGACGGGGGGGATATTCTATAACATTAAAAACCCCATACCATGTTAAAATCTAACATTATTCTAAATTCCCTTGGGCGTACGAGCTAACTTTCGTTTTCAAATCTAAGTCCTAAAAGGCCTCTAGTGGAAATTATTAAATGGCTTCCTTTTCCAAACATGCGTAGCGTCAGTCAAGATTTCATATAGGCTTTGCGCAGATTACATAAAACCACATGTGACTTATCGACAACAGCAAATCCCTAATCGCTATCCTGATCACATGACAAAGTTTATATAAACCGCCTGAACGGAAACCTGTACACTTTTTTGATCATGTAATGGTATTGAATAGACGTAATAAAGTCTTTTCCATAAGAAGCCGAGTGCGTCGTTTTGATATGGAGTGAATTGTAATATTAACATCTTCTTCTCACCGTGACATGGGAGATTTCGATATCTATTGGGCCAGTGTCAGTCTCCCATGTTACATATATATATATATATATATATATATATATATATATATATGTTATGATCATGCTTCATAACATTATTCATTAATTATTCTAAAAGCAGTTGTATTTGTATTTAATGATTGATCTATCCCAGTCTTTTACCCTATAATCTCAATGAGGTGTTGAGTCTTAACTCATGTGTCTAGTTCTACTTTTAACTGATATAGTTCTTGAGAAGGATCAGTGTTTGAAAAACTTTTTCAGTGATACTTCAATTAAATAGATACTTGATTGCCTTAGAGCTTATGATACTTTCAAATTGCAAGTAAATATTTTGCACTTAAAACTCAGTAACTTGCTTAACAACCTTTATTTAATGTTTCTTTATATTTTTATGTTTACTTTTAATCTAGCATCTCGTACTTCAAATGCCATCTATTATATTTCCCTTCGTACATAATTTACATCAAAATTATATATTAAGGGATGACATTCAAAAAATTTTTTGAATGGCATAAGTACAAATATTTTTTAATAAAAAATAGTTTTACTTGATATTTTGTTATTTGAATTTTTTTTTAAATGGCTTTGGCATAGCTTTTTTTATGTTTTGTATTCATTGTTACTTTTCAGGAGTTGCTGTCTAAATTAAATTCTCAGATGTTTTCTTGGGTACGAGTAATATTGTCATTTGTTCTCATCTGTTCTCTTTTGCTCACTTATGACATCTTTACCCACAACTCATTTCCAGGTAAGTTTTTTTACGGTATTTTATAACCTTTTTTAATAATGCTTCATGACTTAATTCATAAATAACAATTTGTTTATAATTTTTATAGGTAATTATACTACAGGAGATATTGCATTTCATGCTTAAGTTTCAATGTAGGAAAATAATAATACATCAATTAAAATTGTGCTCTAACAATAATTTTAGTTCTTTAAAATTTATTTATGCACTTACTAGAAAATCATATTACCTATCACAGAAATGCTATCCTTTCTGATGATAGAGGTTAAAAATATTAATTTAGTATATGGGAAAAAAGACTCATTTACTAGAAGTTAAGTCACATTGCTTAATAATATTGTCCTTATTATGGAAATCAGTTTATTAAAAATTCTTAACATTTCCATCAGGTGCACTCTAATAGTTACACTAACAGTTGCAATGTATACAAGATATATATTCAAACTTTTTTTAAAAATGAATACATCAACAAAAATGTAAACAGCTTTGGATTTTCAGTATTTTTTTTTTTCTGATTTCTCATTCTTGTTATGGAGACCTCTTATACTTTTATAGTTAATGACTTTTCCTTTCCCACAGTAATAATATTCTCCATATCTACCACTCTCCAGATACCTTGCTAATAGATTTTCATTACAGTCTTTGACCAGTATCCTTTACTGGTGTTCTCTCATGAGACAGAAAGACTACAAACCAGGAAAAATCAGGGAATTCTGTAAAAAATTAGGAGGAATCATATGTCATAATGAGCTGTAACAACATGTCACCAACATTCTTGTCACTCATTTAAAATTGATTTTTTGCCTTCAAACAATCACATTTGAGGCCACATCCAGAT
The DNA here is from genome assembly GCA_907164885.2 of Dolomedes plantarius. Taxonomy (NCBI): domain Eukaryota; kingdom Metazoa; phylum Arthropoda; class Arachnida; order Araneae; family Dolomedidae; genus Dolomedes; species Dolomedes plantarius. Next base: position 97,654,268 of record OU015493.1, read on the forward strand.
GCAATTCTTCTAGTTATGACCTTAAAAGTTAACTTTCATTTTAGAGAGATTACATTTTAAAAATGCATGGTACAAACCCTAATAAAAGGCATTTCTTATTATAAAAGACTAGATGAATACCCGTGCTTCGCTATGGAGTACATTCAAATTAAATACAATGGTCAATCTATGCATTTAATGCCAAAATATATATATATATTTATAATAAATACAACGGTTAATGTATGCAATTAATGCCAAAAATATATATATATTTATAAAAAAATCATAACAGATATTTTTATAGACAAAATAATGTAGAAGTAAATATTCAAATTGCATCTAATAGAACATACTGAAGAATATAGTACAGTTTGAGGAACATTTCTTTTACTGTATTTTAATATTTTTTTGGATAATGTCCAATCATCTGCCACATTAGAAAGAAAAAAAAAAAATTTTTTTATCAATTTATTTTGTTATGCACATGATGCAAAATTAGTTTAAAGTATCACAAAAAGAAAAGAAACCACATGATCGGCATTTAATAAATTAAATTCTAAAGATTAATCTTTAAAAATTCACTAAAAATCAGAAAATGGAGGTAAAAATTCGAAAAAGATTTCTTTTTTAAAGGAATTTTTATGATCTTTCTCGTGATATAAATTTTGTAACCCTCAAATTATTATTTTAAATGCAAACTTTAAAAATGCTATAAAACAGCTTAAAAATTTAGTTTAAAAAAAATTTAAGAATTTTCAAAAAAATTTCTTAGTGCACCCCTATACTATCAGAAGAATCCCCATGCAAAATTTCAGCCCTTTTGATCCAGTGGTTTGGTCTGTGCATTATCTGTCAGTCAGTCAGTCAGTTACTGAACTGTTTTATATATATATAGATATACATCTGCAGCTCGCTTAAATCCTTGTACAGATTCCTCAGCATGGCATGGCCTGGCCAACATCTATGCTGGATTGAAAAATATTCTCCTAATAGAATTTCTCTACATTTTCACTGTTGACTATCAAAATTTAGTCTTCCTGGTTGCAAATAGAAAAGCTATTATCTTTTGTTGTGAATTCAGCAGCTGTAAACCTAGATTTTTCCCTTGTTATGAACTTTTCAGCATGGCTGACAAGTTAGATCACCGTACTTTGTCTGTCACCTTTGGAATTCTTTTCCCTTCAGCATACTTGTTTCACGCATAATAGTTTAGAAATTAATATAATATTTCCTTGTAGTATATTTGCCTATCTGCTTCTTAATTTCACTTCTCTAGATTCTCATACTGGCAAACTCATGAAAGATGCTGGTGTCTTAGTCATATGTGCTCAAGCCGGTGAAAAAATATCCTACTATTATGAAAAGACTTACAGGTGAAATTGCTTGTTTTTATGCATTTTAAATATGAATATTTAGGTTTTTAGTTTGTATCTCTTCTATTATTTTAAAAACTTTCAGCTTTATTTAGTGAAACCTTGTTTAAAATATGTGTTTAGCAAAAATATTGTACTAAGTGTTTGTTTGTTTTTGTTTTTTTTGTTAAAATCTTGTTGAAAATTATTATTATCCAGATTAAAGTATTATTTGGATCAAATGTAAATTAACCTTAAAAAAAGTTTTTATTGTGAGAAAAAGTTTGTATATATTGACTAAACAAGATTATGTACTGTAATGATGCAACTGGATATTAATTCACATCTCCGGTCCACAAGTGCTTGCTATATAGAGATTTTTATTCATGTCTTCAGTCCTCAAGGTGCTAACAATTTTACTTTAATCATAGAATTCAAAAATTTGCAGGTATCATCATATCAGTCTTTAATCATATGTTTGAAACTTTTAATAGAATGTTAACCAAGTTTAGTAGTTAAGAGAAAATATTAATTTAATGTGATGACAATCCTAAATTTTAATAATGAATGAAGTTAATTCTTCCCAATGTTTTATTAACTATATTTTTCTTTTACTAATATCCAATATTTAACTGCATATTTAAGTAAAATTTGGAATAAATAATTCTTGTTCCTTTTTAATAATTTTTTTAAATGTAAATTGCGAATATTTTTATGATCTAACAATTACCTATTTGCATTACTGTTGTTTTAAATTTTTCTAACATTCATTTAATTTTATAATAGCATTGTATGTATACAAACTTAAGTGCTTAATGCTCATGTATTTCATTGGATATGAGTATCCTGCTGTGAATGTTGGTTTTCCTCCCTAACAAAAAATTTATTTTTTAAAAAGAAATTTTTCTAACATTTAGGCTGTTAGAAATGTATGTGCCAACTGTTATGACATGGATTCGGACAGTCATTGGGCCATACTTTGAACTGTTTTGGAATCAACTCGTAAATGCATGTGCATGTGTTTGGAAAAATTCTTCCCCTGTAAGAGTATGGTGTGGCAAATATATTCATTATCTTTTTGCTGTGGTGAGTAATTAAAAAAGAATTTTCTTAGTGTGTAAATTTGCTGTCTTGTTATTAAATTATTAATTTTGAATGCATCACAAATTGTTGAAGTACAGTGTGTTACATATTTGTAGCTTTATACTTTCACGTTACACTGAATAATTTCCAAACAAGCCCTTTATCTTACTTAAATTTGTTTTGATAATGTACACAAGTAGATTATTTTCAAAAATATGAGGGTGTATAGATTTAAATATGCATGGCAAACTTCCCTATTATTTGGTCAACTTTTCTGAACAATTGGTGGTTTTAAAGTTAATTAGTTCTATGAATGTTAAACATCAAGTGAACATAGATCAGCAAAAGTTGGTCGTGAGTCTTAGAATTTATCACATGTGTTTAAAGACTGTGTATTTTTTTCTGCTAATTTTGCATGAAAATATTGATTATTTGTTTCAAAATATACATGTTACTGCCTTTATTTTTTGGGAGTGTTGTGAAAAACTGATTGGCATATAATTATCAAAATTAGTGGAGTTGAAGAGAAGGACTTAAATGTACTCTAAACACCAGATATAGTGCCCCATTTCATCAGACGTTATAGAAATTACAAATATAGGTACAATGCAGTAAAACATCTTATTTTAAGCCTAAAATATATTTCTGAAAAAAGAAAATTTATTTCACAATTTGCCATAATATTTAATGCTAAGAGATGGAAATTTATGAGTGATTTATATCTAGCTCTCAATTTTTTCCATTCATTAAATTATGATAAAATCGGAGCAAGAGTGATTTCTTACACAGTGTAAAATCACTTGAAACTCTAAAACTCCTTCAGTCAGTAAAAATTTAGAATTATTGAAAACTTTTTAGTCCAAGTTGTTTGAATTAATAACATGCAAATGATTTAAAGTATTGTCTACTTACTTTATTTTAAAAACTAAATTTGTGTGAAGACAAAAGGTTACATCCTTGAAGTAATTTTTATTGTATTCTTTAATTATAAAGTGAAACTCACTGAGTTAAGTTCCACTGAAACTCAGTGAAACATGACTCCCTCAATTCTTTTTCCTTCCCTCTCTTGTAGACCAATAACCAAAAATATCTCAAGGCATTAGCTGAAGTCATGTTCAGAGTGTCAGTTGCTACCCTACTGTAGAAATATAAAGTATTGAACTCTTCAAAGAATGCTGTTGTATTTAAATCTCTTTTCAGCCCATTTAAAGTTGTGTTTTACAGAGGCTGTTCGCACATTTTTTAGACGATTTTGGTAAGCGGTAATAAAAAAACATTTGCTGCAAAAGAAATAATTGCAATTGTACTATATTTTTAAAAGTCAAAATTATCGTCTACGGCTTGAAAGTTTTGTTTTTATTCAAAATGGCGTTTTTAACAAAGCAGTGGTTCAAAGACTACATTTAAGCTCTTTCCGAAGAGAAATATGCATACTCCGTTATCCAAAAACGATGTGAGAGTCATGGTTTTGTGATATCTAAAGTGTCGATAGGTAATATCGTCAACAAGAAAGGGAAAAAACGGACATCTTCGACTATTGCAAAGGTACGTTGTTTAATGTTAAAAGAAAATCCCCCTAGTCAAAGGACAGTTGCAAAATCATTAAAATGCTCAGTGTCCACTGTAAACAAAATGATAAACGTTGATTTAAATCTTAAGAAAGCGAAAACGCAATGTGCATCATCTTCTTCCAAATCATATCGCTGAACGCAGGACACGCTGCAGAATTTTATATGAGAGACACTTATCCAAAGAAAAATGGAAAACAATTGTCACAATAGATTAATTATGGGTATATTTAAATGATTGCAACAAAAAAAAGAGCCATTTATTATCATAAAAGGGGAGAAAAAAATTTAAGTACATGGTTCAAAGAATCGAAAGAAAGTTTTTCTAAGGGATTCATGATTGTTGCTGGTTTTTTCTTATAATGGCAAGTTAAAAATAAAGAGAGTGGAAAAAAATGTCAAGATTAACTCCAAATACTATCAGGAACATATTTTATCGCCAATTTTTCTGAAGGAAATACCATCGCTTTACCCACAGTGCCATCAATCTGTGAGACTCCATCAGGACAAAGCTAGCAGTCCCACATCAAATTCCACTGTAAATTTCCTAAAAGAAATGGAACAAAAAACTGGTATCAAGGCCATACCCTTCACTGATATCCCTACTAAATCTCCCAATGTATCACCTATGGATTTTTGTGCTTTTGGACTTTTAAAATCTGCATTATCCAAGCGTCGTCCCAAAACCCTTACAGGACTCTGGAAAACTGTTCAGGTGGAATGGAATAGAATACCTCTTCTGACACTTCAAAAGGCATTATTATCCTGGAAATTGCGGTGTCGAAAGATAGTTCAGAATAAGGGATGTCAAATAGAACATTTAAAACACAAGAATTTTATGTAATTTAGTTTTGTGAATACAATATACATCGTCTAAAAAATGTGTGAACAGCCTCTGTAGATCATATGATTTCTGATCATTCTTACTAAGTTTTATTAGGTTTGTCTATGAATTAATGAAGCTTTTCTAAATATGACTGCACTATTGGGGCATTAGTTTCCTTCCTTTTATAAATGGAAATACATATTACTAACTCTTTTATCTGTTTGGCTTGCAGTGTTTACTTTAAGGTAATTTTGGTTACGACATCCTTCTACCACTCAACAATCAATGTCAATGAAATCTTTTTCACCAGACATTTTAACACAAAATCCTCACAAATCTTAATGGATCAGGACAAGTAAAAAGTCAAAGTACAATATTCACACTGGTACATTAAGCAAATGCCAGCCAGTGAGTGTCGAAACATTTTTAGGAATTGACAATAGTGTTAGTTTGTGTGTGTGTGTGTGTGTATATATATATATATATATATATATATATATATATATATATATATAGCTTCTTATGTTTCACTTTTGAAGCCATTTGAGCAGATCTTTAGTACATTTTCTAGATTTGCTATCTGCATTTTTCTGCTCTTAAAGAGTAATAAGAATTAGTGATTGTTAAGACTACCTTAAGAGTCACTAATTCGTACACAGTGCTCCTAAATTCTTATACTAGGTCTATTTCACTACTTTCATGCATAAATTGTAAATTTAATTTTTTAGGTTGACTCCCATGCACCATTTTTTGGAAACTGGATATTAAATGCTAGCAGAAGTTTTGGACTATTTATTCAATCACAGTGCCAAACAGTTGTTCATTATGTTTTAAATTGGTCTGCAAATATAGCAGCTTGGATGTCTTCAAGTACTTTGATGTAAGTAATGAGAAACATAAGTGTGGTTTCAGTGTATTTTACTTATTCATTCTACTAGTCGAAATACTCTTGTTGTTTTTGAAAATGAATGCACTAATGGAATGCATTTTTAAAAGAGGATATATGTAACTTTTGTACATTGGGATCTATGATAAGGAAAGTTTTTTTTTACCACCTTGTTTAGAATTTTGGTATCAAGATAACAGAGAATGATATGAGATTTTTTGTCTTAGCTACGAGTAATATTTTATTAAAAATTTGATTTTATAATTGTATTTTTGATTAATTTTTTTATATTCATAAAATCAAATTGTGAAACAAAAATTTAGGCTTTCAGAGACCGGTCATATAGTCACTAACTTTATGATCTCAGTTTCATTTAAGCAAAGCCAAACTGTTTTGTATAAAGTATTTGAGAATGGACATGAAACATGACTGTTTCTGATAACAATTTGCTGAATTGCTTTTGGATAAGGTTTTTGGAAGAATTATTTTTAAATTGTACAGCAAAATAGTCTGTGATGCATTAAAATGTTTATACTTGTAGATATTGCAGATTTTTTTTCATAATGAATTAAAATTGTCTCTGTTAAAAATTACCGTAAAAATGTGTATTTATATGAAATTTATAACAAAAACTAAAGGCTATTAATGTGATAATGATTTTGCTCTCATTTGTTTAACAGAGTTAGGTTTTTACATCTATAAAGTAAAAATTCATAAAAGCACACATAATTACTTTTGCTACGGACATCTGATAATACTGTTAAGATAGAACTTAGACACTATTTAGATTCTTACTTGACAGAATTCATGGGGCAAACCATAAATAAACATGACCATTTAATGCTGTTATTTTAGCAATTGCCGAATTATGGTCTTCTATAGTTTGCATGTAATTTCTATATATTTAATTAAAATTGAATGTATATTTAATATATTTAATTAAAATTTCTTTTAAAAATAATAATAGTAATGTATCTCATTGTAGTTTTATTCAGTTTTCATCGTAAGTTTCTTTAACCTCTTATTAAGTGTGTCATGTAACTTTTGTTGTCTTTCACTTTGTTTACAACAATGACTAACAACAACCAAGTTGGTGACCTCCAGTCATCACCATAACTAGGGATACGTAAATTTCGCATAAAAAATATCAAAATTTCACAACAACAAAAAATGCAATATAGAAAATTTTGCATTTATTTGCAAAAAAAAAAAATAAATTTTAAAAATTTCGCATTTATTAAAAAAAAATTACAATTTTACTTACTTGAATAAGTAAATATCAAAATTCTTGTTAAAAGCTAGCATTGTAGTAGTCTCCACGTTATGTTACTAAGTCTTTGCCTCCCGTCATTAATTACTATGTTGTACACACTAAAATATCTCAGCATCTACTCTGTTAACGGGACTTATAGAGGCTTTATATAGCTGCCTTTGCAAAGTTAAGGTAGCAGCATTTCGTTGAGATTAAAATCTGTATAACATCAATAGGAGTATCTTGGTTGACTACTGTAAGTAGCGGAAATACCCTTGACTTTGGCACTCAAGAGATGTTCTTAAATCTACTAAATTGTTCCACAAAACTTGATGGTTGATTTTTACAGTTAGATTTTTAGGTTCGACTCCAGTACGGACAAGCTGTCTGGATGAAAATCGGAGCAAATCCAAAGGAGAGTGAGATTTCTCAGTTAAAGACCACGGATGGTCTTAGTTTAGTAATTATGTTAATAAATTATTACTATTATTATCTAATTTCGCTTAAAAAGCCGTTTATTGCTGAGTTTTCATCGAAAAGTAATACAAAAATTAATTTTCACATTTATTCACTCATATCGGCAAATTGTGCATCCCTAACCATAACCAATAAGTATCAGTTTTAGTAACATAGTTTTAGTCCATCTGGCATAAATGAAAAGAGGAGAGGATCTTTATTAGAGCATGGTTTTGGAAATTGAAAGACTACTTTTCATAAAAAATTAAGAATGTCTAGTACAAATCCAGTACATCAAAGACAAATCTATTACAGACTTTTAAGAATTTTTAAAAGCTTTGGAAACTTGTATAAGTATGACAGGTTTTCATTTAGGGCATGTTTTGTATGCACTTTTCTAAATTGTCTGCCTGATATTTGCATGCAGTAAAAATTTCTTTTTATCCTGAACTCTGTATTCTTCTGTTGCATAGTGATTTATCAAGAAATAATTGACAAGAGGCAGATATGTGTTATTGTACTTTTATTTGCATTTATTATACATTATTTGCTTTCAAAAACATCATATAAAATGTACAGACCTATAGATATTTATAAATTTATTGTTATTAGCAATTATCTCTCCTATCATTGTAAATTCTTTATGTACTTTGGAAAAGTCCAATTCAAATCTAAAATATATGATTTAAACACTTGAAAATTAAATTTTTCCCTTAAAAAATTGTGATTTTTTTGACAGCCCTTAATAAAAGCATTATTTGTTGGCTCTTAAAGTAAAATTTATAAACAATTACTGAATTTTTACCTGAACCATTATTAATTCTTATACATAATTTTGCATATTGCTCATTATCATTATGTAAGTCAAAAATAGCATTTATTGTATAATCTCTAAATTAAGCTATTTGTGTATGTGTGTATACAGACTCACACATTTTATGTATAATTTTATCCATAAAAATATATTTCTTTTATAGAATGAACACTCTGGATTCATTCATGCAGATAGCTGGCACAGTGGCTCAGAACATTCAGTACTATGCGGCATCTCTTTTGTACATGATTAAAGGCTACATTCCAATGCAAACTTGAAAATTTGTATGATTTTATACTTTTTATAAATGATTTTGAAGAATAAATAAATCTGTACATAATTTTTTTTTGTTTGAGTATAAAAAATAAGTGTTGTTTATATAGGATTTAAGAATTTTTTACAAATGCACTTTTAAAAAACACTTTTCAAACATTTTACTTGTACTGAAGAATGAAAAGTATCTGCTTTTTGAAATATTTTCATATCAACAGCTTAACAGTTTCTCACATGCAGTTCTTTAATGAACAATTTTATTTTTATTTTTTTATATTTGTGTTGTCCTTTTTTCTTGAAAGAAGGGGGGGGGGGGGATTCTTTGAATTTTAATATCAAAAGTATCAAGGTTTAAGTACCAGGGAGTGTGTAATGTCGGATATTTAAAATGTATTAAAACTCGATGATTTGATTAGCGTCGGAGAAAAAAATCACAGTTTTTGTCTTAAATACAGGAGGCACTGAGTGATAAATTGCATCATAAGTTGTCAAAATATTTTCTTTAAAATTGTCTTAATGTTTTATTTTATTGTGTTCAAAATATTTTAATGTTCTGCTATTAAAGTTTTCCCAAAGGAGCTAACATATTATCAAACAATGGTTAATATGTTAGCTCTTGTCTAATAGAGCTGTAATGCATTTCTAATTCTTTTTTTGCAGTAATTTTTTTAATTAATTTTTACATAAAACTGTCAGGATAGGCATTTTTAAAAAAACGAGTTAATTTCTTCAAAGCTTTATGAAGAATATGTGGTTTTAATTTCTGTTTGAATTTTCTAACAGAAAATCAAAGTGATGGTGATTATCAGTAGAAGATATTAACACAGATATGCATACTCTCCTTTGAAGAAAATGGCTGCTTCACTGGTGAGGAAGTTTTGAGAGTGAAATTTACAAAATCTGTTGATGTATGTGGTCATAACAGCCTATTCGTTTCAATTTGCTGTCTGTTAATGAAGGTCCAGAAGAATCATTATACATTAATGAATTTAAGGAACAAAATAAATATTCTGTAGAGTTAGATAGGGATTTTATTAACTGAACTGACTATTCCTGTAATCTTTTTCCCCCTTGGAAGAAATAAGAATTTTATTAAAGGTGTTAATAATTGTAGGATGATTTATACATGAATTGATCAAAATGACTCCACTCGAAGCTATAATACTGGGTTGCAATAAAAGCACTGCGCTAACGCAATATTTGGATAGAAAAAATTTTTGAATATATTTTTTTTATTTATAAATAATTGCATGTACAGTACTCTAAAAGCAATGGCTGGCTCCTGAAGAGCAAAGGATCGACGAATACAGTGTGACAGATAAAGGCACCAGAAATCTTTGAATTCCTCTAAAAGAAGGTTGGGAGAATTCTAGCTAGTACAAAGATTAACAGTTATGCGGTTTACAGAAATAATAAACTGTTCAAAATCGACTAACAAACAGGCTTTGAAATTTCCCGTTCCAATTATTTTATCAGTTGAAGGTTACATCCAATTGGGGTGTATTCCACTCCGCTAAGTACTCCGGAAACCCATTACCTTGACCTGGACCTTGGTTAGGAGAAATTTTCAGCTTAACAAATCTCGCGTCTCGACATTTTCCCACAAGCTCCAGAAAACCCTGTAACTCCTTTTACCGCAATGGGTCCATTATCATATATTTATTATGGCCAAAGTCTGAAGTCTAGCAATTCGCGAAATAGCTGGCCACTTTTCCCATTGGCCAAAGCCCGAAATTATCGAGAATTTACGATTTCTTCGGGATTTAGTCGGCCCATTCGCAATGCGCCTGAGAATCAATGGTCAGTTCACGGATTATCCAACAAAAAGGAGCCAAAGCGAGAAGTTTTGCAGAGGGACTTTTGGATCATGCAGTCACGGAAGTATATCATACCAGTTATAGCTAATCTTATTACCAGTTGGAATATCCCTTTCGTTTAGTTAAAATTTTAAAAAAAAGGGCAATTTTTCTTGGTCGTTTCGCAAACTGGCCATTGATTGTTGGGCGCATCGTGAATGGGCCGACGAAACCCAAAGTTGTAAATTCATGTTTATTTCGGGCTTTGGCCAGTAATTTTGCGAAGTAGCCAGACTTTGGACATTGGCCATAATATATACAAAAAAGAAATGCAGGTCATACGTCACATCATTAAAGTATGTCGTCACCATATTAACCACGGTTGCCATGTGCATGTGTATATAAGCGCAGCCGTAGTAGATATTTTTAAGGCTAAAATCTACAAAGTCTGAGAAATTAATCTCCCAGATTATGTGTAGTTTGCAAACCTATTTAGGATCTATTCAGGATACTGTATGTCCATTGCATTTAGTGTATAAGCACTGGTCTAACGCAAAAGTGTCCACTTGTGACAAAACAGTCTCAAGACTAGACTCGCAGATAGATAACGGCCTGAGAGCAGGTTCGGAGACAAGCACGTGCAAGTATCGGTGACTGCACATGCTCATTCCTGCTCTCGTGACCTAGTCTCCAGTCTTCCGTCATTGTTGGAAGATTTTTGTCAGAGCTGAGACTTGATTTCAGTCTTTTAATTTAATTTTTATTTTTATTTCGCAATAAATATAAATCGGTAAATAATTTTTCAAAATGAGCGAAATAAAGGTTGTACCAGATAAAAGAGAGTGGACTGATGATGAAGTGTTGGAGTCAATCCATCTTTATGAGGGACGTGAGTTTTTATGGAACGTGAAACATAAATTATACAGGAATCGCGATAAAAAAAAAAATGTGAGCGTGTTCGAAGAATTTGCTAAAAAGTTCAAAAACTGTGATAGTCATTTTCTTTTGTTTCCTTCCCTTCAGTTGTTAGTTGATACTTTTAGCGTATTATTCGTTTATTTGTGAGACTGTTACAGCTATGTTTTGTAGTGTACAATAAATAAATTTTGAGTTTTATTGTGGTGTAACAAAGTTGTTTTGTTTTGTTTAGTTAACTCTATTTTTTTAGACCAAAAAGTTGGATCTACGTATGCAGTTTGTAGTATTGATAATAAAATTAAGCTGAAGGAAAAGATGTATTCATAAAAAAGAGAAAAGGTAAGTAAAATATGTAGCGGGACTCTACTGTACTTGAATATTAGCTTGAATATACTTACCTGAAGCCAGAAGTGTGACCATTAATCTGTCATGAACAGGAATTGCTTCACGTAATTTTGTATCTTGCTCGACAATCTGGTGTTTAACTAAATTTAGAAGCAGTTCAAATTGCACTGCAGACATCAGAATAAAATTTCTGAACTGTTGTGTATCTTCCAACCGCAATTCATTTACGAGTGTTGAACAAGCTCTGAATTCAATTCGTCGATCCGTTCATTTTCTTACTCAACATTCCCTTTTTTTCACTTTCCGCTTTTTCACAATTTTGTACGCAGTTATAAAAGCTAGGACCTGGCGCGAATCCATTTGGAAAGAAAAGATAAAATTAAACAAATTGCGATCAAATCACACAACTGACTGCGAGTTGACTCTTAAGTCGACACGAAATGTTTCTGGTCACGAGACTGCGGTGACTGTCGAGTCTCACGAAACTGTCTCGAGAGCGTAAGTGGTCTCAAATGGACACCCTGAGACTAATATCGAGACTTTCTCTCGAGTGGACACGTAGCATAAGTTTAGGTATACACAGTGCGTCAAATAAGTTTTAAGACTGGGTCTGTAAAAAGAAATGGAAACAAGAAATTAATACCTGTTTTGGTTTTTTATTCAAAATAGGACCCTCCGGCTTCAATGCACTTTTTACAGCGATTTAATAATGAATCGAAAGCCTGTTGTAAATCACTTTGTGGAATGGCCTGCAAAGCACATGTCGATGCTTCTTGTATTGTCGAAATATCCTCAAAATACCACCCTTTTAACTTCATTTTAAGTTTTGGGTATAAGGAGTAGTCACAGGTTGCTAAATCAGGTGAATACTGTGGATGGTTCAACACACAGACATTATCTTTTGCCAAAAATCGACTAACAATAAGGCAGGTGTGACTGGGTGCATTGTCGTGTAACAAACACCAACTGCTTTCAGTCCTATAGTCTGGACGAATGCGACGATTTCTGGCCATCAAACGCTTTAAAACAGCTAAGTAGTATTGACCTGTAATTGTTTGTCCAGTTGGAACAAATTCTTTGTGAATAATACCTTTACTATCGAAGAATGTAATGAGCATTGTTTTGATTTTGGATGGAACTTTTCTTGTTTTTTGGCTTATGGTGAATTTGGTGACTTCCATTCCGCACTTTTTCGTTTTGTTTCAGGATCATATTGGAAACACCAGGTTTCATCCCTTGTAACAATGGACTTCAAGAAGTTTGGATCGTTTTCAGCGGCTGAAACAATTTCTCCGCAATGTGCACTTCTCATTGCCTTTTGTTCAGGGGTTAAAGTGTGTGGAACAAATTTAGCACACACTTTTGTTTTGCCAAATCTTCATGCAGGAGGGTTCGAATTCTATCTTTGTTGATGTTTCAAGAGTCTTCCATCATTCTCAGTGATGCACAGCGATCGTTTGTTACGAAATTTCGTACTTTCTCAATAACTTCAGGTCTCCTAGATGAAATTGGTCTTCCACTACGCTGATCATCTTCTACCGTATCTCTTCCGTCCAAAAAACGTTTGTGCCACGCAAAAACATTTCATCTACTTAAACAACAGTCACCGTAAACTTGTTTCATGAGTTGGTATGTTTCCGAAGTACTTTTACCAAGTTTTGCGTTAAATTTAATTACAGCTCTTTGCTCCATCTTAAAAAATCAACATGAAAAATATTCATTTCTGCAATAAACGCTCGCCTTCTCTCAACTACTTAACGAAATGCGCACAACTTGTTAGCAGTGTGCCAGCAGACGATGGACGTTATGACGCATGCAGATTTACACTCACAGCACCTTTACAACCTGCGCTCTGGGACGAATCTTAAAACTTATTTGACGCACTGTGTAAATGTTTATTCATGAATAAGGCGGTTTCATGAAACATCACTAGGAATACGTAAATTTCGGATAAAAAATATTGAAATTTCGTAAACTGTTATGCATTTCTCTAAGAGTTTTAGTAATCCAAGCGTTTAGCTGCAAATGTTTTGTCATTCGTATATGCACGAGTTAAGATATGATATTCTAAGTTCAACTGCCTCAAGCGTAAGAAACTTTTCAGAGGTGCTCCTAAGGTTACTTCCAGTAAACAAATATTACTTTTTACCATGCGATCCCCCCTCGGATCAGCTAATTGCTGGAGAAGGGGATTGATAACCTGTTCCCGGAATTCCAATTCTCCTTGCTTTCCACATGAACATGGATATGGACAAAAAGTTTTCGTTAGGTTCCAAATAGGACTAAGAAAGCCCTTTACCCTCGGTATGGATATGGGAAGCACTGAAGCTATCAAGCAACCCATGCTTGAAAACAGTCCGAAAAAGGAAGCAAGATGATGAATTTGTATTACAGAGGTTAAAAAAGATCAAGCTTAACTACTGGTCATGAAGCTACAGAAGGAGAAGTAGCTCAGTGTTAAAAATGTGTCTCACATTTCGTCACCGCCAATAGATGGCGCGCGCGCAGAGCTCGGGGTTTTGACACGGAAACCATAGTATGGATTTTTCGTACTTTTCAAGAGAAAACATGTTTTTTTAAGTGCGTACTTAATATGAATTCATTTATTCAACGTAACAATATATATATATATATATATATATATATATATATATATATATATATATATATGTGTTGTGAAGGATCCACAATTTGGACATTTTGAACTCCTTCCAACGTCATAGCCATTTTGTTTTTCCAACACGATTACGGGGCATAAAACGGCCATATTGGAAAAAGGGGGAACTGCACCAATTTTCCAAGAAACATCGCACCCCCTGAATTCCTCAGGACGGGAGAAAGAAATTCCAGGAAATTCAACGGACATCCAATTTTCTTGGAAATAAGAGTACCACGTGGGTCAACAGTGGGGATGTCGGAGCATCCTGCCCTTGAATTAAAAACTCGAAGAGGCAATAAATTTACGTGAATAACTGACCTGGGGAGGAGTCATAATCCAAATGGGTGGGGGGAAATGAACCCCGAGTGTGGGAGAAAAACGAGGATCGGAACAGAGGAAAAGAGAGAGATTTGAGGGAGCGAACTGCGAAGAAAGCCTGGGAAAAAATGGCGAGATGTCTGTTCAACCGCCAGCGCCGATTCTGCTGCCTCCTCCTATGGAGGGCCCCATGAATTTTAGCCCGATACCCAAAGCCTCCTCAGGTAGAAGTGCCTTAACGACTCCATGCCTTGCCCTGCTGTTTCATCAAAGCTCCCCAGGTTGGTCATTTCTTCCCCTTTAAATTGTGCTCATGCCTTTTGAGAGATTACGGAAAATATGACTTTATTTCACTCGACCCGTAATGGTTCTGCCGCAGGAAGCGGATAAAGTATGCCCTAATTCTGTTAAAATATATCTATCCAAGATCTTAAATATAATATTTAAAACTGACCTTTTCTTGTAAAATATTGTATAATAAATGTTATTTTTATTGATAAACGCATAGTTCCGTTTGGAATTTACCTCCCTAATTTTACACAACGTATAGGGGTATCTCTGGTACCCCTCATAACATATATTGGTGCTTCTGACCAGGAAGGAGCTTAATTTTATTTTAATTCGTGCCTCTGCTTATCTCAATGTCGAGTTTGAATTACTGGATCTCATGTGAGATTGTGTTGGCTTGTTGCCGGCCATGACATGACAACTGGTGGCAGCGGTGGGATGGTGGTCTAGAATAAAAGACACCGGACCTGCCAGTACGTTAAATTTTTTTCAACTGGAATGCGCTGTGGACGTGAAGGAAGTCTCGGAAAAGCGTCGACGTTCATCTACGACCAAGAAATAACTACAAGCCGGAAAGCCTAGGAGTTCACCTTGCAGCAGAGTGGAAAAGTTCTTCAAGCTGAGGTATGTCTTTTAAGTTAAATCCAGAGAGATTTGATATGATTTGTCTAGGCGGATTGTAAGTTAAGGTTAATGCGAACGTAAATTAAATTAAAAGTTGTAGGGGTACAGAAGTTCAGGATTTAAAAAATTTTTTTTATAACTGTTTAATCTGTTTTGGTTGAAAGACTTAAATGAAGTGGGCATAATAAATTATTTAACTGGGTATTAAACGAAGTAATGGTTATGCAGGTTTGTGTTCGAATAAGGTAATTTTATTTGAATCATTATACCAGGGTTTTTCTTTGTTTAAGGGAAAAACTCAGTTTTGGAAAAGAAGTACACTGCATGTAATAAATTGAGAGAAACTGAAAGTGTCAATTTATTGAGGTATGAGTGTATGAAAAATACACAAGATATATATTGGTTGTTACATTCTTCTGAATCAAGTGTATTTTTGTATTCTTTTAAAAGTTTAGCTTAGTGCTAAGGGTATTTTGTTATCATTTGAAAATTAGCATATTGCTAAGGTTTATTGTGCATGGATATATATGTGGAATTTTATAATACAAGGTGTATTATTTTACTAATATCTGTTTGAATTTGAGCAGTTTGCTCAGGGTACTTGTATAAAGATATTAACTTGAAAATTAATATTTTGCTAATTGTTTTGATTTCGGTTTGAAGTTCAGATTTTAAAGATAATACGTAGAGTATTTTTGTGTGTTAATATCATTTTGAAACTTTATATACTAATGAGTGAATTGTGCAAGTATTAAGTGGATTTATGTGCAAATATTAAGTTATTAAGTATTAAGTGCATGTTCATTGTGTTGATATCATTTTAAAGTGTTACCTATTATTGAGTGTATTTTGAATTGATAGTAAATGTAGTGAATTTCATAATATCAAGGAGTTTTGATATTGAGGTTGAAAATTAGTATATAGATAAGTGTATTTTGTAGTGTATATAGATAAGTATTAGTATATAGATAAGTGTATTATTGAAAAATTTGGGGAATTATTGCAGAACTTACCGAAATGGAGCTATTTCTAGCTAAATATAATAAAGGTGTCCTGCTGACATTAGCAGCAAAATTCGATTCGAATGTGTCGATGTCAGACAGGAAGCTAAGAATTGTAAGGCAAATTCTAGGAGCGTCAGATTTTAACGAACAATTCGCGAAAAATTGTCTAGAATCAATTTTGTTGGATACACAAAGGGAAGAGAAAAAGAAGCTTGGGGGTTAGAAAAACGAAGAAGAGATAGAGCGTTTGAGCTAGCGAAAATCAGAATTAAATCAGGAATTTCATCAGACCCTGAGGTTAAAATTTTAGTCGCGAGATTGTCAGAGGAATTCGAATTTAACAAAGAGTCATTTATGCAAAACCATAGGGAGACGGTAGCAAATCTAAAACAATTAAAATTTGATCTACAAAGTGAAGCAAAATTCGGCTATGGAGACGAAATTAGGTTACAAAAAGGTGAAGAGTTGGTAATTTTAAAAGAATTTTTACCAACAATAAATTTTTACGAAGAGATTGCGAGTAAATGAATTGAGACGATATCTTTAACACAGGGGACACAGGTCCAGAAAATTCCCCTATTGTGGCTATTCGGGAAAATAAAACGGATAGGTTGTGTACAGGGGACACAGGCCCAGAAATTTCGCGTCTTGTGGCTATTCAGGAAAAAAACGGATAGTGGGGTTAGCGTTGAAACTAACTTAGGTAAAAGCCGTAACGAAAACACTAAGCTGATGAGTCCTGAGGAGGTTGTGAAAGCCGGAGTTTTAATCCGACCTATGGAATTACCCGAAAAATTTGACGGTGAGCAAAACAAGTTTCCGTTAGAAAAAACGAGTCATCCCGTTTGTAGCACGAAGGAAAGTATTGAAGAACTAAATAACCCTGCGGGAGAATTTCAGGGAAGTAAAAACCCGGAGGAGTTAAAATGGACGGGAACGGAAACAGGATTTTCGAATAGCGAAACAGAAAATCCCCTTGCGTTGACCGATTGTAGTAGACTGGGCGAAAACCAGTTGGGAGCGATTTCAGAACTAGAGTCTCGCGTGCCGATTATAGGAAAACAGGAGTCGAGTGACGACGGCATTGAACCTGAGAGTTTTTTGTCCGTACGAGACGTTTCGCACAGTATTCAGGGGGAAATCGAGAGCAGTATCGGGAATTTAGATTTTCGCGTGGAGCAAAGGGAAAGTTCCCCCTTACGGTCTTTGGGAAAGCAAGAGAACCCACCGAGAAAGGAAAATTCGGGTTTAGGGCGGTACGTTGGACGAAATTTGGGTAATGACGAGGATATAGAGTCCCAGAACATAAAGAACGGAAATTCAATATCTGAGGGCGAGGTTGTTGGCGTACGGGAGGAATCCGAGAGCAAAACCGGGAGACCAAAGGATCGCGTTTTAGTTCGTACACTGGAAGGTTTTGAATGTGTAGGGCTCGCGACGAATGTCAACCGAGGGAAATTGTTTAGAGAGATAGGTGAAAGCCTAGAAGTGACACTCTCTACGACAGGAGATTTCCGTTCGAAACGGTTGAGTTGGGAGGAATCAAGTTTAAGGATATCCCCAGGAAAGGGTACCCGGGCTCGAGAATTAGTACGTAGGTACCTCGTAGAAAAAAAATTGTGGATAAAGGGACGGATAAGGTTAAAAGGTTTAAGAATGAAGTGGATTGTTCCACCGGAAAGATTAAGAGGTCAAGAACGAAACCCCTGTAGTGGGAAAATTTTGGATTATGATTTAAATAGTGAGACTAACTATGACAAAGGAAGATCCCAATGTTATCCTGTTAGTTAGTTAGAGCCACGTTTCGTGAATTCCGAGGCGGTCAAACTTTGGAATCATACGTTGACGAAAAAGGTCAGATACAGGATAGGTTTTTTCTGTAAGATAGATACCCTTTTCCCTATTGTAGCGGAAATGATTGTAATTTTGGTTACGCCTTTTGAAACAATTATGGCGGTTATCTCAGGGAAGGTTATTTGGTACTGCAGCGGATAACTACGCCATCCGAGCGATAAAAATCTGTTTCCTTCGCTAATTGGCGATAAAAACTTACGGTAACCCGAAGCTATGCGGGTGGACATTTTTCCCCTTTTTTAGCACTCTGCGCTCTGACCCTCGTCCGTGTGTCTGCCTGGCTATGTCCGGCCTCCAGCTTCGGCTGTATCCCTTTTAAACCAATTTTACTACTTATTTCTTTTATTAAATGTTGTTTTGTTATTATATGGCTGCCATTCATTAATCTGGTGTTATTTCATTTATTAATTGCTAATTCCTAATAATCTAAATTTTATGGTACGTGTAATCGCGCGCCAAACTGGTGACCCTGATCTTTTTTAATCTTCCAAAATATGCAAAGACCAGCCTTAAAAAGTTTAAAATACTAAAATTCAAGTAATACTAATTTTTTAATATTCATTATTTCGTGACAATAATTCAATACTGCGTTCAAACCACGTGTTGGATTACCTTGAACGACTTGCTCCACGTGTTGGATTATCTTCGACGCATTGTTCATCGGGAAGGAGGTACGTGTTCAATTTTCCTTTACATTTCTCTGTGATTGGTCATTTATTCATATAATCCCCATCATTGTGGTAAAATATTTACAAATTCTTGCTCCCCAGTGTTTTTTATGTATGGTACTATTTTCATTGTTATCGTAACTATTTTGTGCTATTTTTAATATATGTATATATTTTCTACTGCCTGTTGTGTATTTTACCTAAAAAGTATTTCCCCTATTTGATAATTTAATCATGCCTGGATCGGATGACCACGCTGCGAATACAGAATCACATGTATCCCACCTTTCCGTAAAAATTCCGCCACTGTGGAAAAGCAACATTAAGTTATGGTTTATCCAGGTCGAGAGCAATTTTGCATTAGCCAAAATAACAAACGACATCACGAAATTCAATCATCTTGTCGCTTCCATCGACCCCGAAACTTTATCCATGGTTTCTGATATTTTGTTCACACCTCCCGCGACGGAAAAATACGAAACTCTAAAAACTAGATTGATAGCCGAATTTTCAGCTTCGGAAAACGAGCAAATTCGTAGGTTAATATCAGAGCTACATTTCGGCGATGATAAATCGTCCCATTTATTAAGAAGGATGCGAGAATTAGGGGGTAACGGCAGTAACGACAATTTCCTCAAGTCTTTATGGCTGCAGAGACTTCCATCTGAAATGCAAGCTATTTTATCCATTAGCTCAGAATCACTAGACAATTTAGCCAAAATGGCGGACAAGAGGTCCGCGTTTCTCCAATGGACAGCAGCGTTTTCGCTGTCGGGCAAACCACCGCAGCTGTCTTCGAAACAAATGTCGAAAGTACCCCGAGAATTTCCTCCCCCGACGAATTTAGTGCTCTTCGAAGGGAGATAGTCGCTTTGAGTAAACAAACAGAACGGCTCTCCCGCGATCGGAGCAGAGGCCGTTTTCAGGGGAACACAAACAAACAGCGCAATTTTTCTCGCGGGCGCTCCGGTGACCGCAAGGGAGATTATTGCTACTACCATTCCCGGTTTGGGAAAAAAGCACTAAAGTGCCAATCACCCTGCTCTTATAATGCTAATAACGATCAGGAAAACTCTCAGTAGCGGCTGTCGATCGAAATTCATCGGCGACAGTCGCACAATCATATCGTTTGCATGTACATGATGCGAAAAACCATTTTAATTTTTTGATTGGTTCAGGCCCAGATGTCTCTTGTATACCTGTCCCCAGCAATCTAAAAAACCCAAAGCCTGATTCTCTGAAATTATTTGCTGCTAACAATTAAAAAATATACACTTTCGGATCGAAATTAATGAATGTGGACTTAGGTCTTAGACGAAATTTCACATGGGAATTTTTAATAGCTAAAGTTCCTGTCCCTATAATAGGAGCCGATTTCCTACAGCATTTCGACCTTTTAATAGACCTTAAACGGCGCAAACTGATAGACAATGTCACTAAACTTAGCCAACCTGGGAAAATTTCAAAATCTTCAAATTATTTTTCCGTAAAACTTATTTCTGGCGATTCAGTATACCACAGAATCTTAGCAGAAATCCCAGAGTTAACAAAAGTAGCCTCCGGCGTAAAGCCTGTTAAACATAACACGGTACACTACATTGAAACAACTGGCCCTCCAATTCACAGTAAACATAGACAGCTAAATCCGGAATTATACGAGGCGGTGAAGAAAGAATTTCAGTTTATGATGGACCAAGGCATTTGCCGGCCATCTAAATCCCCATGGTCATCACCTCTCCATGTTGTTTCAAAAATTTCAGGTAGCATTCGCCCTGTCGGAGACTATAGGAAATTAAATGCTCGCACTGTACCGGACCGTTATCCCATACCACACATACAAGACTTTTCTAATGCACTCCATGGTAAAAACATTTTTTCAAAACTTGACATTGTTAGGGCCTATTTCCATATACCAGTGCATACGGAGTATATACAGAAAACTGCAGTTTGCACCCCGTTCGGGTTATTTGAGTTCCCATATTTAAATTTTGGGCTGTGCGGAGCAGCACAAACATTCCAGCGATTTATGAACGAAATCCTTGGCGAGCTCAAATTTTGCTATGTTTATTTGGACGATATTTTAATATTTAGTACCACTGAAGAAGAGCATATGGATTATTTACGAATTGTACTTGAGAGATTAAATGCATATGGACTAACCATAAATGTTTCAAAGTGTATATTTGGTGCACCAGAGATTCCCTTTTTAGGACATTTAATCACTAGTAATGGCACCTCACCTTTACCTGATAAAGTTAAACCTATCATCAACTATCCACAACCCAAAACGGTAAAGAACTTTTGGGGAACGATTTTGGGGATTTTTGAATTTTTTTCGTAGATTTTTACCGAATATAGCAAAACATCAGGTACATTTAACTTCTTATTTAAAGGGGGCAAAGAAAAATTATAAAACAAAACTGGAGGAGTCAGATAAAGCTGACGAAGAGTTCCAAGTTTGCAAACAAATAATATCAAACTCGGTTCTACTGACACACCCGAAACCGGATGCCGATCTGATTTTACAAGTCGACGCATCTGACTTTGCAATTGGAGGGACCTTGTCGCAGGTAGTGGACAGGGCATTACAATCCATCGCATTTTTCTCCCGTAAACTTTCCCCAACAGAACAGAACTATAGCGCATATGACAGAGAGTTTTTAGCGGCATATGCTGCCATCAAACATTTTAGACATATGCTCGAGACGAGAAATTTTTCCTTATATACGGATCACAAGCCACTAACTTACGCTTTCCTGCAACGCTCAGACAAATCCTCTCCAAGACAGTCTAGGCAATTGGATTTCATATCCCAGTTTACAACTGATATTCATCACATAAAAGGTTCAGAAAACATCGCGGCAGATGCGCTTTCACGGATAGACGCTATATCCATGCCGAACTCCATAGATTACAGGGAAATTGCTCAAGCGCAACAAACCGATCCAGAGCAAAAAAATTTAATCATAACTCTGAAATTTTACAATTCAAAATGATAACTTTACCAGAAGTGGAAACACCTATTTATTGTGACCTATCAACGGGTACTGCACGTCCTTTCGTTCCTGAACCATTTCGGTCGAAAATTTTTGCATCCTTACATAATGGTATGTAAGGATGCAAATCATATCATCTTGGTATTCGCAGTACGTCAAAATTAATTCGATCCAGATTTGTTTGGCCTTCCATTCGAAAAGATTGTACCAAATGGACTAGGCATTGCATTCCATGCCAAAAATCAAAGATAACCCGCCATGCTAAAACCCCAGTAGGGAAATTTTCAGACCAATCACAGAGGTTCGAACACATACATCTCCACCTTGTCGGTCCTCTGCCTCCTTCCCAAGGAAATTATTATTGTTTAACTATGATAGATAGGTGCACACGGTGGCCAGAGGCTATCCCAATCCCAGACATCACTGCACAGACAGTAGCGCAGAAGTTTTTTACTCACTGGATTGCTAGATTCGGCTGTCCTGTCCGCATCACTACTGACCAGTGCAGGCAATTTGAAAGTGATTTATTTCGTGCCCTTTCTCAGCTGCTAGGCGTAAATAAAAGCAGAGCTTCCCCGTACCATCCCTAGGCCTGATCGAGGAATTCCACCGCCCATTGAAGGCAGCCCTGAAAGCCTACAACACAGATCAGTGGCCTACAGCACTGCCCACCTTGCTGCTAGGTTTCCGTTCCGTCTTCAAAGAGGATCTCGGTGCGACGACCGCTGAACTGGTGTACGGTAAGTCTCTGCGACCTCCCGGAGAGTTTTTCCGACCCAACACCGGTTGATGCCTCTCCCAAACAACTTGTGGAGAACTTAAAAAGCCATTTTGCAACAGTGAGACCAGTTCCAACATCCTGCCATGGACAGAGAGCGATTTTTGTGCACCCTCACCTCAACGTGTGCTCACATGTATTTGTTCGCCATGACGGTGTACGAAAACCCCTCCAAGCCCCGTATGATGGACCTTATAAAGTACTTCTAAGACGAGAGAAAACCTTTGATCTGGAGATTAAGGGAGCCACACGAACAATCTCCATCGATCGCCTCAAACCGGCTTTTATAGCCATAGACAATTCATCTACTTCTCCTCGGCGTGCTAATACATCACTGAATATGCAAACAACCCGTACTTCTCAGTGTGCTGATACACCACCGAACATACAAAAAACCCGCTCTGGGCGACTTGTTCGGCCCACTCATCGTTATGTCCATTTTCAATGACACTGCGGAAGGAGTGTACAGCGGATAACTACGCCAGCCGAGCGATAAAGAACTGTTTCCTTCGCTAATTGGCGATAAAAACTTACGGTAACCCGAAGCTATGCGGGTGGACATTTTTTCCCCTTTTTTAGCACTCGGCGCTCTGACCCTCGTCCGTGTGTCTGCCTGACTATGTCCGGCCTCCAGCTTCGGCTGTATCCCTTTTAAACCAATTTTACTACTTATTTCTTTTATTAAATGTTGTTTTGTTATTATATGGCTGGCATTCATTAATCTGGTGTTATTTCATTTATTAATTGCTAATTTCTAATAATCTAAATTTTATGGCACGTGTAATCGCGCGCCAAAGTACTATTGCGCCTTGCTTGAGAATATTGGGGGAAAATTAGAGCGAGGAATTTCGTGGTTGATTCCCTCGGAGAAAATTAACAGCAGGCAAATTTTGGAAGGGAAAGATAAACATCGAAGTAATAAGGTTAAATTATCAAGACAGGGTTGTCCGAAATCTGAATTTTTCAAAATTTTGGGTTTTGAGTTGAGTGCTGTGAAAGTAATCGAGCATGAAATAGGTTTTCGCAACGCAGTTGAATCTGTAAGGAATTGTGAATACGTAAACGAAGGGAATAAGCGTCAACCAGCTGAGCAATTGCAAAATTTCCTAAGACGTAGGCGAAAGAAAACATTGGGGAATTCGGTTACAGTAAAAATGAAGGAAATTGGGAATTTACGAGAACCTAGGGAGAAAGTTTCGTGGGCAGCGGATCAGTACAAATGGGGTGTCAGTAGGAAAATTACTGTTAGATTTAAGCTGAACCGGCACGAGAGATTTAAGGTTCTCATGAAAATTTCTGAGGGTTAAATGCATTTACATTAAATTTGGTTATGAGGGTAGTTACTTAACATAAGGTATAAATTGTAAAATTCTGTTGAAGTGTATTAAATTGAGTGTGAATACATAATTTAAGAAATAATGTTATTAATCTATTGCGATGAAGTGGATTACTTTAGTTATGATGGCAAATTCATAACCTAAGAAAATAAATGTAGTAATCTATTGTGATGAATGTTAGCAATTAAGCTTTTAATTTGTTTGTTTAAACATAAGTAAGATGACAAACTAATTTTGATTAATGAATTATGGAAAGTTATTGAAAGATTTGTATTGTGTTCCACAGAGAAAATTAATTGAGGTTTTTTTTTGTGTGTATTTTGTCCAACAGTGTGACTAATATGTATAGACGGTTGTGTGTATTGTTGTGTTTTTAGTTCAAGTTGAACTGATAGGTGAAGATCCTGGTAAATTGTGTAGATTCTATGCTGTGAATCTAAGTTACTAATTGTTGGTCAAGTAATATTATATAAATTATTGAAATTGGAATATCTAGTGTAATGGAAGTAAAATGTTTAAATATGTAGTGAAATGAGGTTTCGGTTCTAGGTATTGTTAATGTATTAAAGATAATGACAACTTCCATGTGATGACGGGATATTGTTCGGAAGAAATGACCCGCACTCATAATGAGTGAATGTGTATGTCTGGATCCGTTATTTCTTTGATGAATAAATCAGAAAATGAAATTTGGGGTTGTAACCCTTTTTAATGATGAAGAATTTAACATTGTGAAAAATTTTGTTCGGATCCATTTTTCTTGATGAAAGTAATTTCTTTAGTTGTTTTGTTTGATATTCAATTCAAGTTTAGGTAATTGATTAAATTAAATGTTACGTTGAGTCAGTTTTGGGGGCCAACGATTAAATGGAAAAAAATAAAATACTTTTTGGTAAAATAGGAAAAATTAAAATGTCCTGTAATTAACAACAAAAAAAAAAATACTGTGAGTCTTTTAACGAGCAGGTTGTAAGCTTGATGTTGTGCTGATTTAAAGTGTTATGTGCTAGTATTTTATGTCCTGCATAAAGGCAGTGTGAGGTGTATTGTGTATACTACATTTAAATGGACCTGTCAGTATTTAATCATCACCTGTTAGAGTGGCATGAGTCGCATTCTAAGAGTAATAGGTTTTGAGTTAAACAGACTATATTTAAATGTGTTATTTAGGTAAACTGGTTATATTTTAAATAGTAGTAAGGATTTATGTTGTAGTCATAGTTTATGTGAGTGGGCCATTTTTGTCTAAGCCCATGTATTCAGGTTTTGTATACCTAGAGGTGACACATAGTGGTTTTTGAGTGCTTATTCTATTGTAGGGAAAAGTACTATTTTAAAGGTTCATTTTAAGTTCAGTGACAAGGACTGAAAAATTTAGCATGTAACTAAGATTTTGAGTGTTTGCATTGTTATTTTTTAAAGTATGATATATGTATCTAAGATTTTAAGTGATTGTATTGTTGTGTCTAAGAGATTTATGTAATTAATTTCATGAAATGGGTTGTCATGTACTCAGTAACGACACGTGCTAAATCTTGAGTGGTTGTTGTGTATCAAGTGAAATATCTATACCCAGTAAAAAAGAAAAAAAATTGTAATTCCAAAACTGAGTACGTGTAATTATGACTTTTAACGTAATGAGTGACACCGGAAGCACTTAATGCTTGGCAGGAAATTTAGGAGTGGGAAGATAGATTCCCTCGGGCATAAATCTCTCTGGGAAAACTTAACAATCTCATATCTGAATATTGAATTAATTATCCGAACTTTGGATATCCCAAAGATCTTTGGACTATCTTAGGGTCGGACTATCTTATGTCGTGCAACATCCCATTTTTCCTCTCAACGTTCTCAGGACAATTGTGTACAAGAAGACTGAAGCTGAGACGTGAAAACCAATCACAGAGCTCAACGTATATGGCCACGTGATAAGTCAAACCAATCACAATTATGCCATCAATCTCGGCGTCAAAGGGAGAATCCGTTTGGAGGGGATTTGAAAGAGCGAACGGTGAGAAGCAGACGCGAAGGCTATAGATTGGTCAGCGTTGGAATGCTGATAAGATTGTGTTTTGAGACCAAATTGTAAATAATTTGTATGTAGTGAGTTCTAATAAAGGAGCTTAATTTTTATTTTTATTCGTGCCTCTGCTTATCCCAATGTCGAGTTTGAATTACTGGATCTCATGTGAGATTGTGTTGGCTTGTTGTCGGCCACGACATGACAATATGATAAATTTAAAAAAATTAAAAAGATTAAAGTAAAAAGATAGAATAAGAGTAAGTAAAAAGATAAAATAGTAATTATAGCATTCTCATGACATCTTGAACATTTCCCAAATTTCTATAATTTCATTGTCTGTTACAAGCAGCTTCAGGTATTATATGAAGCTGCTTATTTTACCTTATATGTCTCCCGGTGGTAAATAGCCTCTTGCATGCTTTTCCTAAAAAAATAAACCCCATTACCTAAACTTTCTTATACACACACACAGATATACCTCTGAATATAATATATACACTGAAGTGCCACTGAATTAGGGATAGCAAAGCCTATGCAAATTGTGTAGCGCTGCACATCATGTATGCGCAAGTGAGGGCGCTGTGGTAACTGCATATATAGCGCGTACTGTGGTTGTTCTGAATTAGTTGTTGGAATTGCCAGTATGGGTAAACTGCCTGATTTAAACGCCTTCGATCGCGGACAAATCGTAGGTGCGCGACGCATGGGCCATTCAATTTCCGAAATCGTCAGACAGCTAGGATTTTCAAAGTCGACAGTGTCAAGAGTATACCAAGAATACATGGATGGTGGAAAAAAACTAGCGATCGGGCAAACTGCAAAGGACAATTAGCCTTGACAGTGCGTGGTGAGAGACGGCTGAGGCGTATTGTACGTTGCCAGCGAAGCCAAACATTAGCTCAAATTACTACCCAGTTTAATGACGGTGCCAGTCGTACAGTCAGTAAACGGACTGTGCAACGCTCGCTTCACCGTATGGGTTTCGGGAGCCGTCGACCTACGAGAGTACCATTGCTCTATACTCGCCATCGGGCTGCACGTCTTGCCTGGGCAAGAGAGCACAGAGACTGGAGTGTAGAGGACTGGAAACGAGTAGCATGGAGTGATGAGTCTCGATTCCGACTACTTAACGCCGACGGGAGGCTGAGAATATGGCGTCAGGCTCATGAAGCCATGGATCCTGCATGCCTGGCTTGAACTGTACAAGGGCATGGTGGCTCAATCATGGTCTGGGGTGTTTTTTCGTGGCACAGTTTGGGATCTTTGGTGCGTGTACCAACCTCCATCAATGCAATTCGGTACGTAGAGTTGCTGGGTGATCACCTCCATCCGTTTATGCTGTTCTGTTATCCGCACGGTAATGGAGTTTTCCTGCAAGACAACTGTACCTCTCACAAGTCTCAGTTGGCTACTGGCTGGTTGGATGAGCTTCTCTGTCTTCTCTGTCATGAATTGGCCACCTAGAAGCCCAGACTTAAATCCTATTGAGCATCTTTGGGATGTTTTGGAACAAGGCGTGAAAGGCCATCCCACAGCACCAAAGAACCTTACTGAATTATGGACAGCTTTAGCCAATATTTGGCAAGCCATTCCCGTGGAACGTTTCCAGAAACTTGTTGAATCCATGCCTCGTCGTGTGGCAGCCGTTATCAAGGTCAGAGGAGGCCCAACTCGTTACTAGGTAGGTATCCCTAATTCAGTGGCACTTCAGTGTATATATACATATGACGAGCGTAAGACTACGCCATGTGATATTCGAACTAAGGCAGTGATGGTTTATCCGGTGGTGTAGCAAGAAGTAATCCAATCAATAATTGAGCAGGCATCAGTTCATTTTACTCCAATTTATTTCTTTTCCGGTAAACCACAGCTCCAACTCAGTGCGTTCATTTTACGTCATTTCACTTTTAGGACAGCGGAGAAACATACTCCGTCAGCATTGACTTTTATCCCGCGCTCTGCATCTCATGGTCAAATTCTGCACGTGTACTCTCTCGGCACATGCGCAGAGCCCCAAAAAAGACTCCCGAAGGTCTCCTCGTGTCTAACTCCTGTAGTTGATTCTAAAAATAATTCTTTCTATGTGATTTCCTCTCATTGCGAATCAAAAGTCACTCTCAAAGCCGGTGAAAAAAACCAGCTATATTTTTCGCGCGTCTGGAAATCTGAATTACTTTGGCTTTTCCGTGCCATAAAAATAATTTAAACTCGAAGCCCCCTTAAATTTACATTGATTATTCCCTTCCCAACTTAAATTCTGACAACTTTCCCCCCCGTCCCCCTGAAGGCGTGCACACAAATAGTAGCTAATTCCATGTGGCAAGAGCAAAATCATCAAATCAGCCAACTGGAAAACATGCTGAGTAGGGACGTCTCCCCACACAACAAAGATCCCAGTGTACCCCATTATTAAAATCAAATGTCCCCGTTACAACCCCTGGATAATCTCTTTCTGTTTTGTAAGACTTGGAGCAGTGGTTTTAAAAATACACAGTTTACAATCTCTTCACAAGTTACATTAAAAATATTCTTGAGTTGTACAGTATATTATGTTATATCACTGATGACTTGAAACAAAATAAGAAATTTTTCAACACTATCTCAAAATATATCATTATAAAAATAAAAATATCACTTAAAAGTTACTATATTATATCTCTACAACAATAATTGTTATATATCACATGCATAAAACATCACCTGAAATTATCACTTTAAGTCTCCTTTAGGAACCTTTTTTTATTAAATGAAATTAACAGAATAATTGCAAGCCATTAACCTGGATTGTCAGTAATTATTTTGTAATAGGTCCAGGCTTAATCATGTCTTACCATTTTTCTTGAGTGGTTTATTGTTTGACAGTCCTGTAAGCTGTCCACTCACTTCTATTTTACAACAGTTCAAGTTTAAATTTCTACAAATATGAATTTATTTACACAGATTATGGTAATATGAAAATGGACGTACATGAAAAGAACAATTAAATATATGAAAGACAAAAATTATTTGCGGTCGACCGTCTTGCTTGGAGGCCTCCTTGACATGGTTGTTCCTGTAAAAAAAATACTCAGAGACACAACATATTAATAATTGAGAAAGAAAGAAAAATTTTTATTAATTACCCATGGGAATTTTCTCGTTTACCTCTATTCACTGAACATCACAAAATTGTTTACATCAATTCAAATATAGCTTATTTTTCATTTAGAGCTCTTTTATACCTTCGAATTATATTACATATGAAATTCAAAATATTCTACGTATTATTTATAGTTCACAATATTTTTTTATAACACAAAAAAACTCTGATTCAAATTTATCTCAATCCAAATTTATCAAAACATTTTATAATTTACACTTCATTCACCCTAATATTTCACAATAATAGATTCATTATGTTAACACGCCTTCTAATTTCTGATTAATTGTGCATAGTTGGGTCAGAGGACAGCAGGTTCAGGATTTTCCCACCGTCATAACCACAACAATGGCTTGAAAAATATGTGGAGAGTGTTTGTGTGTTGGAATGTGTGTTCCCCACACTGCCCTAGGTTCAAATTCTAATAACTTTACAACTAAGGAGTGAAGGGGGTGTGTAGTTGTTTGCGTATAGTGTTTGTGGCCGTACAGTGGACCAACCGTAATTCTCCCACAGGACATGACTGCCAAAACAACACCTTGTCAAGAACTAAGATGGAGAAACAGCAAAAGTGGGCGCTTGTCATGCCTCAGAAAGTATTAAGTAAGAATTGGGAGGGCAAAATGAGCGGTCAACCCATGGCCTGTCTTTAGTCATTTCGTTTAAGTAATATTTTTCAGCACATTGTGACTGAGTATATGAAGTACAATTTATTTATAAGGTTACAATGAGGTTGGGATGACTTCCAACGCGCGGGTAGGTGGGTGATAGGATAGAGTATTCGAGAAGTAGAAAATTTACTGAAAGATGAAAGAAGTTACAGTCGGTTATTAGCTCAGAAGATCCAGAAAATCACATACAAAAGTTTTCTAGTAGAAAGTTTAACCAAGATAGCTTTTTTTTCTTTTTTTTTTTAATTAATTTTAATTTAAGACAACACACAAAGTTTCAAAACAGGTGTTAGGCACCCAACGAGTAAAATCAATTAAGAAATGAATCTCTGAGTTAGGAAGTTTGGTCATATTCGGGAAAATATAAACACAGTTCAGCACATTATGCAAACAAAACATTGCAAAAATGGTAACAAAACATTTCAAAATAATTAAAAAATTAGGTTTAGCCAAAGTTCTTTCATAAGTTACTAAATTTCAATTCAAAACACACTATTAAAAACCAATAAATTCAATACAAATCTTATTCTGGTTTAATTTCACAATATCATCTATTCCAATTTTTTTTATTTTTTTTTACTCATTAACTTTTATAATTTCAATTTTTCACTTGTAATTCGTACCAAAATCTTCTCTTAATCCCCCCCCCCTTCCCCAAGAAAATTGTGCATGAAACAAAATTATTTTAATTTAAACTCATTCTGTGTATGAAAATGCCTTAACCTGGTTGAATGCACAATTTCAGTCTTTTTCCCAGTATTGGTTTTCCCAGTATTGGTTTAGTTTATCAATTTCAAAAGTAACATTTGAAAGTTGACTTAAAATTTTATAAGGGTCTGAATAAGGTGGATCTAATTTTCTTGAATTTGGGTATTTAAATTCTTCGTACATCACTAAGTCACCAATTTTGAAGTTTGACTTTACAAAATGTCTATCATATCTCTGTTTATTAATTTTATGGTGCTGAATAGTTCTTTGTACTGCAATCTTTCTTACTTCTTCAACTGGCGGATAATTTAGTGAAATTGTTTTAGGTAATGGTGAGTTATATGGTAAATTTCCAAATAACACGTAATTCGGGGGAAATCCAGTTACACTATGGGGTTGATTATTATATTCGGAAGTTACATGTTCTAAAATTTTTGTCCATGGAATTTTTTTCGAAGAAGTATTTACCTTAACCTTAATTTTGACACAATAGTTTGATTACATCTTTCATTTTTACAGTTTCACCGAGGCCTGTGGGCTGACGTGAGTAACTGTTTCGTATTGTGGTGTTTTAGGAATTTTTTAAACCTTGAGGAAGTAAATGCAGCATTTCTGTCACTTAATATTTGTTTGGGAACTTTAATTTTGAAAATTTGCTTTAAAAAGTTTGTATATGTCTCACTTGTCACACTTTTAGAAGGAAAAGTCCAAACATATCTTGTCGCATGATCAATCACCAGATGAAGATTTTTTTTGTCGAGTTATAATAGTTAAAACCTCCAACTGTATCAACTGAAATTAGGTCAAATGGTTCATGGGCAACTAGCACCTGCTCCACCTGTCCAAACTTTCTCT
This sequence comes from Dolomedes plantarius, assembly GCA_907164885.2. Classification (NCBI taxonomy): domain Eukaryota; kingdom Metazoa; phylum Arthropoda; class Arachnida; order Araneae; family Dolomedidae; genus Dolomedes; species Dolomedes plantarius. Next base: position 97,685,741 of record OU015493.1, read on the forward strand.
GAGTCGATTTCTTGTTTTTCTGACATGTTTCACAACAACGAACAAAATTTGAAATATCTATTATTATGTCTTCCCAACAGTAAATAGGGGAAATTAATTGTAACATTTTTTTCACACCTGGGTGGCCAAATTTTTCATGTGCAGCGGTTATTCATTTTAGTCTTAATGATGGCGGAACTACAATTTTGACTATAGTAAAAAGAAAAATCTATAGATTTTTCTTTTTCACTGTTAAAACTCCACTATATTTCTTGTACTTTACATTATTTACATTATCATTTAATTGTCCCTGAATAATTTCATCTGTGCTTAGAAAATAACAATTGTTCCGACTAGAACTATTTGAATCACGTCACTTGTGACGCGAAGCTGTACAGCGCGCATCCGCTAGTTATGTAACTTTTTTTTTCTCTTTTATGTAGAGCAGATTAGATTTAGATTTCGAATAGATAACATGTGCTTTAACTTTTTATTAAATTTTATTCTCAAATGTTCTCAGCATAGAATTTCTTTTGAGTATATTATTGATTTATATTATAGATAAACTGAACCACACATTTAAATAGATTAAGAAAGAGATTTAGATTAAGTGATTTTAGAAACCTACCACTGAACGCCGAGAACAACAATATTGAGATACAAAGTGGCTTATAGGATTTCTTGATAGCATATCAGCTTCATAATTACACTGCTGGCCACCCAAATTGCAACACCAAGAAAGACAAGAGATATCACAACAAAATTTATTTTGTAGATAACATGTTGACCAAGTATCAAATGATTAAATTTATAGACTTCTGTGAAGTGTGGTTCCTGCCAAAATCAGTAGCCAGAGTAGCCGCCATTGTTGGAGATCACCGCTGCCACACGCCTCGGCATTGATTCAAAGAGACTTTGGATGAGTTCTTGGGGTACAGCAGACCAAGCAGCTTCCACACGTTGCCAAAGTTGATCTGCTGTGGCAGCTGGGGGTGGAATCTGGGTCAATCGTAGAGCAACCATGGACCACATGTTTTCTATCGGCGAAAGATCCGGAGAGCGAGGCGGCCAGGGAAGCAATTCAATCTGGCGATTGACGAAAAACCGTTGGACAATGCGTGCCACGTGTGGTCGCGCATTATCCTGTTGAAATATGGCTGTGGGCAAGCCCTGAAGGTAAGGAAGGACAACTGGCTCCAACACCTCGGAGATGTTGCGCTGGCTGTTTAAAGTACCGGCAATGCGTACTAGAGGTGTGCGAGAGTGATATCCAATACCGCCCCATACCATAATACCCGGTGCAGGACCAGTGTGGCGGTGCATAACGCAGCTGTTCAGCATCCTCTCTTCACGGTGTCTCCAGACTCGAATGCGACCATCGTGGTGTTGCAGACAGAAGCGTGACTCGTCAGTAAAGACAGTTTCATTCCATTCTGCCATCCACATCCTTCTGTCATCGCACCATTGGCGGCAGAGACGTCTGTGGTTCTGCGTCAAGGGTAGACAAAGCAATGGACGTCTTGCGGACAGACCACTCTGCTGTAAACGGCGTCGAATGGTACGCGCAGACACTGGATGATGCGTTACAGACTGCATGTGCTGTGCTATGGTTCGTGATGTGACTGAGCGATCCGTCACTGCCATGCGCACAATTTGCCTGTCATCACGTGAAGTGGTGCGCTGAGGTGGATGCGATCGAACACGCCGGTCCGTCGTACCCTCCTGCATCCAACGATCACATATCCGCATTGCAGTTGTTTGGTTTCATCCAACACGACTACCGATTTCCCTGAAAGATAATCCACAATCTCGGCCACTATCCTTCCTCTGTCGAACTCGGATACTTGATCAAAAGATGATCGCTGTTTTCGACGAGGCATAATTGATCGTTTTTTTTTTGAAAAAACCACAAGAAAAACACAATTGCCGAACTTGAAATCGTCGAAATCTCCTAGCCTTAAATAGCGTTTTGAAGTGGCGCCACAGGCGCGCGTGATGTGCGTCTGCTCTGAAATTCTAATCATTTGCATATCTCACCTCCGCTAATGCATGTTGTAATTTTCATGTTATTTGCATGTTTCCTTCAGGGTGTTGCATTTACAGTGGCCAGCAGTGTATATTTACCTTTAATGTGTACTATTTCATAATCATACATGGAAAGTTTTAAAGACCATCTAAACAGTCGTCCAGTTAAATTTTTAACATTTTTGAGCCGTTGCAAGGCTGAAGGATCCGAATGAATTGCGAATTTCTTCCCATGAAGTAACAATGGTATTTATCAATAGAATCAATAATCGCTAAACACTTCAGCTCAGTTATAGCATAATTTCTTTCGTGTTTTTTCAATTGTCTTGAATGAAAAGCGATTGGGTGTAGTTGACCATCAGGGTGTTTTTGTTTTAAGACAGCAGCAACTGCTTCTTGACTCGCTTCGACAAAAAAGGTGGCATGGGTAATTTGGGTTAAAAAGAGTTAAAATTGGTTTTGAAATTAGCTCATCTTTTAATCTTTGATATGAATTCTGACAATATTGGGACCAATCCCATTTCACATCCTTTTTAAGTAATTTGTTTAACGGAAGTCTCAATTTAGCATAATCTTGTATAAATTTCTGATAGACATTTATGGATCCTAAGAATCTTTGCAATTCTTTAACATTTTTGGGTGGTAGTAATTTTTTTTATTGTTTCAATGTTTACATTATGGGGTGAATATTGTCCTTGGGAAATCTCATATCCTAAAAATTTTCTTTCTTTCTTAGTAAACTGGCATTTTTATTGATTTAATTTGATATTTTCTTTTTGACAACTGTTAAAAATTTCTTCTAAATGTTTCATATGTTCATCAAAGGTTTTGGAAAAGATTATTATATCATCAAAATCGTTCAAGGCATAGTCGATTTGGTATTTATTTAGAATTTGTCTAATTGCCCTCTGGAAGACACTTGGTGCATTTTTCCATCCAAACGGTAGTCTTGTCCATTCATAAAGTCCAAAATTTGTTGTGAACGCCAATTTTTCAGTGTCACGTTCGTGTATTTCTATATGCCAATATCCTGAAGTTAAATCTAATGTCGGAAAAAAATTGGCATGGGCTAGTTGATCTAATAAGTCATCAATTCGTGGTATGGGTTCAGAATCAGTTTTTGTAATTACATTTAATTTTCTATAGTCTATGCATAACCTAGTTTTTCCTTGGCCTTTCTTAATTACTAAAGTTACTGGGGCGCTAAATGGAGAATGTGAGGGCTTAATAAAACCTGCTTTTAACAATTCGTCTATTTGTCTTTTTATTTCAGCATTTTCAGTTTGGGATGTACGATATGGCCTTTGTACAATTGGGAGCTCTGAAGTTAAATGTATATTTTGGGGTTCTAATTTTATTTTTCCAACATCATATTTATTTTTTGAAAAGATATGTTCGAAAGTTTCTAAAATGTTTTCTAATCGGGGCCAGTCCTCGGGTATTTGCTCGGGTGTCACAAAGTCCAAAGCATCACCGGGCACTTTAAACAGAGTATTCAATGTATCATCGGGGATACCTGATGTCTCTTTTAAATTTTGAACATTACAATCAGTTCTTGTTATTTTGTTTGAATTCTCATAATTTACATTTGAGTGTCTCATTCTTTGGTTATTGTCAAAATTCAGGGTTTCATAGTCATTTGAAAAAACAATATTCACATTATTTTTCACATAATTTTTGTAAACAGTCCCTTTGTAGTACTCAGGAGAGTGATCATATCTTAAATAGTTTCTCTTAACAAATTTTCTACCTTTATAATACTCTCTATTACTATTCACAGTCCAATGATTAAAATATTTTCTATTTTCATATACATTTTTGTTTACATTTCTAAAATCACACATATTGTTATTTTTATAACACCTTTTACCATTATACATGTTATCACAATAATTTCCAATTTTATTTCTTTGAACATTCAATGCATATGGATTTACAAAATTATTATCATTACACAGTATTATTTCCTTATTAAATTGGAATACTTTTAAATTTCTTAAATTTATTTCGAGACGAAAAAGTCTCATTTGTTCTAAACTTAGTAACACGTATGGCAAATCACTTTTTATGACCAACATTTCAATTTCCCTAGTTATTTTACCAATTTTTACAGTTGTTTTTATTAAATTTGTTACATTTACTTGACCATCAGTTTAATTTAACACAATATTATCTAAGTTTAATTTTTAAAAATCCTTAATTAATTTTAATAATGACTCTGAAATCAGTGTAACCATAGAACCTGTATCTAATAGGCATTGAAAATTTTTATCACTCACCCGAGCCGAAATCAAAAGTCATATGTTGTCTCTGTTGGCGTAGTTCGTATTTTGGTATCCTCTGCTGACAGTCTCTCCACTTTGATACCTTTGGTTATCAAAGCGTCTCTGCCCCTCATAATTTCGAGGTGGTTTGTAGTAGTTGCTTTGGTTTTGATGTCTGGGTTGGTCGTATGTGTTCCATCTCTGTCTGTTTTCCGTGTCAGTCCAGCGGCGCATTGATTCGTTGTCGCCGGAGTTCCGATGACCCCCTACGGCATAATTTTTTCTTCCTTCCGTAAACTTTTGTTGTCTGGAACTGGTGACTGGCAGGTGAATCTTTTTGGCCTTTTCCAGCCAGTCGAACGAATTTTTGATGTCCTACAGCGAAAGTAAGGTTCTCGTGTGATGCGGCGAGTCGAGCGATAAAGTTTCTACGATTTCTGCATCGTCTTTTTGTAGTTGCTTTCCAAGTTCAAGTTTTTCTTTAAAATATTTGAAGAGGTCATCATTTTCCTGTAATTGTAACTGTCTAAATTTGATGTGCAATTCTTCTCGGCATTGTGAAAAAATGGATAACAGCTGTTTTTTTTATAACTGCTTAATCTTCTTTATATAATTCCGTTGATATTATTACTTCTTGAATATCTTGACTTACGTAGCGCATTAAATTTTCTTTTTTCCATTTCTCATTTAATTCAAACGTGCTGCAACGCTCTTCAAACAACTGGAACCATTGAAAGATATTTTTGATACTGCTGTTGTCGAATTGTGGTATTGCTAATGTTATATCAGTCCTGTTTCTTTCCAAAATTTGTCCCCTCAATCTTGTTTCTTTTTTACTTCTCTCTACACAAACTGTCTCATTTTCTTGTCATTTTCATTATTGTCGTTCACTGATTCATTTGGATCCTCTTTTTTCTTATCGTGAGCCTTTTGCTGGTCTACCAAACTATCGTCTAGATTTAATCTTGTGTTCAAATCCTTGGCTTCTGTTTTCAATGCCATGGTATGCTTCTATATATTTTTCTTTGTATTGCAATCTTCGCACCGTAGTGCTATTCCAAAAAATGAGGCGGGATTTTTTTCCGTGAAGTTTAGTCCTGCTCGGCTGTTGACGAGCGTAAGACTACGCCCTGTGATATTCGAACTAAGGCAGTGATGGTTTATCCGGTGGTGTAGCAAGAAGTAATCCAATCAATAATTGAGCAGGCATCAGTTCATTTTACTCCAATTTATTTCTTTTCCGGTAAACCACAGCTCCAACTCAGTGCGTTCATTTTGCGCCATTTCACTTTTGAGACGCGGAGAAACATATGTACGTCAGCATTGACTTTTATCCCGCGCTCTGCATCTCATGGTCAAATTCTGCTCGTGTACTCTCTCGGCACATGCACAGAGCCCCAAAAAAGACTCCCGAAGGTCTCCTCGTGTCTAACTCCTGTACTTGATTCTAAAAATAATTCTCTCTATGTGATTTCCTCTCATTGCGAATCAAAAGTCACTCTCAAAGCCGGGGAAAAAAACCAACTATATTTTTCGCGCGTCTGGAAATCTGAATTACTTTGGCTTTCCCGCGCCATGAAAATAATTTAAACTCGAAGCCCCCTTAAATTTACATCGATTATTCCCTTTCCAACTTAAGTTTTGACAACTATATATATATATATATATATATATATATATATATATATATATATATATATATATATATATATATATATATATATATATATACAGGTGGTTATAAAAATAATGGAAACAGGAAAAACATGAAATTCTTTATTAATATGGCATAGGACCATCTATGGCATTTAATACCACATGGATTCACTAAGGAAGTAAATTATGCAAGTCATGAATAATGGTTAAGGGAATATTATACAATTCTTTATGGTTAAATCGCCAATGTCCCTGTAGAGATGCTATTGCTGGATATTTATTCATGACTCTGTTCCCTAAAACAGACCACAGCAGTTTGATGATATAGAGGTTTAGTGACTGTGTGGGTCAAATAAGGTGTTTGACTTGGTCTGTATGTTCCTCAAACCACGACAGAACACGTTTAACTGTATGGATCGGAGCATTATCATTATGGAAAACGCTATCTCCTGCAGGAAACAATTTTTGCTCCATAGGATGGATCTGGTCGGCTAAAAGTTTGACATAGTCCTTCCCAGTCAATCTCCCTTTCGGGGTTACAATAGATCCCTTTTGAAAACCATGAGATGGCCGTCAAAACCCTAAGAAATTTCCTCTCTATGTTTGACAGCTGGCAGGAGACAAGCATGATAATACGCTTGTGTAGGTGTTCTTCAGACATACGCATGTCCTGTTGCAGGGAACAAAGTGAACAATGATTCGTCTAACCAAATGTCATATTTCAACGTATCACTCGACCATGATTTGTGCTCGTGTCACGACTGTAGACGACGGTTTGTTTTCACATCTGTTACAAGTGGCTTAGGAATTACTACTCTGCCGTAAATGTTTTGTTTTTGAAGTTTTCTCTTACGTGTAATGACTGGTACTGGAACCTGCAGATTCAGATGGAGCTCTACGGTCCCTTTCGCTGCAGTTGTCTTCCTTTTTTGATGTCACAGTCAACTTCAACATCCGTCAGTCTCTTTTACTTAGCTTTCCCTTTCGTCCACTATTCTGTTTCACAGAAGATGTCTTTCCGTGAACACTGTGTGCCATCATGACTTCCGATATCATAGCTCGGTAAACACCCAAACCCATGGGGGATGTTGTAACAAATACTCCAATTAAACGCGCTTCAACAATTTGCTCTTCTGCATGGTGTACAAGGTTTGACATCTTACGCTATCCCCCCAAAAGCCTGATGCCCATAGTTTCATTACTGCTACTTTAGAGTAGAATAATGTATGCACTATATTTCATAAAAAATATTGGTCCCTAAACTTGTTTATTAAGGAATACGAAGCACTTTCATAAACACCACTAATATTGATGTGTTTCCATTATTTTGATAACCACCTGTGTATATATATATATATATATATATATATATATATGTGTGTGTGTGTGTGTGTGTGTGTGTGTGTGTGTGTGTGTGTGATGCCCCATACCTCACGCCGTGGAGGAGAGGCATAGCACAAATCGGAGGTGTGGCCGGCACGAAGGTGTGATGCAGACGGGCGCAGTGTAGATCCAGGGAAGCACGTACGAACTGTAGGCGAGAAACGCACACATGTAGCCATTGATGAAATTCACAACTTCGGAGACTTGCTTTATTTATTAGAAGGCATTAGCTGCAGTGGCCACATGACTTGGCCTGACGGGGCGCGGATTACATTAGAAGACAGAAGCGGACCGCAGGTCCGACAGCAACGAGAGTTAGACACCAAGAGAGAGAAATCTTCTGTTCACGCAAATAGTAAATGAGTGCTTTGCGATATTGACGCCAGAGGGCCTAAACTACTTAATATTTTAATTGGGTGACTTTAGATTCGTGGAGTTCACGTGTCCACTATTTTGCAGAAAGTTAATATTTTAATTGGGTGACTTTAGATTCGTGGAGTTCACGTGTCCACTATTTTGCAGAAAGTTTTCCCGGGGACTGTACTGCTAGATCCCGCGCTTGTTAGAACCGCGAACTATTGACCTGGGGGCAGGATAAGTGGCCATAAAGTTCTTATAAAGTGTGGTTTTGATGCTACAGATCCCATAAATTCAGAGTGGTTCAAGGGCTCTTCAAGAATTTTGACATTACACTGGCATTCGGAATCTCATAAACTTCCTACACTCATATCTGGGGATGTTATTGAGTTCAGCTACTTCACATGCCTGTATAATGATCTGCATTATCTTATTTTACTTTTAGGTTGCAATTTTAGAAAAGGGGTCGTGCTTTATTAACAGGATAATTTTAAATACGCTTTAGATACCTAATGGTGGGCCGTTATTATCACACACACACACACACATATATATATATTCATTTAAAGTGCAGTTTCAGTTAATTATCTCCTTGAAAAACTTTTTCATTTTACAATAATACTAAATTTGATGTAGACGTGACTCACCAAATGACAATAAATTAAAAATGTAAAATCAAAATCTTAAGTTAGCTTATGCCAGTTTTTATGTTCTTGATTTAGCTAGTATATCAAAAGCATGTGAAGTAAAACATTAGAATTTATACCATGTTGAGAGAACCAAATTCATGATGAAATTAGTATAAAGGTATTTCTTTTTAAATCTCCAATGTTATACAGTGTGTACCAAAATTTTAAGACAACCCATAATATCACTCATTTTAATATTACACTGCATAAAATGAATAATTTTAAAATTTGAAACAAATGAAAAAAGTTATATTTTCTCAAATAAATCGCTTAAAGGAAAAAAATTGAGGTAATTTCACACAGCAAAAGATTTTTAAAAATATCTGTGTAACATAAATATAATACCACTTAATTTTTATTTAAAATCGTTTGCGTTTTTAAAAAAGTCCAAACCATAATATTGTAAAAGAAATAGAATTTAATTTGTTTGTTTTATGAGGAAATTCACAATACCGCGTGGAAGAGAATTATATGAACTAGAAGTTCGAAAAATTTGGTTTTATAAGGGCTCTGGAAAATCGGAACGTGAAATAAGTAAGATACTTAAACGTTCTAAAACTGCTATTCATAACGTTTTAAGTAAAATAGATTTTTATGGAAAATATAAAAGATCTGGCAGAAAGAGTAAATTATCAGCTTGCGATAATAGACGAATTTTCAATCTTGCAACGAAACAGAACTTGTACTCGTAAAATGACACAGCAGACAAGTAAAACTATTTCACATATGACAGTCTGGTGCACTTTAAGATCAAATTTAAATGTTGCTCTTCGGAAATTAAAAAGAAAACCAAGACTGTTAAAACATCATAAAGAAGGAAGGCTGAAGTGGGCAAAGGAAGTCATGACCTGGAATGCTGCTTGGAAAAATATTATTTTTTTCGACGAAAAAAATTTAATTTGGATGGCCCGGACGGTAATATTTCCTACTGGCATGATTTACGAACGGAACCTCGGGTTTTCTTCAGTAGACAGATGGGTGATGGCTCTGTGATGGTGTGGGGAGCTTTTGCATATGATGGGAAATGTGATCTGCAGCGACTTTTTGGGGAAATGGACTCCATTTGTTATCAACAACTGCTTTACCAACACCTTATACCTTTTGGCCCATTTTTAGGAGGAACTGGAAATCTCAGCTGGAAATCTCAAACTGGAAATCTCAGCAAGACAATGCGCCATGCCATGTGTCTAAATCGACTAAAAACTGGTTTCAAAAAGAAAAAAATCGAGATCTTAAACTGGCCAAGCTTTAGTCCAGACCTTAATCCCACTGAAAACTTGTGCGGCCATTTGGCTCGTCAAGTGTATGCAAATAACCGTCAGTATGATTCTGTGTATGAATTGGAACTAGCTATCATGGATGAATGGGACAAAATTCTCAAATATTTGCTCGAAAACCTAATTAATTCAATGAAAAATCGAGTATTTGAAGTTATTCAGAAAAATGGTGGATCAACATCATATGGTGGATCAACATCATAACCAAACATGGATTCTTCTTTTTTATATCACTTATGTTGCCACACATGTTCAACTTATTTAATTATGAGTTTTATTTAAAAAATTTTTTTTAACTAGTGGTCTTATAATTTTGTTACATTTATTTCATTGCAAAATTTGAAATTGTTGATGAAATGATTAGTATATTTAAATATCTCTTAAAAACAATATACATATATTTTATATTTCATTTATTAACATCAACCTAATTTAATTTTTAAAAAATTATACTATTTATAGTAAAAATCCCAAAATCCACAGTGGTCTTATAATTTTGTTACACACTGTATGTATATTTTGACTAGTTTCTGAAGTGATCTCATCAGATTTTCATAGCTGCATGCTATTCCATTTATCAATGACCCTATTATAAATAATGTTGTTGTAAATAAAGTAAATAATGTGGTACTGTACAATATCCAATTAAAACAGACATTTAGTGTTTAATTTTGTATTTTAACAATAAATGAATCTATTTCATTGAATTCAATTGTTTAATCATATACAACTCTTCACAGGGAAGAAAAACATTACATTTAGTTGATTGTAGCTTTACAGATTTTCAATGTGAGGTACGATTTATTGTCTATCTACATGTTCATTATTGCCACTTACTCTTTTGACCATATATTTTAAGCTGTGAAGGTTATAGTTTCAGTTTTATCAGTAAATTTATATATAGATTTAAACTTGGCCATTTGATCTGATGTTGCTGTCGGTCAAGTGGCATAAGCAACTAGAACAACAAACTTGGTAAAAGTGAGAATATTTTAGATCATCTGGGGATAGTAGGACACGTACTCTTAGAATGGGAACAGTCCCAAGAAAAACGAAATCTTTGATCACTGAATAGGTAATATATGATTGTTGACCTCTTTACCCATATCCTCATTAAATTTCAAGTTGTATCATGGTTAGCGTTCTGGCTTAATGTAAGAAAAGTGACAGGTTTGAATCATAGGTTGGCATGGATGTTGTAATGGGTCGGAATCCACTTTAAACTATAGGTCCCACTCTAATTAGCCCTCATGAGCATAATTGACCATAGAGTTACAAATCAACCAACCGACCCAATAGTCCAAATTTAATATTGTCTTTGTTTTATTCGAAATTAATAAAAACAACAATTTTCTAAATAAAGGTTAGCAGAATTTAAGATAAAAAATATCTTGCTCTTTAAAAATGATTTAATCATTATCATCAACCTGCATTAAAATTCAGGTATAAACTTTAGCTACTAAATGAATTCAAATGATTAAATGATTATAAGGGTAATTATAAGGGTACTAATTATGGTTACTGAAGCGTCTTAAATTGTAGGTGAATAATAATAAAGCTTCTCTGACTCCAGTATAAATATTATTTTATTATTTATCAGATGTTGCTTATACAACTTAATAATTAATCTACATTTTTGACATCGAATACATCTAACAGGCACAACCAAACATGGATTCTTCTTTTTTATATCACTTATGTTGCCACACATGTTCAACTTATTTAATTAAAATCTTGATGGCCAAACGATAAATTGATGTGGAATAAATTGATGTGGATTTAATTGTCGTCTGCCGAAGCGACACTACACACCCCCTTCCCAGTAACAGCGATTACGGAAGATAATCTTTTAGGGCCTGTTCGCATAGGAGTCCGTTGCGTAGCGTTAAGGAAAAGATGACGTTGTGACGAAAATAAACCAATCATAGGCGTTAAAAATTTCATCGCTAATCGTTTGGAGGCCTATGGTTGGTTTATTTTCGTCTCAACGTCATCTTTTCCTTAACGCTACGCAACGGACTCCTATGTGAACAGTCCCTTAAGTGACTGGGAAACTTCACATGTCGCCCAGTTCTGGTAGTCTTTGAATTTTCTTCGGCAGCCTTGAGTTCAGGTGTTTCGTCAAGTCTTGTTTTCTTGGAATGTGGTTCATGGTAGGGGATATCCGATTCTTTCATTAAAAAACATGGTTTTACTCTGTCGATCAAAAACCTTTTTACTTTTCCCTGGATTTCAATATCGAAATACTTATCCTTTCTTGTCCTTACAGGATATGGTCCAAAATAGACAGGCTGTAGTGAAGAATTGTTGATGTTGTTGTATAGGAATACATGAGAACAATTGGAGAGTTGTTTAGAAACAAAGACTTTTCTATTTCCGTGGGTTGTGGTAGGATTTGGCTTAATTTCTCTTATTAATTTCTGAAGGTTTTGAGAAAATTCCGACTGTTTCATGAGAGATACTGTCGAAAAGAATTCTCCAGGTAATGCTAAGGTGGTTCCGTATACAAGTTCTGCTGATGAGCAACCCAAATCTTCTTTGATGGCAGATCTTATGCCTAAAAGAACGAAAGGCAATGCTGACAGCCATGACTTTGATTCCAGCAGGTGGCATTTTAGGCTTGCTTTCAAAGTTCTGTGCTGTCTTTCGATCAAACAATTCGCCTGCGGATGATACGCAGTCGTAGTTATATGAGCCAAATGTCATACGTTGCACTGGTCCTAAATTTGTTGTATTCGAATGGACTGTAGACTAATTATATTAAAACCATTGTCGACCATACGACACACGAATTAATAACAATTTTATTTACTTAAACGAATTACTAATGTATGAACAAAATCAATACATGAAACATCGACCATACGATGTTCGAGCGAAAACAAAACTTTTTTATGGAACAAACGATTTCAAACAAATTCTAATATCTTTTAGTTTACGATGCCAACGTAAGAAATAAAAACTATGATACCTATATTTGTATTCTTTCATGGCGCGTTGGCGATTGCCAACATAGCCATTGGCGTCAACATTCTCCCCAGGTTGAAATATTATATTTCAAAATACATTAAAATACAGTTATTACAATTGAATACATAAAATGAACAATATATTACAAAACAATTTTGCCTCATATTTTGGCTTAAACAAGTTCTAAATGAATACAGATAACTTAAAATGTAAATAATGTTATCAATAATACACGAATATACAAATTAAATATAAACTCAAAACATAAACCAACTAAAAATTTACATATTTTGATTAGGTAATACACATAACTTTCTAATACTACGTTTATATATACCGTGGTTTGTTTTCACCACAGCTACTCTAATTCTATTATCGGATCCTGGTATCACTTCTTGAATACGTCCAATCAACCATTTACATGGTGGCAAGTGATCTTCTTTAACTAAAACCATTAGACCAGGTTGTAAATTTTGTCTTTCAACATGCCATTTGGTGCGATTTTGTAAATGATTTAAATAACTAATCTGCCATTTTTTCCATATGGCTTGAACAATTTTGGTGGTTTTTTGCCAATTTGTTAATAAATTGTCTGGTTTGTTCACTATTAGTGGTTCAGGGATTGTATTCAAAATGCGTCCTATCAAAAAATGTGATGGAGTTAAAACATCTAAATTATCCACATCTGAGCTCATCGGAATTAACGGTCTGCTGTTTAAGATGCCTTCGATCTGAATTGTAATAGTCTGGAATTCTTCCAAGGTCAGCTTTCGATCACCAATAGTTCGTCTAAGATGGTATTTAAATGATTTGACACTGGCTTCCCAAAGTCCACCAAAATTCGGGGCTTTGGGAGGAATAAAATTCCAGGCAATGCCTTCTGAGGCTAAATAACAAGCTAAATTTTCCTCTGGCTTTTTAACAAGTTTGTACAATCGTTTTAATTCTAAATGCGCGCCTACGAAATTGGTGGCATTATCCGTGAACAGAGATGAACTTTTACCACGTCTAGAGAAAAATCTTTTTAGCGCCGCGATTAGCGCTTCTGAGGTTAAATCTGTGACAGTCTCTAAATGTACCGCCTTTGTCACAAAGAGGACAAATATAGCTATGTATACTTTGTGGTATACACTCTTTCTTTGTCCTTTAAACTTTACATAAAAGGGTCCACAAAAATCTATTCCTGTGGCATTAAAGGGGGAACTTGGGTTTATTCTTTCCGGAGGGAGATTGCCCATAAGCTGACTTTCCGCAACAGGTTTTTGTTTAAAACATGTAACACAATTGTGGACAATTTTTCGAGCGATACTTCTGCCGTTTAATGGCCAGTATTCTTGGCGTACTAAATGCAATAAATTCTGTGCTCCTACATGCAGATATTTCCTATGGTAGTAATTCATCAAAATTTTTGTAAATTTGTGGGTCGCAGGAAGTAAAATGGGATGTTTTGCGGTAAAATTTAAATTCGATTTTTCTAACCGTCCTCCAACTCTTAGAATTCCATTGGAATCTAAAAAGGGTTGGAGGTCCTTTACCTTCCCTTTTATAACCCTTTTACCAGCTAAGAGAACAGATATCTCCATTTTAAATTCATTTGCCTGTATTTGTCGAATGATAAATTCTGTCGCTGTTTTCTGCTCCTGGGGTAACAGGGGCCTCTGTACCTATCCTCTGGTTTGCTTCTAGTATTTTTCAAAAATCTGAAAATAAAACTAAAAATATATACAATTTTAGAAAAACTATTTGATCTGTCTAAAACTCTATTTAACAAATCACTTTCTAAAGTCAATACAAAAGTCAATAAAGGGACCGGCAATTTCTGCAATTCTGGAACCTCCACAGCTGTTGGGCAGGGATTATCCTTTAACGACGAAAAGTCATTCAAAAGGAAAGTGGGACCATCCCACCACAGTTTGCTATCTCGAAGAGTTTCAGGATCAACACCTCTAGAAATTATGTCAGCTGGATTTTCTTCTGAAGTTACATGGTGCCATTGATGAGTCGAAGACAGTTCTTGAATAACTGCGACCCGATTCGCTACAAATGTTTTCAAAGTATGTGGTTCGTGTTGAATCCACGCAAGTACTATTGTCGAATCGGTCCAGAAATGAACGCTATTCACAGATATTTTTAACGATGATAGCACTCGGTTCACTAATTTTACTAGTAATACTGCTGCACAAAGTTCTAGTCTTGGAATTGTTGTACGCTTCAGAGGCGAGACTCTTGACTTGCTGCAGAGTAACTTCACTGAGACTTCCGATGATGTGCCAGTGGCTTTGATATAAACTACCGCTCCATAGGCCTTTTCGGAGGCGTCCGAAAATCCGTGTATTTCTAGCTGACAAATACTATCATTCAAAATATAGCGATCGACATCAATACTTTCAACTACTTTGAGGTTTTTTACAAAATTTTTCCATTCTTGAGCTTCTTTAGCTGAGAGTGGCTCGTCCCAGTCAATCTTTAAAAGCCATAATCTTTTAATAAATATCTTTGCTCGAACTATAATTGGTCCTAAAAGTCCCAAAGGGTCGAATAATCTAGAAATATGAGATAATATTGATCTTTTAGTGCACTTTGATGAATATATTGAGGGAGAAACAAAAAATTTAAATTTATCAATTTTTGGATTCCAAATGAGACCTAGTGTCTTTACTGTTTCTCTTGATTGATCAAAATGATATTCTTGATCTTCGAACGGCACTGATTTTAACAGTTCTCTTTCGTTAGAGGACCATTTACAAAGTTTCATTCCACCAGCTTGTAACATTTGTATCAACTGGTTTTGTAACTCCTTAGCACTATTTAAATCATTGCTACCTGTGACTAAGTCATCCATGAAGAAATCAGAAAGAGTCACAGCTGAAGCAAGAGGAAAATGATCTTTCTCTTCTACTGCAAGTTGTCTCAAAGCTCTTACTGCTAGAAATGGAGCTGAGGCTGTGCCATATGTCACAGTTTTAAGTCTATATTCTTGAAAAGACTCTTCAGGAGAATTACGCCAAACTATTCTTTGTAAATCTGAATCATTATTCGTAACTAAAATTTGTCTATACATTTTAGAAATATCAGCTGTCAGAGCATATTTATGTAATCTAAATCTTGATGTTATGTCGAAAATATCATCTTGCAACTTTGGGCCTACCATTAGTGTTTGATTTAGAGAAATGCCTGTTGATGTCTTAGCCGAGGCATCAAATACTACCCTCAATGCAGTTGTCGAACTATCCTTCAAAACAAAATGATGCGGAAGGTAGTTTGTTTTACCCAACACTTCATTTCTCTCGTAATGTGGAACAAGCTCCATATGACCTAATTTTAAATAAGCGTCCATGAATTCCTTATACATGGTTCTACAATTAGGCAAGCGTTCTAATCGTTTTTCTGTACTTAGAAAACGCTTAATAGCCATATCCTTTGAATATCCCAAAGATTTAGTACACTCTTTGAAAGGTAATTTTACACAAAATCTACCCGATAC
Organism: Dolomedes plantarius; assembly: GCA_907164885.2. Taxonomy (NCBI): domain Eukaryota; kingdom Metazoa; phylum Arthropoda; class Arachnida; order Araneae; family Dolomedidae; genus Dolomedes; species Dolomedes plantarius. Next base: position 97,701,825 of record OU015493.1, read on the forward strand.
TCTAGTATAATGTTTTACAAAATGATCTTCACATTGAATTTCTTCCGGTGTTAAAGAACTAACTGAATTCACTTCTTCCAGTTCCCAAAATTTTTTTAAGTTTTCTTCAATATATTCTGAAGGCTTCAATAATCCACAGAATTGCGTGTTTACAGAACTAACTACTGTTCCACTAGCTACATAACCGAATACAGTTTCTTGCAATAAAATACCATGCGAAGGTAAACGAAATTGTCCTGACCTTAAAATTTCAAAAAAATACTCTGCTCCGATAAGCAAGTCAATTTTGGCTGGATTTGTGAATCCTTCATGTGCCAGTTCAATATGCGACGGTAAATTCAAGTCATTTATGTTTATTGGGATAGTCGTAGTAATGTCTGTAATATTAGGTACAATTAAACATGCCATACTGGCAGAAAAATTCCTGTTCTTATTTGCAACTTCTATAACTACACTTTTATTTACAGTGACTGATGTATTATTTAATGTTGATACGGGAGCGTATATTCTTTCAGCTCTTAAACCCAATTTTTGCAAAAATCTATAAGATAAAAATTGAGCACTTGATCCATTATCCAAAAGGCAAATGGCAGGAATAAATTCCCCTAACATATTTTTCACATAAACCCGTGCTGTTTGAAGAAGAATATTTTTCCTTTGAGAGATTAAACAGCTTGAAACTGCTTTAGCTTCGACTGCTAAATTATGTTGTGGTTTCTCATTTTCGTTTGGGATAAATAAATTTGACGACTCAATTGGCGTGTCAATTGGCGCGTCAATTGGCGCCGTCGACAGACTGTCTACTCTTTCTCTATGAAGTAGTGTGTTGTGCTTAGCTTTGCATACATTGCACACGTACTTCGAATTGCAATTTACAACTTTATGTTGCGCACTGAAGCAATTAATACACAAATTATGTTTTTTTACAAAGTCAAATCTTTGCAACGAATTTAGTTTTAAAAATGCAGAACACTTAAATATGTAATGATTAAGAGATTTACAGCAAGCACATACTTTATTGTATGATTTCACCATAAGTGATTTCGTTTTTTGGTATTTATCAAAAACTTTCAATTTTGAAGAGACACTACGTGATAAATTATCCAACATTTGGCATCTTTTTTCCAAAAATGCAATTAAATCATCCAACTTCGGAACTTCCGTGGAAGTTATATTTAGCTCGTATTGCTTTCTTGATTCTTTATCAAGTTTAGCCAAAATTATATTTAATAACACAACATCAGATAATTTATTTCTTTCAAGATCCATTGTATTTAGTGCTCTTAAATTTTTGTTAACTATATCTATCAAACTTCGCAGTTCCTTAGAAGATTCATAAGTTATTTTATCAAATTCTAGTATTTGCTTAACATATACATCAACTAACACGCGTTCGTTTGAATATCTTTCATTTAAAGCTGCGAAAAGCGTTTTAAATGTATCATTAACAGTTTGTAAATTCTTGGCTTCGCCGACTAAAGCCGAATGTAAATACTGCAATTTTTGAGTTTCATCTAAATGAGAATTATTGGTAATAATATTATCAAATTGCAGCTTAAAACAACTATATTCTTCTATTTTTCCCGAAAATTTAGGAATTACAATTTCGGGAAGTCGAATATTAACGCTATTATTTACATCTTTATTACTATTTGAAATAAATGAACTATTTTGACAGGAAATCAAACTATTAATTTTTACCTGTAATGCTTCGATGCGAAATTCCATATCCAAAAATTCTTCTTCAATATCCGATATACCTTCTTCGGGATCAACTTTCTCGAAAAACTGTATTCGAATGTAATCCAAACTTGATTGATATTTCAATAAATTTTCTAATTTTATTTTTAACTCAGCAGCTAAAATATCCGATGGGGCTTTTACCTCCTTTTCTTTTAAGTATGTCTCTATTTTAGTAATCTGAGCCTTCAATGTCGATTTTTGTCGATTTAGAACAATGAGTGCCATTTTTTCTCCGGCTACGTGGACCAACTATATGAGCCAAATGTCATACGTTGCACTGGTCCTAAATTTGTTGTATTCGAATGGACTGTAGACTAATTATATTAAAACCATTGTCGACCATACGACACACGAATTAATAACAATTTTATTTACTTAAACGAATTACTAATGTATGAACAAAATCAATACATGAAACATCGACCATACGATGTTCGAGCGAAAACAAAACTTTTTTATGGAACAAACGATTTCAAACAAATTCTAATATCTTTTAGTTTACGATGCCAACGTAAGAAATAAAAAATATGATACCTATATTTGTATTCTTTCATGGCGCGTTGGCGATTGCCAACATAGCCATTGGCGTCAACAGTAGTATTCGTATGAAAACCGAGATATTTTCCCAAGGCTTGAAAAAGTTGACTATCAAATTGTCGCCCTTGGTCGGATGTTATGCGATTCGGTATTCCGAAGCGTGAAAACCAGGTATGAACCATAGCTTTAGCGACTGATTCTGCTGATTGATCTTCCTCACAGCTGAGATCACTGCTGATTGATCTTCCTCAGCACAGCCTCAATCCATCGAGTATAACGATCGATTATAGTTAGGAGATATTTGAATCCTTTGCAAATAGGTAACGGTCCAACCAAATCTATGTTTAAATGTTGGAATCTATGTGGGGGTATTTTGAATTTTCCCAGATCTGACTGTGTATGTCTGTGGATTTTGCAACGTTGGCATGATATACATGCTCTAGTCCACATTTGACAGTCTTTTTTCATGTTGGGCCATATAAAACGTTTTGTAATCAATTTTATTGTGGATCTTATTCCGGGATGAGATAAGTTTCATGAGCATTGATAAAAATATGGATTGATAAAAATATTTTCTGTCGAAATTTTGCGGGTATGTATGGGCGATTATAATTTGTAGAAGTATCGCAGTAGATTTTCTTGTCGCTGTCCGGCATAGGAATTTGTAAGATTCTTAAGTTTGGGTTGTTTCTCAGTATTTCCAAATCTTCATCTTGAACGTTTGCTATAGTTTGTAAATCTATTGTAGATGGCACAGAAATGGTGTCTATACGAGAGAGTGTGTCAGCAACGGTATTTTCATCCCCTTGAATGAATTGGATATTAGTTGAGAACTGGCCAATGTATGACAGTTGCCTAGCTTGCCGTGGCGAGGCTTTTTCCAAATCTTGTTGGAAGGCAAATGTTATTGGCTTGTGATCCGTATATATTGTAAAAGATCTACCTTCTAAGACGTATTTGAAATATTTCACTGCTGTGTAGATGGCTAATAGCTCTCTGTCATAGGCACTATATTTTCTCTGTGTTGGCGTGAGAGATCGAGAAAAGAAACTCAAGGGTTGTTTTACATTATTCACTATCTGATACAAAATAGCTCCAATAGCAGTATCGGAGTCATCTGTTGTTAATGATATTTCAGCCTTTTCGGATGGGTGAGTTAAAGTCGTGGCATGACTAAGTGCATCTTTTAAAGCTCGGAAAGCGTTTCTTGTTTCTTCCAAGTTATTTCTTTTCTGCAGTTCTTTTTTATACCACTGAGCAATGCTGTTAAAGGTTGTTGCAATTTTGCACAATTTGGTATAAATCGGTGATAAAAATTCACCATACCTAAAAAGCGTCTTAAACTAATGAAAGTCTTAGGTTCTGGGAAGTTATTGATTGTATCAACTTTCGTTGAAAGAGGTTTAAGCCCTTCAGCTGACACTTCGTACCCAAGAAATGCAAGTTTAGTTTGACCAAATTTACATTTTACAGCATTAATGCATAGACCATATTCGTTTAGTCTTTCGAGGACTGCTCGTACATGTTGCTGATGAGTTTCTTCATCAGGAGAGGCTATTAGAATGTCATCCAAGTAGCAAAATACAAAATCTAGTCCATACAGCACCGAGTTCATGAAACGTTAGAACGTTTGGGCCGCATTGCGTAGGCTGAACGTCATGAAAGGGAACTCGAATAAGCCGAAAGGCGTGAGAATTGCTGTTTTAGGTATATCTTGCTCGCGAACCGGTATTTGTTGGTACGCTCTAATGAGTTCAATGGAAGAGAAAACTGTTGTTCCCGCTAAAACATAACTGCAATCCGTTAAAAATGGAAGAGGATATCAGGGATCGTAACATTGTTTAATGCTCGATAGTCCCCACAAGGTCTCCAATCTCCAGATTTCTTCATAGCCAGATGTAGTGGGCTCGACCAATTACTTTTAGACGGTTTGCATAAACCCATTTGAAGCATAAATTCAAACTCCTTTCTGGCTGCTTTGAGTTTTTCTGCCGATAACCTCCTAGCCTTAGCGAAAACGGGTGGACCTCTGGTTTCTATAGTGCCATTTACATGTGCCAAAAACCCGGGAAAAAGCAGGGTCGTTTCTTACTTTTTCCCTACGATAGGGAAAAATGCAGGGTGGATTTTCGACCCTGCTTCGACCTAGGATAAAACCAGCTAATTACCCACGATGCATTTCGAAGCTGGGAGTAAATAACATGGCGGGTTTGAACTTGAGTGAATCCATGAAAATGCAGCTAAATGATCGATGGAAGGATCTGGAACCCCTTAACGATCGCATAATTTTCAAGAAAACAGTAGAAAAGTGCCTATTTTTTTCCGGAGGATTTCATTTATTTCTTGATCTGCCCATCTAGTTTAAAAAAAAAAATCCCCAATTACATTATAAATAGAATGGTACTGCCATCTGGTATGTATAATAAGAAATAAAATTTCATTTCAATAAAATTTCAGTAACATTTTCATTTAAGGTGTTATGGTAAAATTAATAAATTTAATAAGTATAATCAATAATTAAACGTAACATTAAAATTTATTTATAAATTAATTATTTTAGAATTCACAGATAAAAATTTATTTTTATCTATTTATGATTTTTTTATTTATACATGACTAAAAATTACTGAAACAAAATTGAAATCAAAATTACATTTTGATTTTATAAAAGGATTTATTAAAACAATAAGTATCTTACAATTAATCTTATAATTTAAAAAAAATGCACCTATCGATTGGAAAATTTTCTTTCCAGTCTTTATTACTTCAGGAATTTAAAACAATTTCTTCCCACCAAACAGAGCTTCGTAATTTTGCCCACATTCTTTGTTGTGGAAAAACTAAATTTAGCGATGAAGCCATAGATCGTACGATTATATCTAATATCCGCATCAATCTTCTAGTTCTTATATTCCTTTTTTCCTATTTATTTTTAAAAACAACAGAAAACAATCGTAAACGTTCTATAATTATCAACAGCGACTGACATGTGCTGCATTTAAATAACAAATAGACGCAGACGTAATTGTGTTTTAGAAGAGGAGTGCATTGGTCATGTCGACTTTATCTCCTGTAAGCAAGATATATGTAATCAAGGGGGGAATGCTCAGTAGTTAAAATTTTAAGTAATGAATTAAAATATTAAGGTAAGAATAACGCGGGTAAAAGAAAAAAAATTAATAGTAAAGTTAAATTAAAACAAAAAAGTTAATTTTAACAGAAAAAATATAGAGTTACAAGTTAAGAAAATTTAGAAGAAAAATTAGATAAGACTAATAATCCACGGAAAACAAAAAGTAATAATATTAAGAGGCCCAGAAAAGCAGATATCATAACAATACAAAAAATATTTTTGTAAGTTTTTCAATCTTTTTGGATTTTTAAAGTTTTATGATTTTTGTTGTTGTTATTTTTAAAATTTAAGAATACGAGGTCAAAAGAACAGCAATTGGGGGAAAAAAAGGCCTTCCCCAGGACCATACACTTCGTAACGAGATAAATGCGGAGTTCGAAGATGGAAAGCTAAAAATAGCAATACAGTGAATTTGGAAAAGTATGACACCGGCTGGGATCGAACCCATAACGTGATTTAGGGCCTGTTCACATAGGAGTCCGTTGCGTTGCGTTAAGGAAAAGATGACGTTGAGACGAAAATAAACCAATCATAGGCGTTAAAAATTTCATTGCTAATCGTTTGGAGGCATATGATTGGTTTATTTTCGTCTCAACGTCATCTTTTCCTTAACGCAACGCAACGGACTGCTATGTGAACAGGCCCTTACAAGGAATGATGGTGTATGAGGATCACTTCCGCCGAATCATGTGACGGCCTTTACTTCCGGTAAGATGGGTAAAAGAAGGGTGAAAATGTGGTCCCATGTAAACGGGCTTCGAAGGTTTTCCCTATTAGCGGGTAAATCCCGGGTATTATTGTTGTCCATGTAAACGCAGCTTATGTAGTGTTCGATGTTATGATTTTTGACCTTATTGTTAACTACATTCAGTTTTAGCAAATCCGGAAAATCGTTAATAATAATGTTAATTACAGAACTTTTACTTTATGTTTAGAAATGCTGTGAATCTTTAATATTTAAAAAACATAATAAAAACCCGTCAAAACTGTACAAATCAGTCTTTAACTTAAAATGCACAAATATTTTCTAAGTCCAATATATAAATGATCTTTTAGGAATTTTTTCTAAGTTTCATAATTTAAAAAGGTGTTTTTTATTAAAAAGGCAAAAAAAATTCTAAGTCCGTTTTGAAAACCGCTAAAACACATTGGCGAGAAAACAAACAAGCGATTACCGAAACGTAAACAAAAGCAAATAACTTTGTAACAGTTTGCCACATAAACACGTTGGCGAGAAAATTTTTCCACTCCGCCAAACACAGTAAAATCGCAAACATTGGCGCAAAAAAATCCAAGATGGCAGACCTGGCCCCATCTCCTACAGTCCTGCCAGCGCTTTTCGTTGTGTTTTAAGCTGTGTCACATCCATTCTAGGCTCAAATTAATCAACTAGCTGCCGAAAAGGCCCCACGTTGGGCGCCAGAAATTATGTAGCGTCACCCTTTGTAACGGAACAACTCAGAATATTGATGCAGGGCTGACATTTACCCGATGTCGTATTTCAACAGATTAATTAAATCTACTGAATAAAACACGGGATGTGATACATAAAGGGCCTGTTCACATAGGAGTCCGTGCGTTCCGTTAAGGAAAAGATGACGTTGAGACGAAAATAAACCAATCATAGGCGTTAAAAATTCCATTGCTAATCGTTTGGAGGCATATGATTGGTTTATTTTCGTCTCAACGTCATCTTTTCCTTAACGCAACGCACAGACTCCTATGTGAACAGGCCCAAAGAACATTTAATAAAGCACACAAAAACACAACTACATAGACGAAAGTTACAAGATCAAATGCCTGAAAATTAAGAGCATCAACATCTGACGTCAGTTCGCGCTGCTACTGATTGGCTGGTGAGGCGCTGCCATTCGCAACAATGTGCTCGAAGTGTGACGTCATGTTTACCATATTGGACACCTCCGCAATGGCAGCCCATGTTATTCTCCCATAGGACGGAAAAACAAATATTAATATATCTTAAACTAATGAATATTATCTCTCTGCACGTCTTGAAATCGATAAAGGGGCAAAAAATACCCATGTCCAACATGTTTCACGTGATTTTTGAATTTGCGGTACGGCTGTGATGCCATATCTTATAGTGTCATGGGTACTTCCTATTCACTTTAGGTAGTGCTACAGAAGTATTTGGCATTATTAGTTGTTTTCATCGCAAAAAATAAATCTAGTAGAAATTTCGGTATAATTTTGCTATGCGTACGGCGAGAGCTGCTTGGCTCGACACAAATAGTCAAGCGAGCGACTACAGTACCTCTGTGGGTATCATACCGCAAACGCATCCCAAAGTGTTAGGTGATGCCATGCCTGCAAAAACGGCCATTAATTTTTGAATGGATAGAGCTAAGAAGAAAAAACACTGCATAGAAAAGTTTTGGTTAATTTATGATGAGAATATTTAGCTAACTTTAAATGAAGCTAGTTATCTAATCGATTTAAAACTGAATATATCCCAAAAATCGATAGTGAATTGTATCCATATCGATATATATTTCTCCCTCAGATACAACGATCTTGGCATTAGTTCTCGCTGCTGGCTATATAAAGTTGTTCGTTCTTGAAAATGGTCGGCTCATTGTAGGCCCATTTCCCAGATAAGTGCTATGGCTTCTACGAGCGTGGTAATTTTAAGTTATTTTAATTTTGGTATCTGATGTATGTTTTTTTTTATTAGCACTATCATTGCCGTTTATTGTAGCATGATAATGATGTCATTTTTCTTAATCATTTGTAGGAGATTAAAATTTAGGCTCAGTTAATACTACCAATATTTACTCGTGTGCACATGAATTTGTGCTATAATTCATTTTGGCACGTTTATCATTTTTAACGTTTCTCTCAGGTATGGAATAGGAAATAAAACATTGAAAATTCCAAGGATTAACCTATCTTTTTTGCAATATTTTCGACTTTTAAAATTTTGGACTTTAGAAAAAAAATTATCCGTCATTTCCTTCTGTTTATGGTAGTTTTTCTGTACAAATCAAAATAATTCTCAATAATTATCTATTAGAACAGATCCTTAAAGCCTCTTTTATTTGGTTTTGTTTTCTCGTATAGAATCAATTTACTTTTGAATATAAGAAAAATTTCCTCTTACGGCATTCTTACTTGTAGGAAATTTTGTTTCGTTTTGTAACTTTTGGTTAATATTCTCTGAGAACTAAAAAAAATTTTCCTATGATGTATTCTTTTCTGTTTGTTTTCTCTCGTTTTTTAAAATTTATTTTTAAAAAATACGTACGGCATATCTCTTCCTTTCTCTTTTACCAATACATCAGGTTTTAGAGTATGATCATATAATTTTTGTGGAAACTTCATAAACTGAATGTTGACATTTTAAACATCTTTAGGGAAAGCTAATGTGTTGCTGTTAGCAGCATCAGCAGTTTTATCAGTTTTTATCTATATAATTTACATTGATTAGGAAACAGATTGAAGATGTTATATGTTTCAGAATTATAATGAATTTGAAATTAAACCTAGACATCGGTTTTTAAATTCATAGGGAACTAGGACAAAATGATATTTCTCTACCAGTAGAATACACGGTTTTCATTTCCTTAGAACAGTTTTTAAGTTGAGGAGCAGATTATAAATTAACATAGTTTTACTCAATGATCCTATAGAGAATATTCTACCTAAGGTGATAAAATATGATAGACTTGAATATTCCTTTTTTAAAGATATCTAGCATTTCCCTTAGATATTCTCAGAAGGGGACTACACTATGCTTTATTTTTGTAGTAAATGATCAGTTCTTTTTGGATTTGAAATTTATTATATATTTTATTAATCTTGCCGAAATTTTAATTGTGATTTAATTTTTTGATGAATTTTGCAGCTAGCTAGAACCTTTTTTAACTAGGGTGAAGTGGGATAAGTGAGAACGCAAGCTTAAAACCCTAAAGAGTATAACTTTTAACGCAAAACACAAAAACTTTAAATATTTATGGCAAAGAAAGTTGTGAATAGATTTTTTAAAAATTAAACTATAAATGTAGAACATAACCAAAAGTATGTATGCAAATTTTCATACAAATACAACTTCTTTTTAGAAACTTATTAGATTCGAAGTGGAACTATATGATTTTCAATACTCACTTTCCCCACTTTACCCTATATATTTTCTAAAATTAGTTTTTAAAAAAATCAATCTTTATTATTTAAATTTAGTTTGAATTTAATACATGTATGTACTAAACAAAATTTAAGTCTGGTCAATTAATTTATATTTCAGTTTTTGTATAGCATAATTATAACATAGTTAACTTTTGAAGCATTATCAATTAAGCTTATGATTAATTTGATATGTCAGGGCAGGTTTCTATCTTCCTTATTATAAATAATCATTTTACCATTGTATTAAATTCTGCATCCTTTAAATATCAAAGAGTCCCAGTTGGATGGACTGAAGAATATGACCTGATTTGGCATACTTACCGTATTTTCCGGCATATAATGTGCATTATGGCAAGAATTATTACAGAATGTTTGGGGATTCTCTTCATATAGAAGCATGCTTACAATTGTTAGTGGAAGTCATGACCTACCGAATTTTCTGGCATATAGCATGCACTTTTAATTAAAAAAAATAAGATTGAAATTTATGGGTGTATGTTATACGCCAGATAAAAAGATGATAGATTTAAAAATAAGGAAAAGATGAACATAAAAAAATTAGATTTCTGCATGTACCTAAATGCTGTTTATTTTAAAGAAATGACATACCTCATGAACTTAAAAATTTGGTACTTTTCCATTTCGCGGGCGCAAGCGATAAAGTCGCCAAAAATGTACAACCGCCGCCAAACGGAATATTTCCAATGGTAACCTTTAACAAAACAAGTCGCTGCTATTTCTTTTCAAAACAAGTTGCTGCTATTTCTTATGAGTAATGTTTTTTTTCCTAATACGTCAAAAATGGATGAAAAACCTATGAAAATTTAAAATGTTTATGCCTCCAAAATAAACATTTCTTAGAACTAATATGTATTACCTTTTTTTATGTGTATACTGTGTTTTGTCACCAAAAAATTCCATTTGGCAAGATTTGTGCCTGCGAAATGGAAAAGTACCAAAAATTTTAATTATCGGATAACATGAATATTTAGTCATTTTCGTCTTCTATTATATCTTCCGGTACATCATCGAATTTTGTTTCTGAAAGAGAAAACATCCGACTCCTAATTCCATGAATTCATTCCAGTCAGAAGTGCATTTTACCCCCTGTTTGCAGAATTATTTACTCCCTCAAGCAGTTCTCCCACACATATATTGTTCTCCTTATCGCTTTTCAATTCAGAATACAATTGTTCGAAAGCCTGGGCAAATCCTTCGAATAAATGACTTCAATTAAGACCATCACATATGTACATTTCATGTTTCTACACCAAGAAAAGTGTGTGCGTTATACGGAGGATATACTTTTTTTTATTTATTTATTATTATTTCCAATGGCAAGAATTATAGGACCACAGATATCAAAAATACAAAAAATTAAGATAGAAAAATGACATTAGTTAATCTATCAACTTATGTCGGGAAATCCAATAGTGCTCACATAAAGAAAAGGGGGGGTAGAGCAGGACAAGAAACAAGGTGGGGCATGTCCATTTCTTCCTGGTTATCACATAGGAGATAAAGAGGGTCAGGAGCCAAGTTAATTCTGTGAAGGTGCTTAAGGAGGCAATCATGGCCACAAAAAAAGCCATAGCATTGCCACAGATTTATCTCTAAGCCACTCAGGAATATCATTGATATACCTAATATAGAATATACCTAAAAATATCTAGGAGAATATACCTAAAAATTAAAAATGATTAAAAGTTTAAAATTATAGGTGCACGTTATATGCCAGAAAATACGGTATTCAAATATAATGCAAAGAAAGGTTTGCTAAATCATCGGTTTTAAAAATAAATATCTGAGCTAGATGGAGACAAAATGTTTTTGAAACTTTATTAACCTTCCAATACTTGCGTGTCATCTGTAACACGAACGGTCGTGTGAGGGACAAGTGTCACCCACTTTTATGTCGGTGTTATTTCCATATGTATTTAACTTTTTGTAACCAAATTATTTCTGTAGTTTTTAGGCGTATATAATACAAATAAAACACAATTAAATTTTAGAAAGATAAATATTGTTTATTACAAATCAACCATACATTCAAAATTTAAAAAATTGAAACATTGTGCACATACATTTTTCAAATGGTCATTACATATCTATTTTTCGTACCACTTTTGCCTTGTTCTGTCTTTCTGTGGTTCACAAGAATAACAGCGTTAGTGGTTCACCCAGGGGGTGGGTGAATGGGCCCTGCCCCACCCCCAAAGAAATAGAAATTGCATTACGAATATTGAATTTGCATTATAAATATTATTATCCATTCAACTCTCCCCCCCCCCCCCCCCCCCAAGATTAAATCCTGGGTATGCCACTGAACAGCGTCCTGTGGCACATTCTTTTCCTCTTGAGGTACACTATTTCAAATTAATTCCTTATGGGAGCAATTTTATCACATTCTCGTCGAGATGCCCTATACCGAATGTCATCAAAACAAAGGTACCTGAGAAGAGACACAAACCTGTTTTTGCTCGTTGTTAGGTGGCATGATTCTAACCCATTACCTTTCAAGTTATCCCATAACTTATCAATATTTGTCCTGGAGCTTTTATAAGTGCGTATCAAAAGAAGACCAAATAGGGCTCTGACCTCTACCTTGTTGGTATTTCTGGCATCGCGATCCCTTTCAAATTTACATTTGATAGAATCAATGTAAATATTTGTGCAGTCTGCTATTATTTTATAGACTTGTTCATCAATAAACAAATGTAATATTTTTTCTGGAGAAAAAAGTTTTACTACTATGCCATTTGGCTCTGGGAAAAGTATTATAATGTTTTTCTGTCTGGTTCTGACATTTCTGACAAACTTTTTTTATCACATTCAAAAATTTTAATCAGAAATAAATAAAAGGATCTAAAATCTAAATATTACGGAGAATTAAAAAAAAATTCTTTTACCTTCAAAAGTTACATAGATGGTCGCGTGGGGGACAGGTGTCAACTAGTGAACTTTGATGCAATACAATCGAAAAACAGTTAGAGACTAACTAAAGTGAAAAGAGAGGGGACAAGAAGGAAGGCTTATTTGAAGGTAGAAGAAAAAAAGGAGACTTCCAACCTTCCGATGATCGCCATTAGGGAAGATGAATGTAAGTGGGTGACATATCGCTCATTCCTTTCAACAACGTCATATCTCAAAAAACAAAATTTTTCAGGAGAGTGATTTGAAAGTTTCAAAGTACATTGAAATGTATTGAAAATAAATTTTAATTCTGCTTTCTAGCGGCTAAATATTGAGCAGTGAGATATGATGATCTTGCAGGGATATACTACTCTTTCAGGGCATTCTGAAAACAAGCATAACTAAAAATCGCCGATTTTTGAGATAGACGTTATTGAAATGAGTGAGCGATATGTCCCCCATGCGAGTATTGAAGGGTTAAGTACATTTTTATTAAGTACATGATAAATTAACTGAAGCATCATGGTATATCCATTTGAATGCATTGCAAGGAAAAGGAACCTGTCTGTTATCTGTAAGTTCTTCATTAAAAGAAAAAAAATTACATATTTAAAATGAATTTAGTGTTTAAAGAGATATATTATCATTGAACAGATTATCTCTGCACTTGTATCATCTTTGTTCCAATGTATGAGTCAGTATCTGAATATTAAACAACATGATCTGATTGAGTTCAAAATATTTTGGAAGTTTTGCTATGTCCTCTGAAAAAAAAATATGGTTTCATAAAATTTTATTTTTAATTAAATATGCAAACTGTTTTCTGAAACTTTTAACTGACACTTGCAAACTTTTAACATGAATGTTACCGAACGAGAAGTGTGAATATATCCTGTTAACTGAGTGTGTATTGTTGAGATTTGCAACAGAACATAGAGAGAGGATATAGAGCAAAATATAAGATTTATTGGGTTAAAGCTTCTATTATTTAGATAATTGAATTTTTCTTCAACCATTATCATAAGCAGAATTAAAAAAAAAAATACTTAGTAAAATAGCTTAAACAGGTACTTTTTTGGGGAGAAATTGTAAATTTAAGCAACCAACACTTTGCATTCTTGTAACAAACTTACTTAACAACTGATTTAAAATTCTCAAACAAATTTCTGATGCAATATATTTACATGTAAATTAAACACTTGGCTACTGTGAAATTTTCTAATCAAATTTTTGAATAAAAATATCTCAAACCTGTACATTTCTATCATATTAACACATATATTGCTCTATCGAATGATTGAAGTTATTCTGGATCAGAGATCTACAGTGTGCAAAATTCAGAGCTTGGAAATATGTTATTTGTACGAGTCTTCATTGTGTCTACCAGTCCCAAAAAAAGTTACCAAATTAGAAATTGATCCCCTAAAAGTCTAATTGTTCCTCAGAAAAGGCCATTAATTTTCCTGTCTTTTTCTGGTCAAACTTTAGTGTGCTCTTTACTAAATCCAAATTAACTCGTAGAGAGTTATGTGGTACGTGTATAATTATTGTTATTTTAAATTCAAGTTGGTGTATATAGGGTCCTAGAGACCAAATTCTTTCTGAAGTTTCTAATGCACTGAAGGGTGTATTGTTCAAAATAGTTTCTTTTGATGGTTGATAAAGATCATAATTTTACTATTATGAATTGATCAGATTATGGATAAGCAATGTGGAAATTTTGGAAGTGAAAAAAATGTTGGTTTACAAATGACTGACAAAGAATGGAAAAAATTCAAACATCTGAGCAAATTTTTTGGTCTAATAACTGGACCAAATAACCAGAATATCAAATTTATCTAACAGTTCATTGGCCAGACTCAAAAGTGTTTTCTGAGTTTTTAACCTAGTTTGGGTAGGTGTATAAGTATTCCAAAAACCATCAGTTCTCAAAAGCTTTTCATTAAGTTTCAAGAGAGTTATTTGTCTCCGATCCACCAATGATTCCAGACCAGCCTAGCTTTCCATGGTCTTAATAGGGGTGGAAAAGGCCCTACCCGTGATAAGTTTAAGAGCATTGTTCTGTACAATCCCAATTTTTTTCTGGATAATTTCAGATGCGGTAAAAATTTTGGAGTTAATCTAGAAATTTTGGGAAATGGTTCGTTGGAAAATTTCAAAAATTGATTTAAAACAAATTCAAATTTATATTAAATTCGAGTTTAAGTTTTTACTAAGATTCAATATCCTAAGTAGATTTTTTATGATCCTTTCTTTTATGGAATTCTTCAAAATTTACGCTTTTATCACGCAAGTGTCTGTGTATATATAATTACGGCAGATATATTTGGATGAGGTTCTTATTCTAGATATTATTAGAAATAGGGTATTTGTAATAATTACTCACCTTCATAGTAAATTTAATTTCTTAGAAAATCTCATGATAATCAACAATTTTTTTTACTTTTGCATAAAATGCAAACAAATTTACTTAGTTTCAAGGCTGATTATTTTCAGTTGCCTAGCATAAATTTCTTAATGATAATTTGAAAAATTGCATAGGAACCAATCTGCATTATTGCAAATATTTGACTGTGCTTTAACATCAAATAGTGCCCCCCCCCCTCCCCTAAATAGTAAGCATCTCTTAAGAAATTTCTTCAAAATATTTCAGAAAAAAAGCCTTGGTATTATATGGGAATTTTTAGAAATTTTTATCTTTGCATTGTCTGCAGGTAGTTATTTTTTAATTAAAATTACTTTATTAAAATTTTCAGTATGCCAGTATACAAAATATATCCTTATTTTTAAAAGTAATTTTTCAAACTTTAGCAAAATAGAAATTATTTTTAGAAATAATTTGAAGCAAAGTCTTTAAAATAAATTTCTTTAACTATACTTTCCTGAAAATTGTCAAAATAAAAATTCTGTTTTCTGGCAACTGATATCAGTAGAAATCTGTTTAATTCAGTAAAAAATTTTAGGTTCCATTATTTTTTATTTTTACTGTTGTGGTTTCTCTAGGTATCTATATAAACCCACAAAAACATATTTCTATCCTCAAAATACTTATCATTAAAACAACATTACGTGTATCTTGCTTGATACTTAACAGTTGTGTTCATCAAAATTGAAGTATTTATGTACCATTATTTTTTATTAAAGAAAGAGGCATTTAGGGATTGAAATTTGATAGCTTTATAATATTCTTACAATTTCCTATAAATACTCTTTATTTTTCTGAAGATACACCAATAAAAGTTTAATTTAATTACAACATCAGCTCCTCAAACTTGCACAATTGACTTTCAGAAACTCTGGTTTTGATCTAGTGTTCAAAGCATATCAAAGTAAAAGATGCCAGCTTTCAAGATTTTTATATATATATATATATGATTTTTGATATAACTGAATTTTGTGACATGGTATGACATCAATGTATTCATAATCTTTGGAAACTAAAGAAATGTTATTGTAGTATATTATCACATCCTTTATCTAATAAAAATCATCTCAATAAATATGTATGTTAGAATTTTAATAGTGGCAACTGGGTATGTACGAAGTATACAGAAGAGATACAGGGGTAAAACTTTTATAGCCCTTCAAAGTAGTAACCAGCATTGTTAATGTCCCATTGCTAATGTCCTGGAAGCAGCAGCAATTGGCAGCACCTAATCTGTTGATCCTTTGAATGGAGTGGTCTATAGCCTGCAGAATCTCTGGTGGAATCTACGGAGCGGTTCCTTCATCTTGGGGATGAGATCAAAGTCACAGAGACTTAAGTCCAGGGAATATGGGGGACTGTAGAGCACTTCCCAGCCCTAAAGACCAAACACATCAGTCAAAGCATCCACACAAGCATTTTCCATCCATCAGTACGATGGAACAAATTATTTCGTACAATACACTGGTAACTGAAACATGACTGTGTTCATCCTGTCACTGTGCAGGCGTATGATGTTTGTGGGGAGATCTCATTCGCTCTGAGGTAAGGCAGGTATGTGATGTACGTATGGTATAAGCTGCTTTCATGGGTTCTGCTCCATGGGGGCTGTACAACAGTGTTGCCACTATTAAATTTCCATCCCGCATAGAATACTGTTATTTTAGAAATCTTGTCTTTTATATATGTATGCAGGCTTGTAATTTGCATGCAGTTTTTAATAAATAAATATAGAAAATAAAAGTATTTTCGATAAAACATTCCAGATTTTTTCCTTAACAGATAATGTACACATGTATAATCAATGTAGTAGGAAAGAAATGATGGAAAACAAAAAAAATTCCTCTAGACCTGAGGATTTTAAAGAATTAAATAAAATATACATACCAATACAATCCCTGATGTTCTCATGAGTATAAATCTATCTGTACAAATAAATACTTTATATTAAATATTAAACTTTTTATCTCTGGAGAGTTAAGAGATTAAAAGTATGAAAGAACTGAAAATATTCTGTAAATTATGTAGTATTTCTGGAGTAATCAATATATAATAAAATATCTTCAGTTGGTGAGCAGTTTGAAATGCTATCAGGTGTCAAGTAAAGTACTTTCTCTTAGACTATTTAAAAATGCTCTCTCAAAACTAGCCACCCATTGTTTAAATCTGATTCTGTAAAGTGATTTAAATAAAAAAAAAAAAAATATGGCAAAGGTGCTATATCCATTGCTATAGAAAATATCAAGAGTTGCTGACTATACCAATGCCAATATTAATAGCTCTTGATGCTAAAGGAACCATCCAGTGTGCTGTTTTTAATGCTAATGTTGTTTCAAAAGATTTTCAAGAAAAATTTAAAAAAAATTCTGAATATATACAATAGCAACAAACAAAATTTTAATGACCAACATTGGCAAGCTCGTGTTCCACATGACATTTGTTAATTTGATAGATCTCATATATAGAAATATAAACTATTCTCTTAGACGAAAAGAAAAGAATGCATGAGGAGAAAAATAAGTTAACATTAATAAAAACATTTTAATATTTCAGAAAGTTATTTATAAAATTTAACAATATTTTCTTTTTCATTATCTTTCTCAGTAACAATTTAAATCTAAACTATGAAATATATATATTTCTTCCCTAATGCACTAAAGTATATTATTGCCCAATGCCTTCTATTTTCATATCAAGGGTCCAGAGGTAAAACCACTTTACTCCAAAAACCTCGTTCTGAGAAAAAATAATTTAAAAGTTTGAGTAACAGGGTTTTTCTATGGAACACCAAAACTTTATTGCTATTTTTAACGACTTTAAAGTGATTCTGCCCCAGATATGAATGTATGTGGTGTTAGTACTCCTTGAAAGCTACAAGATGGCACTGCTAACTTATTTTTATAAAAATGGCTGTAAAGTCATTTTACCCCTGGACCCTTCATATATATATTTGAATTCATATAAATTCTCTACTTATTAAAGAGAAATTTTTAAAAGTATAAATATTTTATAATTTTTTTAAATACATCTTTAATTGCTGCTCAGCTGTACCTTGTATTGTTCTAAACCAATTCCCATAGCAAAGCATTTGAGTTTTTGTCTGGTTCATATTTACATGTATGTGGCATAATTTTTTTTGAAGGTTCTACCTTTTAAAGTAATAGTTAATTTATGGCATAAATGGGGTAGCTAAAATGATCTAAAACCTAAATTAAAGAGTAGAGAAGGGAAGATTTTCATAAAGGCTCTTTTTAGGGAAAATTTAAAATATTTTTTTTAAATGTTTGTAAATGTGAAGTAACTATGTCATAATGAGTAAAATGTCTTTCAACTGTGAAATCTCATATTGATAGAAGTAAATTGGGACTCATTTACTTTATAAAATATTTTACATTATTTGAAAGTTCTTAATCTTTTCTGGTTGTAGATTCAGGAAAATGTTATCCTGCAGTGTATCCTATTTCACATCTTCATGTATTTATTATGAATGACATTTGAAAGAAAACATGTATTATGCATAATGGAGATTGTTATCAGATATCTATAAAAAGATTGCTTATCTTTTTTTCCCCAAAAAACCATTTTATCTATTTGAAACTAGTTACATATTGATATTACTTAAGAAAGGATCTTTTACGTGTATCAAAATAAATTTTACCTTCATTCTGAAGGTTGTCAACAGATTCCCTAGTTTTTATTGAGCATAAATATAAAAATCTCTGAGATCACATTGTGTTTTTATGTTTTTTTATCATCATTGTCAAGTTCACTTTAGCCTCTAGTACAAATGAATTGTACATCATATAGTTTGATATATTCATGTGAGATACTTTTTTTCCCTTTCTTTCAGCCAAGGTTCTATGAAGGTGTATTGATGATGTTATTGCTAATGTTCGAGGCGAGTTCATAGATGAAGGAGTTGATGAGCAAGCATTAACTGAATTAAAAATGGTATGTTATTGTTGTACATCAGGGGTGGGCAGACTTTTCCACAGTATGGGCTACTTCTAATTTTTTCAAGGTGTTGCGGTCCACCCAGTGGTGTAGGTGTGGTGAGCTAAAAAAAAAAGGTCTACAATATTCATTATAACTTAATAATAAATACGGAATATGTACTTACCTACATAACTACAATAAAAAGATACAAACATAATAATTTGTCCACAAATATGTTTCTTTTAGTATGCGCATCTTATGTCTTAATAAAGGTGGTCACCCCAAAATGTCTTGGTGGTCCACCGGTCGATCGCAATCGACTTAATGATGCCCACCCCTGTTGTACATCAATCATGGAAATTTTCTTGCCTCTTACTTTTAGGAAGTTGCTATATTTATAGTTATGAAGAAAAACTTTATGAATATGTTAATATCTATACTAATATATAAAGAGAGAGCGGATTTTGTATGTGGAGGGTAATCTCTGGAACCACTGCACCTATTTGAAAAATTCTTTCACCATTTGAAAGGTACATTATTCCAGATGGACATAGGCTATCTATATAATAACAGCTAAAGGTAAACAAGTGTTAGTTTGTGAGTCAGCAGACATGGTGATGGGCTAATCTCGCGAACCGAGCAACTGGTACCGATGGACGTGGACAGACGAGATGCGTACACTGGTGCCATCCTCAAGTTTCAAAACTTTAAACTTTTTTAATAATAAAATTAAAACCGCCAAACTCAAAAGAAGCGGACAGCAGAAACATATGACATTCCGGGTGGGCCAGCTCCTTTCTGTTTCGCAAATTTCCACTATTTTCATACATGCAAAATTAAACTTTTTCGCCCACCAATCAACAAATTTTTTATTTCCATGTGTTTTACAACTCTTCATCTTTAAGGATATACACATTTTTATAAAGTTAAAAATGTTTTTCATTGCAAACGAAGCTTTTTCCCCAAAGCAGTTTTCCGAATTTCCCGAAATTGACAATTTTGATGTACAAATATCTCGGTTTTCTGCACCTATTAATGTTAATTGTACGGTTTATCGGCATTTGCTAGATGTTCAGCCTCCAAAATATACCAAATACATTTAATTAAAAAAAATGTTATTCTAAAAAAGCGTACTTAACAAACTCACTTTGAAATTTCCCGCGCTGATCGCCATAGTATCTTAATGTAACTGAATGGGGAGTTCATAATTTTTCGACTTATTATTTTACTCACTAATAATTCCAGCAAGTTCGTGAAATTTGTTTCTAATTAATGAGCAACTGATGAGGATTCTTTCGCCACCAATTTTTGAATTCCTGAGAACTGCCTTTCTATTTTTTTAAAGCACTTTTTCGTCCATGAGATTTTCTATTTACATCCGGCCATGTTGCCAAAATGAAAAATTATTAGTTGAGAACGAGTCATTTAATAATTGAAATCCAGAAATAATTTTAGTTTCAGGAAAGAAGTTAAAACCTTTAGAATTCTTTTCTAATTGAATGAGCTTCTTTTTTTGTTTAAAAAGCAAAATTTGAAAAAGGGAATTTTAAATCATTATTTCATTTTTTAAAAATTCTAATGTATTTTTAAAAGTGATTAAACAGTTTTCAGTCTTTAAGAAATAAAACCATTTCATTTTAAATCGAAAATGCAACACATCGGGTTGCCACTCAGCTAGTATATTATGAATATCTGATCAATAGAAAAGAAAGTTAGGGGCCTAAATGTTGAGCTGATGCTTCACCTTTACAACTTTTGCTTTGTCAACCATAGTCAAGTAACCATAGCAACACATCAAACAATATTTTCATTTATTATCAGTAAAACATTTAGCACTTGAATTTTCTTTGTCAACCATAGTCAAGTAACCATAGCAACACACCAAACTACATTTTCATTTATTATCAGTAAAACATTTAATATTTTAAAGATTCAAGTGGAGGAGGTATTGATAAATCCAAAAAGGATTTTTGAGCATTTAAGTGTTTATTGAAGAAAATTACATTTGGAACTACGCTTTTTACTAGAAATTTAAGGTAAAAAAAGATTTACAATTTATTGGCTATCAACTGGAAATTTATTGGTATAATACTACAGAACTTTATTTAACTTATAAGCTTTATGTTTTTGAATTTATGTACAATTTGCGTAAATCGAACTTGAATTATTGAACTTTATTCAAAAATCAGTGTGTTTCATTGAAACTGTGAAATTTATTGATTATTTTGAATAGGCCTATGTTTGTTCTTTTATACGTAAGTCAAAAAGTATTGCTTCAATTGAGCTGAAATTTTGTATAGATATAGTTGATAGTTCAGTTTAAAACATAGGCATATTATTTTTTGAAAATCGGACCCCGGAATTTTTTAAATTAATGCTTTAATGATTTTGCCCCTAAAAGTTGCTTATTTCGACAGCTGTCTATGGGGCCGAATCGTACCAAAATCAGCACTCGAGTGGCCCTGGACACGATTCAGTGCCTGACGTTACAATTTCCAATAAAAATTTCATTTGCCATCACCATCAACAAATCCCAAGGTCAAACATACAAATATATTGAACTTGACTTTCGGGAAGATTGCTTTCCTCATGGACAATTATATGTTGGGTCTCTCTAGGTCAGGAAATGCAGAGAATCAATTTATTTTAAAACCTCAGAAAAACGAAAAATGTGGTATACCATGAAGTTTAAAATGAATTATACCTACCTAATATCTACTTAAGATAGATAATTGTTCAACCCGGACAAAGTCGGGACAGGCCACTAGTTGATTAATAAAATAATAGTAGAGGGCAGGAAGTCTGGTTTAACTGTGTGGATTATTTTAACTAGTAGTTAAAAACTAAATTTTACATAAAATCTCCTCATTTAAGAGCATAAGTAGATTGTATTTTCTTAGTTTTTTCTGGAATTTTTATCCAGTATAA
This sequence comes from Dolomedes plantarius, assembly GCA_907164885.2. Lineage (NCBI taxonomy): Eukaryota > Metazoa > Arthropoda > Arachnida > Araneae > Dolomedidae > Dolomedes > Dolomedes plantarius. Next base: position 97,723,583 of record OU015493.1, read on the forward strand.
AGTTAACAATTATGGTATGTTCAACTCTTATATATTTTTTCCCATATCTAAATGACTCATATACTGTCTCTCTGGTTCTACTGGTAATTACCTTGCTTTTATGCCAATACATATGTGCTATGATGAAGGAGTTAAAAGATGTTATAAATAGTTCTAGGTATCTAATTATATCCTTATATTAGCATAACAAATAGGTACATAAATTTTAAAATCCATAATAAAAATGCAAATATAATTGTATTTTTACTGTGGATTTTAAAAATTGCAAGTATTTGTTTATGTTTATAATCCAATAGTATTGTTTACTTGGTGAACTCTAGTTTAAAATGAGAAATGAAAGTTCAATTGTTACATATTTTACTGAGTTTTAATGATAGTAAAAGATTACTTTTTTTCTCCTTATCTGTTTTATAAGAGTTAGTGGAGCATACTAAAATATATGTTGGTGTATATAACTGTTTTCCTTTTTACTTAACATTTAACATTAACTAAAAAATTTAAAAAAAGGTTCTTAAATTTTTTGAAAAAGCCCATAGCAAGCATTTGAAAACTTATTTTTTACTTTTTGAAAGGGGTTTGAAACCTCTTATGTTTCACAATGTCCAGTATGTGCAAATATTGTAATATGCTTACAAAATGGAATCTGAAAATTATTTATACTAGAATCATGTATTTAATTTTAGTTCAATTTAATATTCTTTAGTAATTTTGGATGATATATTTGCTACCATTTTTCTGTATGTGAATACAAGTATGATGTATACTATTATGTAGGTATGGAAAAAGAAGCTACAAGAATCAAAAGCTATTGAAAAAGAGCCAGATCCTATTATTAATAAAACAGTTTCACAACCTCTTCAACCTGTTCAACAAGTTGCAACTAGTATAGGAGCAAGTAAGTGTGAAAAAAATTTGATTGGCTGTTATGATTTAATCTGTGGGTCTTCAGTGGCATAATTTGTTAACATAACATTTCTTTCGCTTTGTAGCCTCTATTACACACCAGTTAACTATGCCTTCTGCAAATGTAGTTCCACAAACCTTATTGCAGTATGCTACTACACAAGGCTCGGTAAGTTCAAATAAGCTTTTATAAAAATAATCGCTGATATCTGATGTTCAAAATTATCTTGTAACTTGTGAATGTCTAATCACAACTGCTGAATTATTTTGTAATGCATATAGCAGTTTCTGTTTTAAATCATTTAATGTTAACATTTAGGAAACAGTAATATTAAATTAACTCTTAAAATATTTTTTAACACAACTGATTAAAAGGAGCAATTAGGGATTGGTAAATATTGTGTGTATGTATATATATATATATATATATATATATATATATATATATATATATATATATATATATATATATATAACCACAAATATCTGTATATGTATATATTAATATTTGAATACAGGAAAGGATTAATATCCATCCTTGGGAAGATAGGTTATATCATCTCTTGTAATAACTGCCTAAAAATATGTATCTTCTGTAAGCCAATGTAGTTGGTGGTTGCACTTGTGTTTATTAATTGAAATCGTTTTGCTAGTATTTCTCAGTATAATACTGAAAATTTGCCTTTAAAACTTTTGGGATAGTTTTGGAGAATTTTCATTTCAATTTTATTATTGTCAATAGTATAACTGAAACAAATGAAATAGATGTGATAAATGGCATTCAGGAACAAAATAATTGGGCAATAAAAGATTAAGAAGTTATTTTGTAAATTATTCAGTATTTTAGTTCAAGTTATTCAATTGAGTTATTTAAATATATGCTGTATATATAATTGACTTTCATTGTATATCAATAATTTGTTTCTTTTTCAGAGCGATGTTCAGAAAACTATGGCTTTAAATTTACCCCAAAAAATAACACTTACAGTACCTGCCCAATTAGCTCAGTCAGGGTTACAAACCTTAGTTGTAAGTAAAATGATTTTCCTTTTTGTAATAAAAAGTATATATATTTGTGTGTGTTTTGAATAATTCCTTTATCCCTTATTGTCTATTAATTTTATCTTTGTAATATTGTATATCTGACAATTGTCTGCATGAAAAAGAACACACTATCCTGATCCTCAATTGTAATTACTGTTGTAAACCAAATTTAACAATAGATTTGGTGACTGCTGTGGATGGTTCTAGTAATATTTCATTTTAGTATTTTCTTCAAAACTTATTTCATTTTAGTATTTTCTTCAAAAGGAAAAAAATTATATTAGTAGCAGACAAGTATAAATAGCTTCTTAATTCTTCACTTATGGCAGTATCACACTCATGGGCTATTTCATGGAATATAGCATAATCCTGATTGCAGCATTACTCTATACTTCCTTGAAACACATGCTTTACAGGATTGCATTTTATCACAAGGCTAGAAGTAATAAGCTGGGCATTAAGGACTTTTTGTTTGGTGTCCTCTTTGCTTACATACCATTGGGTGAAGAAAACCATGCTGGATTTTCTCCTTAATGTTCAAAAAGATTGCACTTATGCAAAAATGTCTTTCATACTGTAGGATTTTCCTACCATCCTCAAGGCACCTGACACTAATGATCAAGTCCTGAGAAAAAGTATCAGTGGGATACCGCCATTAACTTGTCAGTTTTTAAGTCATGGTAATGGTTTAAAGTATGTCTCTCTGTACATTTAAAAAATGTCCTTGTAATGCAGTTTATAGTTTGTGAACAGGTATTAATTAAAAGAGTATTTTTTATTTCTGCTGAGATGATAGTTTTTAAATTCTGTGTTTGTTTACAGATTATGCTGAAGTTGTTATAAATATTCTTTTTTTTTTCCTACTAAAAAATAGTTTTATATGTTTAGCATTCAGATTATTTTAATTTATCTCTCTTTCTCCACTCTAGGGTGCAGCTCCTGGCACTACAGCAGTGCAGCTTCCTGCTGAAATAGCTTCTTTATTTCAGAGCAATGTTATTGCATCCACTCATTCCAATAATTTAACCCATGGTAGGTTTTCTCATTTCCATCTTTTATATTCTATTTTTGTAGGATTTCTCATAAACCTACAAAGGTTTTTGTTTTTAGTTAACTGAAACACATTCATATATCACCAGTTTTCTTTAATTTTCAAAGATCTCTGATATGTTTAAGGTAAACTTTTTGTTATGAAATAAATTACAACTATCATCTTAAATTACTTATCACCTCTGGTATGTAATTTAAGATAAAATTTTACCTATTTTGGTTAGAAGTAGAATGCAAAAAAAAAAAAAAAAAAAAAAAAAAAAAAAAGTTCATACTCTAGTATGTTTAAATGTATTTCTTGATGACCCTTTTCTAGGTATTTCTAGGATTTATTTTAGTCAAAAACTGTAGCACTTGCTAAAGTTTGCAAAAGTATAAGTGCTGCATTTCATTGATTTTTCAAGGTTTTAAACATAATGCCCCTGCTTCAGTAATTTTAGTGTATTCGGTTTATTTGATACATCTCTATATTATTTTTGATAAGTTAGGTAACAATATTACCAGTCCTAGTCCAAATCTCGGGGCCCATTTAATGTTACTGAACAAAGACTGAAGATTGTGTTGTTTAAGTATAGTATTGTGAAGTTTTCCATTCTGCATCATGTTTAATGTTTTATTAATTCATGGTAACACTTTGATAAAATCGCGAAACTAAAAATGTGTGTTAAATCTAAATGCATTCTCAGTTCTTAGCTTGCTCAAATGTCTCTTTTTGTTGTTAAAATTTCAGTAATGGGTATTTTTTCATTATTTATTATTATACGAATTTTAAAAATTCTGATTTAGTGAGTATGCAAAATATCAAATTCTTTATTTTTAGGTGGCCAACAAATAGCTGGTGTTCATTATCAAACATTAACTAGTGAACAACTTAAGAATGCTCAGCAATTTACTGTGGCTATTCCTGTCACAACTCAGCAGTCACAGGTTTGCAGAATTTTATTTTATATATACTTTCCTCTTTATTTGCAGTTTCCTTTTTCCCTTTATATATATCTCATTTTTCTAACTTGAGAGTTGCTACCTCTTTGGGAGTTGTTTTCTTGTTGTTGTTGTTGTAGTTATATTTAGTTGTACATATTTTCATAGAAAATTCTACTTTGCATGCTATTTTGGCTGTACTGCATTATTCTGCAAATAAGTACATTAGTTTTCTATAAATGACATATCGATGGTGTTCTGTAAAAAGAACGACTATGTATGTAAATCTCTATGGATATTCGCCCATTTTACAGAACACCGACGATATGGTCTACTATAGCACAATATTATAATGATATTAAAACATTAATATTTTAAAAATTACCCATCATTTCTGCTAGAAATTCCTTTATTTGGAACTACATGTTTTGCAGTTGTGACTGAATAGACATTTCTAGAGTAAATATATCATGAATTCCCTTCTGTTTTTCAACTCTTGTACAGCATGTTAATTATGGAGAGGGGAGAAAACTAATTCCAAGTTTTAGAGAGAGCTATATAATTTCCAGCTTAAAGTAGATGGATCTTTCGTTCTTTAAACAAGGTTAAATTGGGATGATTAGCAAAATGATTTAAAAGCAAGATTTTAGGGTCCTGTCCAAAAATAAAAATATAAATTCATTTCCCAGCAAAATATAATTTAAAAAATGTAATTAGATCATTTTTATCATGCTTACTCTTTATCAGTAACATTGTGCTGGTTTTATCTGTAATAAGCTGATACTGTTCTTTACTTTTTTTCTCTCTCTCTCTCTTTGCTATTAATCTGTAGTATTCCTTAATTTATTTTAATATACCTGCCCCTTGGAACTTCATTTAGTATTTCTAAGCCTCTCTTTTCCTTTAAAAAGGAAAGAAAAACAAAGCGAATGGTATAATGAAGCATGCTGTTTACACACACACACACACGAGAACTGGACAAAAACCACTAGTGTCAATGACCTTATAAGTTGTCAGAAATGAGTAAAACATTAATTTTTATTAGTTAGTATTGCTAATTTTATGTGCAGAATTAATCAGTTTGAATTGGCCTTTCATTGCATGGTCGATAGTAGAAATGTTCTGCTTATAAGGTTGATTGTATCAACTTATATATAATATTCTAATTCACTCTATGTAATCAAATTTACCAGTGTCTCAGAAATAATTTAATTGTTTCAGTTTATAATTATGACTATATTTTAAGAATACTGACTAGGGAAAAGAGGAAAAGGAATATACATATATAAAGGAAATTTTTATGAGATAAATTTATTTTAAAGCTAATGTTCAAGGATTTTCTAGTGAAAATTATGGGGATTTATTTTCCAGTACATAGTTTTTAAATCTTTATTCTCATTTTTCATAGTGCAACATAACTTTAATTTAGTTAATAAAATAATGAAATATTATTTATGCATGTGTTAATATAATGAAATATCAAAAGCACTATATTTATAATCTACTTAATAGGCTAATGTTATTGGTCAAATTGATGGACCTCATGATACAAGTGATGAAGATGATGAGGATGATTTTCAAGATAATGATGATAATGATGATGACAATGAAGATGATCAAAATGAAGATGATCTTAGAGATGAAGATGAAGTAAACAACTGTTTTCTTTTATTTTAATAGTTTTTTTTTTTTTTTGGGGGGGGGGGTGTAGTTTCTCCTTTTTTTCCCTATTTAAAAAATAATAAAGACCGGTTTCCAGAATTATTGATTATGCAATTGAATTCCAAAGATAGTTTTAGATGTTGAATATATTTTTAGTAGTTTTTGCTTTAAAAATTTATTTTTATTCATCTCCACTCTCATATGGTTCTGTTGTTCTTCAAATTTACCAGTGCATTAAAACTCCATTACAAATTTTTTGTGACCTGTCTGCCTTCCTTAATTTAAGCATCCCAGATTCAACAAGACAGGGATATTAAGATGGGGACATGTTCCTGAGCCCAGTTTGGACACGAGGATAAACTATAAAATTATTAGTCCTGTTAGAAACTTTTTCCCAAGCCTGACACTGCATTTTGATGCCCCTAACACCTCCCCTTGGCTTGGAAACTACTTTTATTTTTCCTGTTGCTTAATGTCTCTGCTCAAATATTTTTGGAGAATAATCATGACATAGAATGAGACATGACTCTTTTTACCAGAATTATTGAAAGGCTTTTTGCATTGGTAGATGCATATTTGACACTTTATTCCATCTTGCAGTAATTTTTTAAATAAATCCTCCCAAACACCAGGTGTTTGGTAGTTTCACACGTTAAACTAAAGATTAATCAGTTGCAAACACTTTTCCTGCTGAATGCAGTTAATAGAAAAATTCATGTGAAATGCTTAGGGGGTTAAGATTTCAGAAAGGTGAGAATTTTGGATAAAACTGAGCCAAAATGGTGTTCTGTGTTTTTATTATATTGAAATTTGATTTGTTTTTGAGATTGTTGGAATGTTAATATAAATTTGTTATTTTAAAGGAACCTTTAAATTCAGATGACGATGTGAGTGAAGAAGATACATCTAATCTTTTCGATATTGAAAATGTAGTAGTATGTCAATATGATAAGGTAAGAAATTTTTTTTTAGCTGAATAACACCTTTTTTTATTAATTCCATGCATTCAGACAAAAACACTAAAATCTCTGTATCAGGTGTGGATTGTTAGAAGTATTTAATAACAAGTTAAAAAGTAATGCACTGTAATGTTAAAATTTTGATACTAATATTTTAAGTATTTTTACAGTTTTTTTTATAAATGAACAAATTTTAAAAATTCTTAGTATTTTGGATCTGTGACACTATAACTGTATAAATATTGTTTTTATTCACTATTGTGTTATTATTTAATTAACATTCTTGTATACTTTAAATTTTCTTTCCTTCCAGATAACAAGGAGTAAAAATAGATGGAAATTTCATTTGAAAGATGGAATTATGAACTTGAAGGGCAAAGATTTTGTCTTCCATAAAGCTCTGGGTGATTCAGAGTGGTAGTCTCTTTGATATATTGTCAATTTACCCATTCTGGATTAATGTGACAATCTTCATCTTTTTTCAATGTGGGACTCCTGTGGTTAATGGATGGAAATTGTTATCACACACACCACACCAAAAAAAGAACCGATAACAAAAGAACTTACGCAAGTTAGTTATAAATTGTTTTTGACCATCCAGACTAATATACCCTGGCAGACCATTTTTCTAATGGCAATTTTTTTTTAAACTTTTTTGTGCAGTGCTTTAGTTCATGCATGGATATAGCAATTTGTATTCTGGTCATTTTTTTAATCATGTGAAAATCTTATTACATCAGTGTGCTCTTAGGATGCAAGAAGTGCTTATCCAACTTAGAAGCATGAAGTTATTTTCAGTCAGTTTCTGACAATTGTGTATTTCATTTTTTTTATTTAGTTCAGTGAGCATATATTTAATCTGTTCAAAATACAATACTCTATTATGCAAACATTTAAAAAATTCTAATATTGTAATTATAAAAGTATAAAAAAAATGTTATCATTAGAAACTACTACATCATTTGTTGTAAATTGCATTAAATTTATTTAAAAGTGAAATTTCTCATTGTTAAATTACGACTAAATTTGGCTTTCATTACACTCTTGTTACTTCACAAATCTTTGTAATAAATGTTTCATACTTGTAATACCGCCAGAATCATCATATTAAATCTTGTTTTCTTTTTATAAAGTGCTCACCTACCTTAAAATATTCTCTTTATAAATAGTAGCAGTAATTTTTTCTTTTTCTGTACATGTTAGTATACATTGGTTTAAGGAAGCCTCAAATATTTATACTGCATCATTGTTTGAAAACTTGGTGGGGCACATTATAAATCACAGTTACATAGTAATTTATATTGTGTTTGAAAATAGGAATGGTAATTAAAAAAACTAATTATTGATCAATTCAATGTGTGTATCTAAAAAATTTGTCAAGTTAGATGCAAAATTTCTCATATGTTTTCTATATGCATATTGCATAATAAAGATATTTTTAAACATTTTAAATGCTTAGTTCTTTGAAGAAATGTGTGATATTTATATTATAAAATTAGTGTTTGTTAATAAAGAAGTTTTATTCACTATAAAAGAGAAAGTACTATTGTGAAAAAAAAAAAAGCAATATACCAGTACATTTTACATAAAACATACTTCTCTGCTGACACATGGGTACGCAAAAAGCCAATAAGTAAAATCCAACTATTTTGCAAATTTATTTATAACTACTTTATTTTTTAAAGATAAATAATTTTCATTTAAAACTGCCTGGCAATTCTAAAAGTACAATTTTTTTTTAAAATGAACATTATGGACCCTAAATTTTAGAATAATGAATCAATCAAGTAGTTAATCAGACTCCTATAGATAAATTATCACTACCAGGCAGAACTAAATTCTTTTTGACTGCGAAAAAGTAGATTTCAATTGCATTAAATAAAGTTCACAAAAGAACTCATCTTTTGCCCTCAGTGCTTATCATAATTTTGATCCCCCCCCCCCCCCCCTTTATAAGAGCAGCATTTAAGGAACCCAACGAAAAATCTTAAAAAGGAAAATTTTAAAGTGTGCAAATAAGTTATATAAGCTATTAGAGGAAAGAAAATTAACAAAATTGCTGATTCCTTAGAAAATGAACATCTTGTTTCCCATATAGTAGCAATACTTAGTGATATTTCAAAGTATTGCTACTATATGGGAAAAGGAGAATGAAATACTAAAGGCTCTTGAAGAAGAAAAGGAAAAGCATAGTTAGGTTTGTTTAGTCACTATTTTAAGAATTTACTTTTTTCACTTGTTTTGTTGCTGGAATCTGCATAAGGTAAGTTGGGGTAACTGGGCCATAGATTTTCAACTTTTTTATATACTATACTTTTAACGCACTAAAATTATACTAACATGTATAATTTTCAAAAATCTTTATATTACATGCATTTTAGGGAATCTGTTTAAGCTATGATAGATTTATATTGTATATAAATATCGTATACTAGCCGGGCTGCATATTCCCATTCCTTACATGAAATCGCACCATTACATCGTTTGGCAGCTGCTGATTGGTCAATTGAGTTTGCATCGGTATTTGTGTATTTGATGTGCTGATGCTTATGCAAGCATGTCTGTTTATCAAGAATCAAAACTTCCATCACTTTTTTTGAACGAAATAGAATCTATTTCAAATAATAGTATCGTAGCACGCAGTAACGTTCAAAATTTAATGGATTGCAATAAATGGGTCAAGTAATTTGGGGAATTGACAAATATGCAGTGGAACTAAAGATCGTCAAATCCATCTGGCACCCGTTTTGTTTGCTCGTAAGTATTACATTGCTATATTATTGTTTTCATTATTCAAATATAGTTTTCTTTCTTATACGTTTAAAATAATAAAATAAGTCATCTTTAATGACAAAGAACGTTAATTATTTAATTTTGTGGCGCCATCTGTTAATGTAAAAGCATATGCATTCATGCACACATTAAAATGACAAGCTATTTGTATATAAAAATTTTTAACTGAAATTCTTTCATAGTTCCATGTAAGTAAGCATTTTAAATCAAAATTTTCTATTTAAGCAATTTGCATGATTTCTGATTATATCTATGTATTATTAAATTTTAAATTATACTGATGTAGAGGTTTGATTCTGTACATTTTTATTACTTACTTCTACAAAAGAATCAGCTTTCTTAGTTCTAGCTGTGTTTAATTTTACTTTGATCTTAATTGTAGCTTGGCAGCCTGCTAAGCTTTTTTCGAGAAACTTCATTTATTTACATCAGGTGATAATTTCATAAAAGCACTGTGATGACAAACAAATAATTTGCTGCAATTGAGTTACAGAAACATAAAATTAACAAAATCAAAATTAAAAGTACAAGAAAATTGGAAAATATATGGCTGTAGGTAATAATAATAATTGGTTATTTAATAGAAAAATTAGGTTTTATTCTAAGTATAGAACAAAACTTCTTTCATTTAAATATCCAGTATATTCTTTTATGAAATTCATGCATGAGAAATTTTGGTTCATTTGATAAGATGTATCAATCAGTTTCTATTGAACTGTATCGCATACATATCAAATTTCTACATCAGCATAATTTAAAATTTAATAATACTTAAATATAATCAGAAATCATGCAAATTGCTTAAATAGAAAATTTTTGATTTAAAATGCTTACTTACATAGAACTATGAAGGAATTTCAATCAAAAAATATTTTATACAAATAGCTTGTCATTTTAATTTGTACATGAATGCATATGCTTTTACATTAACAGATGGCGCCACTTAATAAAAAAATGAAATAATCAACGTTCCTTGTCATTAAAGATGGCTTATTTTATCATTTTAAACGTATAAGAAAGAAAACTATATTTGAATAATGAAAACACTTTAATAACATAGCAAAGTAATACTTACGAGCAAACTAAATGGGTGCCAGATGGATTTGCAATCTTGAGTTCCACTGCGTATTTGTCAATTCCCTAAATTTTGAATGTTACTGCGTACTACGATACTATTATTTGAAATAGATTCTATTTCGTTCAAAAATAGTGACGGAAGTTTTGATTCTTGAAAAACAGACATGCTTGCATAAGCATCAGCACATCAAATACACAAATACCAATGCAAACTCAATTGACCAATCAGCAGCCGCCAAAAAGATGTAATGGTGCGATTTCATGTAAGGAATGGGAATATGCAGCCGGGCTTCACCTGGCAATGCTCGGGCTTCGTCCACCAGGCTTTGAATTGATTGATTGAGGGGGAGAATTTTCATAAGAGGCATTATTAATTTGCAGTCTCCCCCCACCCCACAAAAAGAAAAATGTGTTATTCGTATTAACACTCACCACCACCTGGTATGATATGAGCATACCTGTATCACAAAAGGGTAAATTTTCATGTGAAAAGAAATCAGCTGGCTACTTTAGCCTATATTCCTGCAATACAAAAATTCAAATTTCCTGAAATTTGTGTTATTGGTGACATAATAATGCATTATATATTGAAATTATATGAGTGCATATATTAGGCAAAATTGTACATGTCTATGTTGTGAGATATTCCATATACGGTTTAGTCAAAAGATAAACACAATTGAATATTAAACAGGCTTCTGGAGCATATGGTATTGTGGAAAAGCAAACTTCTCAATATAAATATTCATACAAAAGAAATTGTGGATATGCACTTTTTAAATATTTTAGCATGTAATCAACAAAACAAAGAAATGCCAAATTCCATAAAAATATGTATTAGTAGAATATTTATCTAAAACCAAAACCTAAACTAATCAGCAAAGAAAGAAATACATGAAATATGAACAGTTTTGGAAAAAAAATCTGTAAAATGAAAATAAAAGTTAAAGAATTATTTGTTGTTTGGACAATTCAAACATGATTCTATATATCTAAAATTAAAACTGAAAACCACATATCGCTCATTCCTTTCAACAACGTCATATCTCAAAAAACAAGATTTTCCAGGAGAGTGATTTGAAAGTTGAAATGTATTGAAAATAAATTTTAATTCTGCTCTCTAGAGGCTAAATATTGAGCACTAAGATATAGCAATTTTGCAGGGATATACTACTCTTTCAGGGCATTCTGAAAACAAGCATAACTAAAAATCGCCGATTTTTGAGATATGACGTTGTTGAAAGGAGTGAGCGATATAAACAAAACTGAAGATATAGAACTATGAAATGAGAACAAAAAGAATTTTATGTCACATGTTCACATCTAATGATTCATCAACAACCTCTCAAGAAAGGATATAGAACTATGAAATGAGAACAAAGAGAATCTTATTGCCAGCTATTGTTTAGCATTAATTGAATCACTTGACACTCGAATCACAGTTCACTTGAATTTAAATTTTTTCTTACTTTTAACTGCCTAAAAGTCCCCCAAAAATCAGTATATCTACAAATGATATATTTATGATTTAAAAGTATGAAAAATAGGAAAAGAATTAAAAATTAGACACACAATGAATCATTTCTTTTCAGTGATTCATTTTTTAATGAGAATCTCGTTTTGTTTACATTGTCAAAAATGGATGATTTCATAGGAGATGCCTCATTAGAATCTAAATAACTCTTAACTATTGAAGTAACAGATTAAGTGAACACAGAAAAAATTATCAGTTTTTAAAGCTCTTTCTAAATATGTAACATTTATGTTCTTTCATGAAAAAATAACATCGATTTTGACATTTTCAAACATTGCCGAATTTCATAACGGATGCTGTACTGGAAACTGTCTACCCAGAATTGTTCCGCTGACCGACAAAGTTTTTCTTTTATTTATATAGATATTTTTAAATACTGGTGGGCCCAGTTCCCCTGATAAATGGGTTAGTAGAGCACCCAGGTCTATTTCTCAAAAGAAACAACATAATCTGTGACTGGGTAACTGGGTCCCCAGCTTGTATATCTAGAAAAAAAGAAAAATTTCTACCCCATTTAAAAATAATTTTTCAAAGCAGTTACCAATGTAGTAAGATAGATTGTTCCGAACACCAGAAAAAAAATAACACACAGTGCAATTCCCACCTAATATGTAAAGGAAAATCTTGGGATGGCCCAGTACCCAACTTACCTTACATCATATTAGCTATTAAATGTTTTATATCCAAGCTACTTTTTATCTTTCACTGATGCAGGGTTATCAAAAAAAGGGTTATTTGAAACAATTTTTCATATTATGTGATTATGTTTACAGTACAACTTGATCATTGGTGTACCAATCTAATTCCATATTCAATGTAACAGGGACAGTTTATTTAAACTTTTATTTTATCTTTTGGTGTTGGAAGACTGATGAATTTTTGCTTGCTTTGTTTGTTACTAATACTTTTATAGGATTATGTTGCTATTGACTTGAACAATAGGAAATGACGAATGAAATTCAAAAGAAACATTTGATAATCTGATCACAGTAGATGTACAGAATCTTGTGGATAAAAAATGTATCACTATGCTATCAGCAGCCCATGTGATAATCCCATTAAATTTGATAATTATGAATAGTCACAGATTTCTGGTTAGAGAGAAGTCAGTATTTAATATATATATATATAAAATTTAACTTGACTTAGCTAAGCTTAAAGTTTCTTCAGATATTTAATTTTTTTTTTTAATATTAAGATAGTAAGTAGCTAAGTGTCTGTTCGAAGCTTTTAACACTCATAAAGGAGCCAATAGTGTGCTCATCTATGAGTATTATTCTCTTACAGTATTAGCTTTTCAACATGAGAGAAAGTGCAATATTATTGGAACTAGTTAGTACCCGTCAAAACATGATGTCTGGTAAATAAATGTACTAATACACAAATTATACTCGGCACATCATTGCCAAATGTTGAAAATCATAACATTAAGAATAGAGAAATACACTTAAAAAAATTACTATTGAACCCAATAAAAATAGATAGAGCTATAGAGATACCTCAGAATAAACAAATTAACGTGCTTTATGCGGCCTTGTGCTTAGTTAGTATCGAAAGCCAGATTTAAACATTCACTGAGATTACATAGAAACAAATTAATGTGTTGATGCTGCCTCATGCTTAGCGAGTATCTAAAGCCAGATTTTAAAATGTCACTGAGCATGCGCAAAAGGCAAATTTTTAATTGTAAATTATTGCTAATTAATAGAAATCGCTGTTACAAAAACCAAAATTGACACATCGATAGATTAAAATCTTTCGTTTAAGCCAAATGAAGTTAATTGATGCGGTAGTTTTCTCTCACAGACGCCCAAAGAATCGGCTTAGCAACTTAAATTATATATATGGTTTTGATACAATCTTATCTAAAAATAAGCAGACTTACATCTCTCAGAAAATATAGAACTATGGTCCCACCAAATTCAAATAAGCCGTGTTTTTCCTAACAATAATGTTAACTCTCATGATGTATCATATACTGTGATTTACGAAAAAAAGTTTGGGAACATTGTGGAAACTTACATTTTGAAGCTACAGCACCACATTCAACAGGGGAAGTAGTTCCCCTAGACTTTATGGTTTCTATGATAAAGTACTTAATTACAAAGAATAATTTTATTTTTTTTATAAACTCCAACTTATTTTGTTTATAAGTCTCTACCAATTTTGTCTGTTATGGAAATAAATAGTTCAAAATATGTATAACAATTCACAAACAGCTTATGGTTCAAATATGCAGTTACTAAACATTAATATTCACAATTGTTAACAATCTAATCCCACATATCTATCTAATATCCAAATAAATTTTTAAAACATATTAATATGTTTAATGAATTTTAATTGAAATAATTTAAGCTTTGAAAAATCAACATAACATTAGCTATGTTGTTATGATAAAATCAGAATTCATTCTTCCACAAATTTGCATTTTTAAGAAATTCAAAGTTTGATCAATGCTAGAACATTTTTCTAAGCTATATTGTTTTGACATGACCTAGTACTACACTGTTTCAAATTGAATTACAACTTTGTTGAAAACAAATTGAATTACAAGTTTGGAATGATGTCCAAAACTATATACAACATCAAAACCTTTTTATTCAGCATTAACATTGGGGCGGAATTCCCATCTTATACATTTTACAGCTTATTTTTAATTTCCAATAAATTTTAATAAGAATTCGTTTACACATTTATTTACTCCCTTCCCTAATCTGAGAGAATTAGTTTTCTTAAAATCATTAATTAGGGGAACCGAATAATTACAAGCACATATTTAATGGTCTGAGAATAACACAAATCATTTTAAAACTTGAAAACAAATATTTATTGATCAATATACTTAACAAATATTTTCTTTTTAGAATTATACATATGTTTTGTTTCATTTAACCCAACCATATGTTTCAACTGCAGCAAATCATGTTTACTTGCTAGCACACAGCAGCTTTTTTCTTCATACTTTCTACGAGGATTTGAGTCCATCAGTAAGTTGCACAATTCACGGAAGAATCCTGAATAAGTAGGTGGTTGATAAAACAAAATATGTTGAATACCTTTAATACGATATCTAGAATAAAAATGAGCTCGTTCTGTGTATAACAAGAAATGTCTATGACCTTTAAAAAAAACATCTCTAGCTTGAGCAACTTTTCCTTTTTTTGAATATTCACATATCATAACACAGCTTAATTCAGACTCGCGAAAATAATTACGTATTCTTACAAAGTCAAAATATGATGGTATATATATCATTGTTTGGGCCATGGATTTGTCTTTATACTCAGGCAATACTTTGTTGATGAAAAAATTTAATCGATCATCAATTTCACTCTCGAGACTATTTGTATCAAACCACCTAAAACACTAAAGGGAAGAGGAATGGGGAAAAAAAAATAAGATATAGATTAGCATAATGTTTTGAATAAAAACAAACAAAAAATTCGATTTGTAATATCAGATAATTGATACAAAAGATGAATCAAATACATGAATATATTATATGTATGATCAAAATTAGACCCAAGCATAGAGTAATGGAACCTAAAATTAAACATGATCTCTTTTGAGATTCAGGATGATCAGGTAACATTGGCATTTACTTGCTCTCCTTCTGGCAACATTTATTTTTCTTTGAATGTAGACTGATTAAAAAAAAAAAAAATTGAAATTATATCTTTAAACTTCAAATACTTAAAAAGAAACTTTTTTTTTCTAATGTGAAAAAGTATTACAGCTTTAAAATAATAATTTGCCACTTCCCTCATTTCATTTTTCATTATAAATAAAGTTGTTTCTTTGCTTAATTTTTTTTCAAAGTCAAAAATTATATGACCCTGTTATTTGAAGCATTACTTAAATATTTTCATAATCAAAAAGAAATAATTGATTTTATACTTAAAACAAAATTTTGCTCATATGTAATAAATTCATCATAAATTATATCAATAATAAGGTCTGTTTGGGTGAAAACAAACTAAAAATTATTTCAGTTCTTAATTAAATTATATTATTTTTATACACATTAATTATTTTAACAAGTACCTAAAAAAATGCTTTTAGGTATTCCCTCTGCAATTCTTAATTATTCTCATTCCCCCTTTAGAATAAAAAGTTTGTGGAATTTATTAATTTATGACATTTAACAGAGTCAAACGTTTTTCATCAAGTCAGTTTTCAGAAAGTCCAAGTTTCCAGCCGAAACAAGCAAGAATCAACATTCAAGACAGTTTTCCCCACTTTGCTTACTTCATTATTTCAAATACTGCATTTTACATGCTATACCATTACTGAACTAAATCTGCTAAATAAATAATAATATTTTAAACAATGTTCTCAAGTTTCTATCTTTTTTCTATCTCATAATTAAAAAAGCAAAATTGAAATTCATATGACTATCACTTTGACGATAAAAACAATATTCTAATAACACTAATTATCTTGTGCTGTAATGATGGGATTGGAATTATTTCTCTAGGTTAGCTTAATATTGATGTCCTAAACATAATTTAAAAGAATTTTACTTATTTTTATACTTTAAATTAAGTTGGGCATTAATGGGTCAATTCACTATAGAAAGTCTGAAACTAACACTCATATTTTTCAAAATCAGGGGGCTGAGGTAACTTGTCTAAGAGTTTGTAGCAGTTAAGGATAAATCACAACGCCCCACCCAACCCCCTAAATTATTTTAAAAAATCCTTTACCATTTTTGGGTCCTTTTCCAACCAGCCAATAGTATTACCTATCACAGTTACTTTAATTATTCCCACTTTTCTTTCTTTTTTTCAAATAACCATAGAGAAAAATTTGGAAGTAGAGTAGATACCTTGAAATATTAGCGCTGTATAACACTATGCATATATTGCACTCTATAATGTATAGCTCTGGTCAAAACATGGCAGTTTTGTAAAATTAATTTATACAAAGCAGGAATTTTTTTCTTACCACAGGTGCAAACAAAGCAGCAAGGCAAACCTAAGTTATTACAATGGATATATGTATATTTTAATCATATCTGCAAATATTACTTAAATATTTTTTTCAAATAGAGAAGATAATATAAAATTTATGTAGCCTTACATTCTTATAAAAATTTAAATTTATAATTATTTTTAGTTTTGACAATTTCCAGAGTAGTGTCCTTGTTTATCAATATTTATGATTTTGGGGTGCTATTTTCCAACATCCTAATTTTGTGCATTTTGTACCTTAAATAATCCATAAAAACATCCATTAGTTCTAGTTCATTACAGATTGTTAGCTCTAAGATAAGTAACATATTTTTTGCAGCTGAAAAAAATAACTTTTGGATTTTCCCATATGTGAATAAAAATTAGTTATAGTATTAATTTTACTTTTTACAAAGAATAAAACTTCCAAGATCATTTGCTCTCACCATTCGAGTACAAAAACAAATATTAAAACAATATACAAGCAATAAATAACAACAGAAAAAAATATTGCAGAGAAAATCCATAATTACAAAATTGAAATTTACAAAAAACAATATATACTGATATAGCATTTAAGATTTACTTATAAGAGAAAAAAAAATTACCATTTTAACAGGAAGAAGAATATGCTGTATAGCAGGTGACTTGACATCTGAACCAGAAATTAAGTACCCAGAGTAATTAAAACAATGGTTCTGAAATATAAGAGCTTCATACCAAATATGTTCAACTGAGCTCAAAAGAATGGTCTGTCGAAAATACTTGGGACATGCCATTTACTGCATACAACCTTACCCTAAAGAAATTACAATCATGAGACTGTTTAGGCAACAATTAAAATGCTTAAGACATGGAGAAGATGTAAGGGGTTTTGTAACATTTGAACATCAGCTCTATCTATTACTAATATTTCAACTGAAGATAAAAAATCAAAATCTCTTTCTTTATCACCCTCTGCACCTATAATTTGTCTTAGTCCTAAAGGAGAAGCTATTATCAGATCTGAAGAATAAAATTCTGAATACAAAGTCATACTTTTATTTTTAATTTTTAAACCTATTTTGAAATCTTCATTTATATTGCCCTCAAATATTTCATCATAATCTGGAGGCTTCTTTTTAATGCGATCTGGAGCTGGTGGCGGCCCATATTCTGATTCAAAACGTTTTTTTATTCATCACCAGCACATTCAGGAAGCAATGCAGATAGATGGGAAACAATACGATGACAATCATGACGAAATGGTACTAACACAACAGCTACTGTTCGAGTAAATCCCTGATCTCTATATTCTTCATCTGGATTTTTACTTAATTTAGAATTATGGTGAATTATTTTAGCTCGTGACTTTAATATATGATTAGTAAGTGAAGAGTGTAAATGAACCTCAATTTTTCTCCATTTTCATGTGTTCTTTTCATAAAAATAACATCAAAGTAGTCTGAGATCAAGTTAAAAAATCCAATTTGCATTTTGGACAACTTTTTGGTACGCGATGAACTAAAATAGAATCCATCAAATTCTTCTTCAGGGGAAAATCTGCAATTTCACTCTTTTTCACAGATGGTTCTTGACACATTATGTTTTGCAGTGTTGGTTTCATATAGACAAACTTCCCTATTTCAGGCCATTTCTAATTTTTTATTTTCATAAATCAACTTATCTGAGTTTACTTGTTCAGGTAATGAGTGATCAAAATGCCGAGAATAAGCATCTAAATTTGAGGGAAAATCTTCTCCCTGGAAAAAAAAAAATTTTTTTTAATTCTATAACAAAATACTTTTCAACAAAAATTGGTTAAAAAAAAAAAAAAGGTATTAAACAAAGTGCACTCTTCAGAAAGTAAACTCCTCCTCTAACAGGACTCCCACTCAAACCTTAAATAAAGGGATTTTTAAAAGTATTTGCCCCCAGATGTCGCACATAGGGGAAGTTAAAATATATGATGTTGCACAGAGGGGTGCAACATCATATATTTTAATTACATTAAAAGGACCTAGTTTACATCACTTGGCATGTATACTTTGAGCATTGATTGTGTTTGAAATAATTTTCTTTTTGAGTCCCTTTTATATGGGATTTTAAAGGCAATAATTTTTTGTTCTCATAATAATAATAATAATATTATGTTTGTTATTTAAAAACAAATTTAGTATACAAATCCTTATTATCTATCCCTTTCTTTTTTTTTTTCACTACTTAAATGTTTACACTTTATTTAAACAGTAGCAAATTAACTGTAAAGTGAGTATGCATATTCATGTTTATTTAAATTGGTATTTTAATAATAATTAATAAAATAGAGTTTCTAAAATTAATTTTATCATCAGTCAATCAGAAACCAGTTTGTCCTGGTGTATTTGTACAAAATTTCTAGAATTCTCAAAGAATCAGTTAGAATTACGCTAAACCCCCAAAGTTAACTCTATTGATTTGTGTCATTCAACCTGATTAACCTATCATAAAATGTACTTACCTAACACACTAACCATGGCATCACAATTGCATGTATTACAGCTTCTTAAGTTAATGACAATTAAGGTTGGGTTAGTTGAGTAGTAACTGTTCATTATTTCTCACATTTCAATTAGAATGAGTATAGTGTTCCCTGTATACCTACAACCATTACAGCATTGACAATTGTTATCACGGGTTGTGAGTATTGTTTATTTTAATGCTTATATTTTTAATAAATTTATGTAAATTTTATTCTTGTCTCACTTTACTGAACTAAAGGGAATTATTTAGCCTTCCATGATTTCATAGTATTATGGGTTATGTGCCAAGTGAACTAAACCTGTTTTCAAGAGTTCAGTGAGAAATGAAAATATTAGAGGAAATTTTTTTTTTACTCTTTTACGAAGAAGTTCAAATTTTAATGTACTTTTAAAGGCAGTGTGCAACATTAAAGAATTTTAATATTATACAGAGTTTTTCGACAGAGGGCTTATTCATATATATTTACAAAGTTTTTAGTAAAATGGAAAATTTGACTATAAGAAAATTAAGCCATGATAATTATTCTACATGGTGTGATGACATCCAAGTCGTCCTTATGGATTGAAATGGATAGGGAATCACTAAAGGAACAGAAGTAAAACCAGAAACAGAAGCAAACCATGAACAGAAGAAACTCCACAAAAATTATAAAAGACTTTAATGCTAGGAAGGATAGGCCATTTAGTGCCATTTATTTAAGCATTGAAGAAGAACTGAGACCCCTTGTAAGTGAACTTGATGATCCAACCCAGGCATGGCAGAAACTGCAGAACATTTTAGGCCGGATTCTAGAGCTAGAATAATACAGTTAACCGATGATTTTTTAAACTGTAGGATCAAACCAGCAGAATCTATTGGTTTACATGCAGCTAGGTGAAAGAAAATCATTAAACAACTTGATGATGCAGGAAAGCCAATAGCTGAATGGTTCCAGAGTTTCCAACTTATTAGATACCTCCCGGCCGAGTTTCAAGGGGTAGTTCAGAGTATTTATCATTGGGAAGATGAAAGATTTAAGTTTCAAGGTGTATTAGAGGAGTTGTTCGCAGAAGAAGCCCGACTCAAATTATCTTTAGCTGATCAAGCAGCATGTGCAATTACACAGAAAAGGGAAACTTATGTTAAAGGGGCAAATAAGGGGAATAAGAGATGCAAGAATTAAAAAAATTCAAATATTAATTGTTTCCGATGTAGAAAATCAGGCCATATAATTGTTAACTATAAGGTGAAAATTAATCGAATAAGGTTGAAAAATGCCATGAACAACCGAGAAGATAATAACACAAGTTTCATCATGGAAATGTTGAAAAGCAAGATGACAGAACATGGATAATTGATACAGCAGCAACTACACATTTTTGTGGAAATATAAGAGTTATTTCGCTCCCTTAAACCTCTGAAGGAGGTTAGTATGACATTAGCACTAAGTGATATATCATGCGAAGTAGAAGGGAAAGGTACAGTAGATTTAGTTTTTCATATTAAGGATAAAATAGAAAACATACACCTTCAAAATGTCCGCTACTCTCCAAAATTGAGAAGAAATTTAATAGCTGGTCCAGCAATTGAGAGGAGGAGGATCATTTGTTTGTAAAAATGGAAAACTAACAGTATATCATAAAGACAGATGTGAACTATTCGTAGCAAAAAGAAAAAATGGTTTATACTACTGCGACCCAGTTTACAGATTGAAGCAATATAAGAAACCTGAAAGCTTAATTGCTTCAGAAGAAAATAGTCTACAACTGTGGCATAGAAGATTCTGTCATATAAATCCTGATTATATTCTCAAAACCTGTAAAATGAAAGTGTACAATGAATGCCGAACTTAAAAACAAATAAAGTTGGATGTGAATCATGTAGAATAGCTAAAACCCACAGGAAGAGGGGTGGGGAATATTAGATCTATGAAACCTTTTGAATTAATCTACATGGATCTATGTGGACCTTTACCAGCTAGAACCCTAGCTGGGCATCAGTATTTCTTATCCATAATTGACAACTTCTCAGAGAAGGTAGTTGTATTCCCGATGAAGTTGAAAACCAAAGTTTTTAATTCTTTCCTAAGTTTTCAGAAAAGAGCTGAAAGATAATAAATATTCAAACAGACAACAGTTTAGAATTTAACCATAAACAATTTGAAAAATTCTTCGAAGAACAAAGCATTCATCATGAAAGAACAAACCTTTATACACCAGAGCAAAATGGTGTAGCTGCGCATTTCAACTATACAGCTATCGATGCCATAAAAACTATGTTGCATGACAGTCGACTTTCTAAGGGATTCTGGAATGAAGCATTTTTATGCTTTACCTATGCATTCAGCTGAGTATGCCGGGGAAACCAAACTAAAATCCTGTTTGAATTATATAGTGAAAGACGACCTTCTGTAAAGCATTTAAGAGCATTCGTATGTAAAGTATATGTTAGTATACCAAAGCAATTAAGATCTAGATTCAACATGAGAATGAAGAAAGGGATTTTGGTTGGCTATGCAATAAAAACAAAAGGTTACTGAATATGGCTATATGATGAGCATAAAATAATTGAAACTATAAATTCAAGTTTTGAAGAATGTGGTGAAGGCAGTGGGGCAATGCTGGACCAATATTGGCAGGAGTATCAACATACTGTTGATGAAGACTCAGAATCCGGAACACATGAGGAACCAAAAGTAGAAATTTCCTCGGAAGCCACCCCAAAGCCTAAAACTGGAATGGTTTGGAAGTGGGAAGCAGTTCCAAGGAAAGATGGATCCCGTATAGACATTTACTAACATGTTGAATGTGAAAATGTTCGACTACAATCGAATAATGATGCCAAAAAATACTGTGAGGTGACAGGGATCGAGTTTAAACCTGAAGTATTTAATATAAGTGGAAAATTTCATAATCAGGCAAAGTACGAACTGGTATGGAATTTGAAAATCCTGAAGTCAACGTATGCGGGAAGAAAAAGTTCCAACAAAAGCACAATAGAATTATGACTAGCGGAATAAAGAAATTCCAAGAATTTTTAAGGAAAGTGGAAAACATGCCAAACTTTAACCTCTGGCTAAGTGCTATGCAGGAAGAACTGGACACTTTTGCTCAACGCGGTATATAGTGTCTAGTACCATTTTGAGATATAAAGCACGTCTCGTGGCTCAAGGTTTCATATACTTAAAAGGTAAAGACAATGATTTAGTTTTTAAGATACAAAAAAGTATCTAATAGCTCCAGTAGTGAACTTTGCAGCTATTAGATACTTTTTTGTATCTTAATATGTAAATTTAAGTGGAGGCACTGTCAAATCGATATTAAAAGTGCTTACTTTTACGCTCCTTTAACTGAAGAAATTTATATAAGCCAACTAAAAGGCTTTGAAATAAAATCTAAATTAAGTTATATTTATAAATTACATAAAGCTGTGTACGGCCTCCATCAATCTGGAAGGTCATGGTTTCTAGAAATTCATGAAGTTCTTAAAAAGTTAAACTTTTATAAATTAGAATGGATAAATTGTGCTTATACATTAAATAATAATGTTATCTTATTATTATATGTAGATGATATTATAATATTTAGTTAAAACTGATGAACTTGTTAAAAATATTGTAGAAGCTTTAAAAACACAGTTTGACTTAAAAGTAATGGGGAAAACTAAAACTTTTAAGCGTATGGTTTGAAGAAACTGATCATAAATTGTTCTTATCCCAGACTAGGTATGTTGAAGAAATAGGGCAAAAATATAAAAAGTTTAAGTTTCCCATAACTTCATTACCAATAGTTGTAGGAACAATTTTGTCTAAAGACCAGTGTCCTTATGGTGAGGATGAAAGAATTAGAATGGCAAAAATCCCTTATCAAAATTTGATAGGTTGCTTAGCATTTTTAGCAGGTTGACCCAGAATTGACATCAGTTAGGTGGTCAACATACTATCTTAGTTCCAGTCTAAGCCTGAATAGCTCATTGGGAAGCTTTGCTAAAACTATTAGGATAGGATGTTAATACAAAAAACTTTAAACTAGAGCTATCGAATATATCCCAAATAAATGTTATAGTGATGCAAATTTTGCAGCTAATAGGGACAACAGTATTCCGATAGGTGGTTTAATTCTTTCTGTTGATAGAGTGACTATTATTTAGAGAATGGCAAAGCAAATATGTGTCAGTTTATCCACTATGGAAGCTGAATACATTGCTTTAACAGAAGCGGCTGAGGAAATCCTACAGCTGATCAGATTACTGAGGAATGCAAAAATTTAAAGATATTCCCAGTAATGTAATGATTATACTCTATTTTGTGATAACAGAGCCGCTGTAGATTTTTCTAATTCCCCCACAGAAAATTCAAAATCTAAACATATTCATATTAAATATTTGTTCTTAAAAACTTAGCATTTGAAAAAATATTTAAACTTCAGTATATAAATACTAAAAGTAGTCTACCAGATGGTTTTACAAAACCTTTAAGTAAACTAAAATTGACTTTTAGAATATGTTTAGCCAAAGTCCAATTCTTAATTTTTGTGAAATTGACAAAGTATGAAAGTCCATAGATTGCTTTGCACAAGGACTGGCAAATCTTTTTGTTGTAAATAAATAAATGAAAAAACAAAACAAACCTTTATTCAACTTTTGTTAACATAATTGTTATTTTTAAGTTGAATTTTTTATTTGTCACATGAATTCAAGTGTAAAGTTCCCCACGGGAAGTAATTTCAATGCTGGGATGGGTTTTTAAGTAGTTCAATGTTCCAGCAGCTCTAAAAATTGTCTCGGATAGAGTGAAAATGCAATTTGCCAGAGTAACCATGAGAAAATCTTTCTTCAGTGTTGAACTATGGAACGCCCCATATCATGGGCGATGTTATTTCTTTTAAGTTTGTGAGCCCCATTGTGAATTGGCAAACTCCTATATGCCCGCTTAAGTTAATGTGAATGAATTGAATTATCAACTGACTTTTGCAAATATAATTTAAATAAGCATACCTTTGTAATGTGTGAAATCTTGAAAGTATATTATGACATGAAATGTTTTGTATATAAATAGATTTTAATTTTAAGTATTCATGTATTTTTTGATATATATATGTCAGAGATTTATCAAGAGGTAACCTAAGGGGTCCAAAAGGGGTTTTTTCTAGGGAATATCGGAATAAAACATTAAATGCCAGATTAATCGCACTTGATAGTGCTAAAATGAACAAGGAAGTATCGAAATGAATGGCATTGAAGCTATTAATAGAATTGGACTAGGTGAACAGTGGGGGAATTATAACGACATTGCCGGAAGGTGACGTCATAGCGATATTCAAGAACTTTGTAGAAAGAGTGTATGTGGTTTAAACGAAGGAATGACTTCAGAAGCATGTAGGAAGGTTGAATTGGAAAGACGTTCGCCGCGTCGCGTGATTGCGTTGTGCGGGAGTGAAAGTAATTAAATGATTGGAATAGCGTAGCAAGTTAAGCATTGGATAGAATATTAATACAAACGATGGAGCCAGCAATGCTTTTATTGGTAAATAAACAAATTTAAAGGTCTATAGCGTGTCTTGCCTTGCTCAGCCATGATGACTGCACCACCAAAGAGAATTCCAGGAGTCCGGCCCCGACTGCATTTTCCCGGACTAGTACTAAGAACTGGATTTTATAATGACGCAGACTAGAAGTGTGACATATATATAGATCTATACTGTGTTGTATGAATGTGATGAGTGATATGGCTATATCGCTGAAAAAAGGTGGTAAATATAATCTTGTAATGTAAATTTAAACCCATATCATTGAAAAAAGGGTGATTTAACATGTAACTTGTAACCTAAAATGTTTAAGATGTTAAAATATTACTAAAATTCTTTTTTAAAAGCAAATTGTAATTTAATGATCTATCTATGTGTATATTTTTCCTTGTTGAAAATGTATTATATGCTAGAAACAATGATTATACATTTAAAGGGAGTTCCCCCGTATTATAAATAGTAATGTATTAGCATCACTGTGTTTATACTAGTATATTGAACAGTGTTTATACAAGTTAGAAGCAATATATATTATGTTTATTTATAAATTGAATTGTATCTTTATAAATATATTATCTTAAAAATCCTGAAAATTTTTACCGTGATATGTCATTGGACTGTAGTAGCATGTTTATACATACCAGTGCTTTTGAACAGGTAATTCTGAATCGTTAAGTATTGTGTTTATACGTGTATATCTGTCTACTAACCCATACTAGTATATTGTTTTCCAGTTTACTAACAGGTATAACTAACCAGTAAAATAAGGTAAGGTAAAAGTATTCATCAGAACCTCAAGCAACAGATGGAATGACTGGCAGGCCACTTGTTAGAATAAGGCTAAACCGCCAAGTTGACTCTATTGATTTGTGTCATTCAATCTGATTAACCCATTGTAAAGTGTACTTACCTAACAATTAACCATGACATCACAATTGCAAGTTTTACGGCTTCTTAAGTTTGCCAATTAAGGCTGGTTAGCTGAGTTAGTAACTGTTTATTTAACTGTATATTATTTCTTGCATCTCATTTAGAATGAGTATAAGTATTCCCTTTATACCTACTGCATTAAGGGCATTGATAACTGTTATCATGGGTTGTGAGTATCGTTTATTTTAATGCTTACGTTTTTAATAAATTTAAGTTCATTTTATTCTTGTCTCACTTTATTAAATTGCCTTGCTTTATTGAGCTAAAGGGAATTATTTAACCCTGCATGATTTCATAGTATCTGAGTCATTTCACTTCAGTTATAATTGTTGTCTAGTTTTAATATATTTATCAAGAAAACAATTAAACTGACTATAAAACTATGAGTTTAGTCAGTATATGTGAGAGTAGAGAAATGAAAATTAAATAAAATTAGTTATTTCACTCGCAAGTTTCACCAAGTTAGTTACATAGTATATGTTGCTTATTTAATCAAGGTTAATTTAGATAGTTACCATTCGAATATTCTTACTGGAGTAAA
The DNA here is from genome assembly GCA_907164885.2 of Dolomedes plantarius. Taxonomy (NCBI): domain Eukaryota; kingdom Metazoa; phylum Arthropoda; class Arachnida; order Araneae; family Dolomedidae; genus Dolomedes; species Dolomedes plantarius. The sequence goes on from OU015493.1 coordinate 97,749,958, forward strand.
ATAAAAGGAATAATTCAACAATTTAAAACTATTTTTTATTTAATTCTTATAACTGTATTTTTTATAACTCTTTTTACATGGAAGCACATTAATATAGTTTGTCAGTAGTTTTGATATTACTCATGAACCGAGAATGCAATTTCTGTTACTCTTGTTCATGTATGATTGTTGTTTCCTTTGTTTTGATTTTTTTTTCTTTTTATCATTAAACTAGCTGAATAACTGTGCTTCACATCAGAATACATAACTACCATCAATTATGCAATTTGGTTAATTTAATTTAAATTACTTTTAGTAGTAAAGTATTATCATTCCTCAGAGAACTTCATCCTAAAATTTAACAACAGTGACCTCACATTAAACAGGGAACTTTTTTATTTATTTTTATTTAGGGGATTTAAGCCCTATTTTAACACCCTTAGTGGTTGAATTTATTTTTAAAAAATCTTTCTAAATGAGCACATGGGGCATTAGAGGAACCATGAGACAAAATTTCAGCTTCCTAGGCCTTCTGGTTATAGAGACAGTGATCAGTCCATCAATGTTTTATGAGAGGTTTAAGCCCCTTAAATTTTGAATTTCTCAAAAAGATTTTTTAGAGAGCACCTATGGCCTTATAGGAACCACCATGTACAATTTCAGCTTCCTGGGTCTTATGGTTCCAGAGATCAATCAATCAGCATTTTACTTTCAGCCCCTTTAAACCACCTTAAGGTTTCAGTTTTATGAAGCTTTCCTAATGAGCACCTACGGCCTAAGAGAAACCACTATGTTCAAAGTTTTAGAGATACAGTGATCAGTTAGTGTTTCATTTTGGGGATTTAAGCCACTTTTAATACCCTTAAAATTTGAATTTAAAAAAAGATTTCTCAATACGCCCTAGGTTCCAAGAGAAACCCACCTTACAAAATTTCAGCTTCTTAAGCCTTATGGTTCCAGAAATACAGAAATCAATCAGTCATTATTTTGGAGGTAAAATTCTCCTTTAATCCCCCTTAATGTTGGACCTTTTCAAAAAGACATCATAATGAGCACTTAGGACCCTAGAGGAACCACCATACAAAATTCGAGCTTCCTAGGCCGTATGGTTTCAGAAATTCAGTCACTCTATATTATTTAATGGGATTAAAAATCTCTTTAATCCCCTTAAAATATGTACTTTTAAAAAAATTCTTAGTGAGGGGGGAGGGGAAGTAGCCCCTTTTAACTCCCCTAAAATTTGTATAACAATAATAATAAAAGATTTCTTTGTGTGCGCCTAGGGCTTAAGAGGAATCACAATTCAAAATTTCAGCTTCCTAGGACTTACGGTTCCGGAGATAAAATGATCAGTCAGTCAGTCCTATTTGCCTTTTTTAAATATTTAGATTTTAAATACTGCCTCAATTTGATTTTTGTAGGACAGTCATAAAAAGTGGGAAAAACCCCCAAAGCCTTTTTTTTTTTTTTTGTAAATTTTCATTCTTTTACAGATCATATGTTGCAAAAATAAATTTACATTTTAGAGTTGCTCTCCAAAATACTAAAAAATACGTAGTTACACACATGAAAGTTACTATAATTCTATATTTTCACAATAAACAATTTTTTCTAATAGAATTATTTCAGCAATATTTTAAGTAGGTTTAAATTTGTTGAAAAGTTAAATAAACTATTATGTAAAGTATTCTTTTCTCATTTATTAAAATTGTCTTAAGAATTTTTTTTAAAAACTAGTCTAAATAAAGGAAAGAATTTTTAAAATAATAGTCTATAGATTCTATATAAATTTCCAAATTTTTAAAATCTGAGACAGACTTTTTTACAGACTTTCAAATAGCACTTCTACCAATTTTTACAATATTGCACCTTCATATACTTATGTCTTTTTTTTTTTAATATGGCTTAAGCCACTGAGGAGCTCATACACAGTAGAATAAGCAATAAAGAAGATATCACAAGAATATAAAAACAAATAAAAATGTATTACATAATTATGTATCAATACTTTCTTCCACCAGAAAAATCTTATTTATACATAAATAACTGTGCCTAAAATAACCATAATACTAACCTCTGAATCTTCAGAAATTTCATTCTTAGCATTCAAGACAACCTCAACATCAGCAACCTGTGAAGATGAACAGCCATCTAACATTATCTTTTTGCATGGAGGTTCACAAGTATCTAAGATTAAAAATTTTAAAATCATGTTTATAAATGCATAGCTTAAAATATACATAAAATACACACATAGAAGACAAATAAATGTCCCAGTATATATAGCTACAATTTATGCTGCAAAGAACCAGTGATTTATTTGCTAAAATATCTAAAAGTATTTCAGATCTTATAGATTACTGCTCACAGCCTACACTGCCATAATTTTGAGAGATTGCTAAACTGAGATCAACACAATTTAAAGGTTTCCAAAGAGAGATATTTGAATTATTCTGTATTACATATTTGTCAATATTCCACAAATTACACTGAGATATAATAGAGAAATACTTATATGGGGAGTCTTTAAGGTGAGAATCAATACTTTTCAAAATACCCGAATTAAAATGAGAAAAAAATTATGTGGCTTATCAAAGATCCTCTATTATTATTTACATTTTTAAAATATGTTTATGAACTAAGTTTTGCACCAATTTGGAAGCACATGTTCTTTTAATAAACTACACAAAAGAACTAAAAATATTTTTTTTTACCAATCTCAGTATTTAGTCAATGGTAAATAGTCAATTGCTATTCTTCTGATTTATGGAAACAACTTTCTTTTTTAATAATATTTTGACCCTGCATCATGCAGGGAGTCTTTCACAAAAAAGGATGTTATTAAATTACGCAATAATCTTTGTTTGGCACCATGGATGGTAATCCATAGAGCAGTTAATGTTTCAGGTTTTTGTTAAAAAATATACAACATATTACCTTAGAATGTATTTCAATCATAAGTAGAAATAAGTAAAACACAAATGGTAACAAGCATAAGGGAAAAGGATATGTTATATAATAAACAATAACCAATGAATTCTTATGAACACAATTAGATTATGACTATAGGATTCAGTAGCCATGAACAAGCTTTTAACTGGTCACGAGTGTTTGGCTAAATATCTGAGCCGCTTTAAAATTCTAGAGTCCTTTGTGCACTATTTGTGGTGAACCCAAAGTTATTGGCATTTCCCACCTCTAAACCTGTGAGGCACTGTCGGCTTGAGTCTCTGCGGCCAATATTGGGAGGCAAGAGCATTGAGATCTTGTTTTTGTTATTGCCTGTGATTAGAAATTTTTTTTAAAATAAGAAGTTTTTCTTTTCTTTTTTTAATTATTAAATGTTAGGTATGCCTATACATTACACAAATATGTATATATACATGTACCTATGCAGCCTAGAACTTCGCAAAAAATTTTAGGAAAATGCATTAGTGGGGATATACACTAGATTTTAGGGACAAAATATCCAAGCTTGATCTGGCACACTTTCTCTGCTGGTCCTACAGAGGCAATAAATAAAATTAAATAGTTTTTTATACATATATTTTTCACAAACTTGACTTGGATAAAAAAAAAATTCAGACACATTGGCAGAAAGCTAGACTTAGGCTGTGATGAAAATTAAGATTTCTTTGAATATTTTTTAAAACAATAGCTTCAAATTTATTAGAGTCGCTATGAGACATTCTAAGTTTCTCATTTATTTATTTATTTCGAAAAATGGTGCGTTTTAATTATTTCTTCGTTTTTTTTTTTTTTAGTTTTAAACAACCGCGGAAAAGCTTAGCGAAAAAATAATAAATATTGGAAAACAAGTTGAGATTTTTAAAAGAAATGATCAGTCTTAATTATCGTTAATGTAGCAGCAGAGAAAATAAACACAATAAAGGTTGACTACTGTCTCCAAAACGAGATCATTTCCAATTTCACTAATAAGTTATCGAAGTTACTGAAAAGTACATTTTGGAATCTTCTGATGGAATTTAATCAGTCTGACTAAGTTAAAATGTAATAATTTATTAATAGGTTACCACTAGGTATATCCATAATTTATTGTCAATATTTTATAACACATGAAGTCTATGCACAATTGGAAAAGTTTGAGACGGAAGTGCTGCCTTCTGCTATACGTAAAACTCGGACTTCGGTAAAGAAAAGTTTCAAAAATTGGTAAAAGAACACAACAATAAACGTGAAACAACAATAACACGTGAAATCCAAAAACAGTCAAAGATACAGTTAAATTATTGGTGATGGTAAACCTAATTTTTAGCCTTTTTACCCATATAATATTTCTTGATCTTGAGAGGAATTTATATGTTTGGCTGTCCATTATTTTACAGCATTTTTTTTAAATGTCTGATCTGCATTGTTCTCTCATTCCGTCATAAAAAAAAATAATTAGAAGACAAAATTTTGAAAGCGGAATGATAAGTCATAGAATTGACTGCTGTCATAAATGATTGAGGGCGTTCCTTTCAATTCTTGCCGTATAATAATTATAAAAATGAACAACGTAGATTTAAATACATAAAAAAAAAAAAAGACGGAGTTCTGACGTCATAAAGAGTCGCTTGACCTAGAGTTCAGTGAACGAACAGCAGATGGCGAAAATGCGTACTAACTGATGTCTTTCATAACAGTCTCTTGTCATTATTCATCGGAAGTCAGAAAGACTCATTAGTCGGCAATAGTTTGAGTTGGAGGATGTGAAAATTGTTACGCCGTGGAATTACTACGTGAATACTTTAATAATTGTCAAAAGTAAGTGTATTTGAAACGAAGTTTTTATAGTCGTGAGCCCTTAACAGCTGTCTAGCGTGTAGTATTTTTAACACTATTTTTATGCTATTATCATTTTGTCTGAAGTTTGCACCTTTGCACTGGCGTTAGTACGTATATCATATTGTGACGTAGTCTGACTTAGTGAAGACTGCTAAATCGTCAAACGCTCCTTAATTTTGTAACTACAATTGTTTCCAACATACGCATTTACTTAATGTCAAATGCGGTATCAGTAACGTAAGTACAAAAATCTGACATCTTTCATTCTGTCAACCATGACTTACCTCTCTGACGTCCGAAATGAAATTTGAGAGAATTGTTGTAGCGTGCGAAATTTTCTTTTTTGATTTCTACATGTAAATTTGTTGTGGCTCAGAGCAAAATTTACGAAAGTTATTTTATAAATTTTAAGTGGAATTTGTGGGAATCTTGTGTTGTATACATTGAGTAATAGGAATTTAACAGTACTTCTATTAGCATAAGCAATTCGCATAATGTAGAATTTTTTGTGTAGGTGCTTATATTTTGGCAAAGTCAAGGGCCATGTACATATCATCATCATTATGGTAAGGCATGCAAAAACATTAATTTCTAGGCCCCTCTTCATGATTATAAAAAAGCAAATTTTGAAATGATTAGATGTCTTCTAAAATTGTAGTAGGTATAAGCATATTGTTGTAAGCGTAGTATTTTTTGTTTTACCATTTTTAAGACTTTAGATAAAAATAAAAAGTACTCAAAATTCTTATAAAATTTTTCTCTGTAAATCTGTTTAATTTTGTTTATTATTTTATTTTAGATATTCCCCATTTGAGTTAATTTCAGTGATGGCCTCTGTTGAATTTCATAACTTATGGTCTTATGATAGTCAAAGACAATTAGGATCTCCTTTTGAAAAATGCAGCATGTGTCAAGAATCCCTTCCCATGTTTGGTGATAATGTGTTGTGCGTTAAGTGTAAAATGAATGCTGAATTTAATTATGGTTCTGATATGATGCTTAAAGATCATATTTGTTGCAAGTCTGATAAGGAAATGGTTGGTTATTGTTTTCATTGTGCTACAGATTTATGCGAGATATGTTTGATGGAACATCAGTATATGAAGCACTTTGAAAACCATAATGTTCTGAATTTCAATAAAAATGTATCTGAAATGAGTTCTGTAACAACTACTTCTCTCGTTTGTTGCCTTCATAAGTCTGAAATTTTACGTTATTATTGTAATACATGTAAAACGCTAATTTGTGAACAGTGTGCTACTAATGATCACCCAAAAGAACAGCATGATTACGATTATGTTGAACACGATCTAAAGCTTAAGCTGAAACAAGAAGTTATGAGAAAAACCGAAATAAAGGTAAATCAGCTAAAAGTTATGGAGAAGTTAGTTGAGAATCAGTGTACACAATTACAAGAACAATATAATAAAATTCAGGCTGATATTAAAGATGCTTTTTGTTTTTTTTATTCTGTGATAGAAGACAGAAAAGATCAGTTACTGAAAGAGCTTGAACACCTTTATACTAAAAAAATGTTGCCTCTTACGTTAGTTGGCAATCAAATTTCTGAGGCCTTGCAAATGATTGAAATGCCTTCTGTAGAGTTAGATCATTCTCTGGCACAACCTGAATTACCAAAAGCCAATTCCATTTTGGAAAGATTGCAGTCAGATGACTTAACTGAATTACTAAAAAAGATTACTACACAGTCAATGGATTTGGAGTTTTTGTCAAACTATCAAGCTATTAAGATTGGTGTCCATGATATGTTTGGATTCATAAACTCAAAATCACATGGATCTCCTGGTAAAATGTATCCACCAGGCAAGGAATTAGTATTATCAAGTTTTAGTGGATTAAAGATAGAGCAAAATATAAAACCTGATGTTGGTGAGATGAATAGCTTTGGATTGGGATTTGATATAAAAGCATGTAAAAAAATTGCTGGAAGATCTGATTTGAATCAAAGTTGTGGCACAACCTTTAATGGTCCTGTTATACCAAGCATAGATTCTTTGACATCTGATCTGAAGACTGTGTTTTCTATTGATGGTATGAGTAAAATGTGCATAAAAAGAGAAAAGATGATATATTATAATAAAATTGGGGAATTTGGAACTGCTGAAGGTCAGTTTGCTGAACCCAGTGGTGTAGCTGTTAATGGGAGAAATGAGATTTTAGTTGCTGATACAAATAATCATAGGATCCAAGTGTTTGATGAAAATGGCAAGTTTAGATTCAAGTTTGGAGATGTTGGCAGAGCTGATGGCCAATTTTTTTTCCCAATAGAGTAGCAGTTGCTCCAAAATCAGGAGATATTATCATTACCGAAAGAAACCCAACACATCAAGTTCAAATATATAACCAGTATGGCCAGTTTGTTAGAAAATTTGGAGCAGATGTACTTCAACATCCCAGGGGAATCACAGTTGATAATGAAGATAGAATCATTATTGTTGAATGTAAAGTGATGAAAGTTGTAATATTTGATATATTTGGTAAAGTTCTGAAGAAATTTGGCTGTTCAAAGTATGTTGAATTTCCTAACGGAGTTGCTGTGAATGATAAGGAGGAAATATTTATTAGTGATAATCGTGCACACTGTGTTAAAGTTTTTAATTATGAGGGTGTTTACTTACGCCAGATCGGAGGAGAAGGCCTTACCAACTACCCTATTAGTGTCTGTATTAATAAGAGAGGAGAGATATTAATTGCTGACAATCACTCAAGTTTTAATATTACCATTTTTACTCAAGATGGACAACTGATCAAGGGTCTAGAAAGTAAAGCCAAACATGTGCAGTGTTTTGACACTGCTATCTTGGATCAAGGTTCCATCGTTCTTGCTAGCAAGGACTTTCGATTGTATTTATATCGTTATAATGTTTAATATTTGCTAGATTGAAAGCAAAATATTTTTTATGAATTTTATTTCGCAACATTTACTTTGATAGTAATGTGTTTATTAAATGTTCTCTATTTTTCTTTTATTTCAGTATTCAAAGTTAAAACTAATTGGAAGTATTTTATTGTGTATCAAACTTGTTTTTAATCATAGTTGCACCCTGTTTTTAAGTATTATGCAGAATGAATATGTAGTAAACAGTATTGTCTTAGAAATCTGTTATAAAATTGATAGTGTATGAAACAATCTGTAGTTTGGATTGTGGAATTGAAATGGAGCGCTTTTATTGATTCACTTAAAATGATATTTAGAATCACTAGTAAATTAGCTCCTTTTTAAAGTCACTATTTTTGCTGTTTTATGTTATAGTTTTAACTTTTTATCAAATTTTAGATTGATTTTATTAAACTATAACAGTTTTTCATGTTGAATATATTTTTTAATTCTTTATTTTGAATCTTGACGAAACCTTTTCTCTTTTTATGAAGTGTTTTATCATTTAAAATATTGAGTTTGTATACTAATTGAAAACACTTTCTTTGACATGTGCTATCATTTCTAAATTTCTTCTAAAATTTTATTTAACGTGTGTGTTGTCAGTAGATGTAGGAAAATCCTATATATTATGTGCTTAATATTGTTCATGAGTCAATGTTGTATTGCTATTTTGTAAGAATTTTGTAATAATGCAAGCTCTATCTACATGTTTGATCTTAATCACCACCAGATTGAACTTATTTATTTTATATAAACAGCATCATTGTTAAGCATTTTTATACAGAAATCTGATGCATTGCTTGCTTTTGTATGTTAAGATATGGAATTTTTATTTTTTTAAACATTGATTTTTTAGTCGTTATTGTAAAACATTGAAATGAGTGTTTTCTATTATGTGTGTTATTACCACTGTTAAGAACTATTATGAATATTGTAATAAACTAGTGCTGGATTTCTACTTTTATTATTTATAGCCTTGTAAATGTAGTTAATTAAAGAAACAATGAATTTAATTCTACATGATCTTTGTTACTTTGGAATAGTCTTCATGTGAAGTATCAAAGTTAATTTAACCCTTGATATTAGTTTTGAAAAAAATTGTTTTTCTTGACTCTTCCTCTAAACATATCACTAAGATACTCTTATTCACCATTTTGCATATGAATATTTCCTTCTATTGCTTTTAAATGTTTGTTAAAAGTTCTAAGTTATGTAGCTAGTCAATAGAGTATTTGATATTTGCATTTTCTGGATATTAGTTCTGCAAAACAGGATTTTGAAATTAGCATCCCGTATATTCATAATTCTAGTCATGAAATCTTAATGATTAAATCTGTATTAATTTATAAAGTTTCAGTACTTAGTTTTAAGAGAATTAGGATGTAGCACTTTTTGGAATTTGAAAATCATGAAGTGTTTGTGGATGGGCTACAAAACATTTAACTACAGCAGAAGTAGATATGGTGATATAATTCATCTGGTCTTCCTTTTCTTTTTTATGTCTTTTATAACTAGTATTTGGTTGTAAGATTTGTTGTATGAAATGTTTTATTTGCCTATATTTCTTTACTAGAGGCACCTTTCTCTTGAAAGGAATTCAAAAGCTTCCTTTTAATAAATATCTTTCCAGGTTTTAAGTAATTGGATTAATGTTACTTAGTTTTTCCACTTCCCACTTATAAAAATTAAGTAAAGGGGGAATCTTTAAAATTTAGCTTGTTTTAATTGTTGAATCATCATCTCATTTACTTTAATTGTCACTTGTTTTCAATTTTTCAATCATTTATATTGCCCTAATTCTGTTGACTTAGTTTCTTAGTTTAAAAAGTATTGTTGCATAATTTATCTTAATTATTTATGTATAAATAATTTAACTATTTCTTGGTTGATATCCAATTTATTTTGAATTTGTTATCATTTCTTTTCTATTTTCATCTGTTATTTAATATTGCCCAAACTTTTGTTTTATACAGCATAGCAATTTTCATTCTGTCTGTGCTCTGTATAAAAAATTTTCTTTTCTCTTTTTTAATCTTGATTATGGCTTCATTTAAAGTTTTACAGAAGTTTTCTACTATTGTAAAAATGTGCCCTTTGTGTAAATTATTTGTTCTATGTGTATGTTGTTCACAATCATAAGTTAATTTGTTTTTAAGCGTGTGTAAGAATTTAATATATGTATAGAATTAATCTAATAAGGTGCGATATCTGTCAATATTTGTTACTAGTACAAAATTAATGCTTTTAGCATAGAAAGGACCAAAGTTTTTGCATTTCCGCTTTATTGATGGGTAAAATTTTGAATGTTTCAATAAAAGTTATTTAAGTGGTAGTTTTAAAATTTAATGAATACATTAAAATAATAGTACCTTGTATATTATAATAGTACTGTAATTTTAATAAAGATTTCTTGTTATAGAAATTTTAATGTAATGAATTTTAGGGTTTTTATAGAATCTCTGAATTCACATTTAAAAATCTGATATCAGTGAATTTATTTCATTTTGTACTGCTTTTATAAAAACAAAATTATGTATATTTGACGTGTTTAGATTTCTGTGCTATTTTATATGAAGATATAACAATGTTATATCCTAAGTATTTATAGTTCGTTCATGTGAAATAAGTTATGAGGATACTTAATATAAAGGAGAAAAAATTCTGAATTCACAATAGTATTGTGACTGTAGTTTTTAAGGAATTTTTCTATTTGTTTTATAGTGCATGTTTAACCAAATTTTTCCTATTAGATCAAATATAGTTGCTGCTAATATCTAAATGAAATTTCTTTTCCTAATGGTTTATTTGATATGTGACAAAATTCTTGCTCTTGATGCAAGACTTAAGTTTTTATCTGTTGCTTATGAATTCATGCAATAGGAATTATGTTAAATACTGTGATACTTTCATGAAAAATATTTAGCCATTTATTCTTTTTAACTACTGCATAGAAGATAAATTTTCTCTATTTGCCAAGTATTAATAGAAAATCTCTTCTGTGTATTAGTTTTTCATCCTGTTTTGATATTAATCATTAATCTGTATATTAATGAAACCATATAAGACATGTTGTGAGGTATTAAGATTCTTTTTATTTCTGGAGAAACAAAATGTTGAAATTATCCACTTCTAATTATAAATGGAAATTCACATTGGAATTAATGTCAAGAATAAGATATTTAATGTTAATACTCGTACTCGTATACTGTAAAAATTTGAGTAGTATTTTCAATACAGCATACATTCTATAGCAGCCACCAGTTAGAGTATTTCTACCATGCTTACAAGGATTCGATCTTTTATAGGGTAATTCTGCAGTAATAGTATTTTTCCTGATCTTTTTCACACTATGTAGAAAGTTACTCAGGATATTAAGGTAGATTTGCATGTTTCAATAAGAATTGAATCTCCAGGGTTCAGTTGTAATTTCACTTTAATCACTGGTACTTAAAATTATATGAAAGTGTGTTGAATGATGGCCACACATACATATTTTTATAAAATTGAAAGAAAAATTTCTTAATTATATTTTATTCTATAATCTACCATACTTAGCATAAACTATTAGTAAAATTATGAAAGATTAAAACTCTACTTGCCCAACAAAAGAGAAATTCTTGTCATTGTAGATCAAATATACAAGGCATAGCTCTCAATAGCCTTTATAGTACAGATTAGTATATTTCATTAATTTCTTGAAATTTGCATATTTGTCTTAAGTGGAACAAGTGAGCTTCCATTTTTATACAGGTTGTGGTCTGTTTTTGAAATGTTAATCTTATTCAGTGCTCACTTGTGCCCTCTGCCAAATAAGTTGGTCTTCTAAACATGTTAAACTCTTTATATAACGGTGGTTGTTGAATATTTTTAATAAAAATTATACATGTCTATTTTTTACAACTGTCTTTGTAAACCAATATTGTTAGAGCTGTTCTCACTACATTGCATTTGTGCTCCAGTTTTTAATGTTTTTAGTTTAATGTTTTAACTTTTCTGATTTTTTTTTCGCCAGTTTCTTAAAGTTTGACGTATTTGGTTTCATTTATGAAACTTATTTGAATCATTTTATTCCAGTTTTCAATCTTTTTTAGATATTTATTTTCATTTCATTTCATTTCAAGTGAAAACAAATTTTGCAATAATCATTCAGTTTATAGTATATGCTGAGTGTGTTTAGCATGATATATGCATTTGTGGTGTAGAATGCATTTGTTTTTCATTGTGTGGTATTAGTATCTGGGAAAGAAACATAATAATACTATGTGAATTCTTGCAGTATTTTAAACTTACATTTTTGTACAGTTTAAGTGGGTTTCTTATGTGTTTAATTTACCCCAATTTTTAAACTGTTAAAATGCCTAAAATTGATAGAAGAGCTTAATTTTATATTACTCAGGCTTGCATATTTTCTGCTATATTTGTAGTCACCTAAAAAGTAAAGTGGACCACTTTTTTAAAGTACCGTTTATAAGATTTTTACTCCGGCCACTTAAATGATAATCACTTGTTTCTTAAATTATTTATTTTTCATTTTGTTAATTTTCAGATTGTGTTAATTTTGAAGATCTCAGTGTAGATCATATTTATTTTAAGAGGAACAAAGCTTGTTCCTTATTGTTGTCCTTTTATATTCTGTTTTAATTAGCTTTTATATTGTTATTTATATTCATATTTATAATATTGTGTTCTCTTTTCAGTTGTTTTGTTTAAATGTTTTACGTTCTATAGTTATTGTTTTCACTTATGTGGGTTGACATGGCCTTTGTAATATGTTGCATTTAATATATTTCATGGGTTTAAAGTGATTAACATTTTAATGTTTTTCATGAGACAAGACTTTCAATCAGGAAACATGCTGGTAAGCATCTACCTTCTATGAATTATGCCATGTAACTAAATATTATTGCACCCTTGTTGAATCGATAAATTTAGAATACTTAAAAGTTTATTTTATTTAATTGTTTAAAATATATTCCATGTTCTTAAATTTATTTATTTATCGTGGACTAAGTCTGTTCATTAGTTTTTGTATTCTTATAATACCAAAGTGTGGTATTGTGACTCAATGCTCTGCATGTTTTGTTTCTCAGTTTTTAATTTCATTTGTAATGTTATGTTGATTTGGCACTTAATGTCTTTTTAAATGTATCTAGTCATTCTAGCTCATAATAGCTTTACTAATGATAAACTAAATTAACTTTAGAAGTTTGTAATTCACTGGAAAAGAATCTATTATAACAGTGTTGTAGAAGTTGCTTGAATCATTTTATTGTATTTAAAATTAGGAACAAAATGGAAAAAAAAAATTATGTAGAACATACTTTTTCTCCAATTCATGTTAGAATGACTAATTTTTAAAAAGTGCCATATATGATGTTCCTAATATTAGATTCCACCATTAGGAATGATCATCTTAATTTATTATTCACACCATTGCTATGTTTGAAGAAGCTGTCTTTCATTTATCTGTAATTGTTATCTTTTAAAATAAAGTGTGTTTTGTTTCACTAATTTTTGTACTGTTTCTTTTATCTTTTAGTGTCTCTCCCTGCAGATCTTAAAGTTAGCTATCCTTAGTCATGAACATAATTAATACCTTCTCTTTATGGCTAGATTTATGTAAGAAAATATATAGATCTCAAATTAAAATAAAATTATAATTGTTGGTATTGGGAATCTGCCAGTATTCCTTGTTTAGAAAACTTAATTTTAATGGCTGCTCAAGTTTACATTTTTTTTAACAAAGTCCCTTGTGCAGCTTAAAATAGAAATTTAGTATATACCATCCTGTTTCGGTCATATTTGGGGCATCTCTAACTGTTTGTTTGTAAGCTGGTTTTACTCAAAGTAAGTGTTTAGTTACAATAACTTTTCAGCTAATTAAGCCCTAACTGGTGAATTAGTAGTAAAGCAAAATAGTTACCAAGCTATTATATTAACCCGTCAGCGGGCGCACCGATTTTCGGAACACCAGCAGGCACGCGTGGCACAAAGTGCAACGTCTCTTTCAACCTTGATTATTCCTTTTGTAATAAACTTCTTTCTTTCAAATTGAAAACAATAATTTTGCGTTTTATGACAAGATATAAAAAGTTTATAATATTGAGATATATTTATAATTAATGGCCAAAGAATGCAGATGCAATCGCCTTATTTCTAAACTGTCCGGTTTATTGGATCTAAGGACAACTTTCGAATGGATTCCTATTATGTCCAAAAATCTAAAAAAAAAAACGAGATTGATCATCTTGGTGATATGAGATACCGTGCAATTGTTGCATATTTGATCGACTATATCAACCGCTGCTTTTCTCGTATTGTAATCCAGCAGTGGCGCACCCAGGAATTTTTCTTGGGGGGGGGGCCGAGATGAACGGATAAAAATATTTATAATGCAAAATCAATATTAATAATGCAATTTCTATTTCTTTGGGGGGGCAGGAATCCCCCCCTGGGTGCGCCACTGATGCGCATATTTGAGATTTCAGGAATAGAAGAAATATGATAACAGGTGAATGTTAGGGAAATATAGCACCCGTAAAAAGGTAACTTTTGTAGGTACTAGATATCATTATATAGTGCTTTGCCGTGCAGATTCCCGTCTTCAAAAGTTCGTAATACTATGGCTGTATTCGTTAATGAAAACAAGCACACCATTTTAAAGTTATCTCTAGGGCTGGGATGGCGAACCTTTTCTTGTGCACGAGCCTAAATCACATAAAATCAATATTCCTCCAGGTGTTGACATGCTAGCTTGTTTTTATCTTAATATTCTACCACTAAATAACCCGGTATAAATTTGTTATAATTATACAGGAATAGTAATAAATTTAAGAAAAATATTTCCTCTAAATATATTGTCAAAATGGTATTGATATTTAGTCACTTATTAGTTATTAATATAAATATTTATGTTTAGCTCTTTGTCGAACTCGATTAATCAATTCGTTTATTTAAGAAGCTCATTTCTGATTATAAAGATTTGAACGCGTATGATGAAAGGACTTGCGAAACAGCCATGAGTAGTTTTTAGGAGTAAATGGAATTTTAAAAAATGGAAAATTCAAATTAGGTGTCCACCACTACGCATTACTTTTCTTTTCCTACGTTTATTACGAAGTTTTTGTGTATTTCAGCATTAAGCTTGAAAGAATTCGTGTGTAGGACATTGGCGCAACCAGGATTTATTCTTAGGGGGAGGGGGGAGGGGGCGAGTTGAACGGATAACAATATCCATAACGCAAATTCAATACAATTCACAAGGTGGTTATAACAATTACTTAAAGAATAAAATCCAGTTTTCTTTTCTTTTTACAAAGCTCTTGAATGACTTCAGGTGCGGTTACATCAATCTCTCTGTGTATATACAGCAAAGCCAGTCCGTTCAATCGTGACTGTGCCATTGTAGATCTTAAATAGGTTTTTAAAATGCGTAAGGTAGAAAAGGACCTTTCACTGACGCATGTTGTTACCGGAAGTGTTGCAAATATTTTTAATAAATTATAGATGCTTGGATATAACATTTTGTCACACTTCGAAACTGCATCAATGGCATTTTTACATGGAGCTGTTGCAAACGGTTCTTCAAATTTTTTATACCACAAAATGAATTCGGCATTCAAAATTGCTGGATTTGTAGAAGGCAAATCACGGGCATAAAATTCACACAACTGTCGAAAATCCTCTGTTGTACTTGCTGTCGGAGCATCTTTTCCATTTGGTAAGAGAGTCAAAAAATTTTTCAAAATGTTGCGATGCCGAGTGAATCGTTCGTGAAGTTGAGTCAATATTTGGTCAATAAAGGGAATGAAAATAGTTCTCCTGAAATACTCTTCTTCAGAATCGGCTGGAACATTGGACCTTAATGTTTGTCTTGATGCAGTCCTTGGCTTTTTAATGTCAATATTAAAATTATTGGCTTTTATACATGCCTCATCATAAATATGTTTAAAAAAAGAATCTGGTGTTTCACGAACGATATTTAAATGAGACACAACATCATCAACAAAATTTAGGGCAATTAAGAGGTCACTGTCGGATTTTTGCATTATTCTAGACAATGGTAAGGTGTATGCAAATATATTTTGCAAGCTAAATAAAGATATTATAAACCCAAATTCACACAAGGAATTATTCAAAAGTTTTGCCTTAGAGGACGAGTCTCTGTCTTCCCAAGAAATGATTGTGTCAAGACTATGAATCACTGCATCATATAATTCCACCATGGTCATGATGGCTTCATGGCGTTCCACCCACCTAGTCGGGCAAACTTGGCGCAATTTTTGTCTTTTAGTTTCCGGCGTATGTTTATCAATATTGTCAACAAGAACGTTCTGTCTCTTAGGGGTATTGAAAAAACTGTACACCTTTTCAATTATGCCAATGCAGTTTCTTATTTCAGTCACAGATACAGCATTTCCAATTGCCAAATTCAAACTATGTGATGCACAATGAACATATAAAGATTGTGGATATTTAGCTGATATGTGAGACTGAACACCATTAAACTTTCCACTCATTGATGCGGCCCCGTCGTAACCTTGTCCACGTAAATAGGACAAATCGATGCCATGATTATTTAAGATTTCTAATATTTTGTCGGATAAGTTTTTTCCTGTAGTGTTTGTTACAGGAACAAATTGTAAGAATTGTTCACAAACTTTGTTGTTATTTTCTTCATCTAAATACCTGACACACAAGGAAAGATGCTCGATAGTAGAAATGTCACAAGTTTCATCGGCAAGAATAGAAAAACATTTCGCAGCATTAATTTTTTCTATCAAACGGTTCAAAATTATATCGTTACATGCATTTATAATTTGATTTTGTATGTTCCAGCTAATGTAGGTAGCGTTTTTGGCAGAATATTTAAAATGTTCAGTGAGGTTTTCATCGCCCGCATCGATTCTCATTCTCAACAAAGCTCGAAAATTGCCTTCATTGGTGACTGGCTCCTGTTCAAATGAAAATTCTCCATAATCACGATGTCCTCTTAAGGGTATATTTTGCCGACCACATAAAATTACAGTTTTTATGATAGGTTCTAATCGTTTGCGATTAACTGCAGCTTGGGATGTTTTACCTACATCAATTTGCCGATCAATTGGAATACATTTTCCATCTCGAATATTGTGCAGCCTTTCATACGTCATAACAGCTGTTATATGATATTTTGTTTTTTGATGATTATAAAATCTATCAATGGCTTTCTTCCAATTATCATAACCTTTCGTGACTAACATCCCAGGTACTTCAGATTTAGATTTTCCAACATTAGCAGGTGCAAAAAGCACACAATATTTACAGTACGTACTATTTTCAACTTGAGAGTACACAAGCCATTCAAATTTTTTAAACCATATGTACTGGAAACTTCGGTTGTGATTTGCAATACAGGTTACGGGAAAGTTAAAATTTGGTTCTGGTTTCCACAACTTTTTAACAATATCTATATTATCGCCCGTATTAAATTTTTGTTCTTTTAGAAATGCGATGTCTTGAGAATTATTTATAACTAAGGAAGTACTTTCTTCCGGATAATTCGATGGTTTTGTCAAATCCGCGACTCGGGAAACCGAATTAGAATCGGTATTGACAATATTAGGAGCAACATTGCTACAAACGTTTGAATCATCCATTTTCGGTTTTTTTAAAAAATAATTCAATAAAATACCCTGAGTACGTTTAGCCATATTTTGAAGCACAAAATTTTAAAAATAAAATACTTTTATAAATTTAAAATTAAAATATTAAAGAATTTACGTACGTTAATTCTTCAGAGATGGAAGGCGCTATGTTTCAAGTTCAATAGAACAGAATACGAATGACCTTTTCCTTACGGGGTGGGATAGCCTATATCCCAAGCAAGTACTCTCCAAAACTATGGGCTTAAAATAACAGTCGTCCCAAAGTTTTCATTCCCTTATTTTGTAGAAAACCGCACAGGATGCAAGATATTAGTTCAGTGGGGGTCTTATTTTGCTGAGGGCTGATCGTTTTCCGGAGGAAAAAATTGGCGGTTTACAACTGACAAAAGGGGAAAAAATAAACATACGCTTCTAATTAGGGGAAAATTTCTGATCCAAGGCATGAGGAATAATATTTTTGACGGTTTGCACCAGTCTTGGTGATTGAAATTAGTCTGATACTTTTATTTTTTCTATAAAATTTATGAAGTTAGAGTTTTTCTTGTTTCTCAATTTTTTCATTTAGTCATTCTATTTTTTTCCTCGCTTTCATTATATTATTTTTGAAAAGTGAAAAATATGTTCAATCGACCTAGGTCAAGATGTATATATGTTTATAAGTATGTATATATACATGCATGCATGCATGAGTACATGCA